>JAMWYP010000106.1:362500-962500 GCA_025563575.1 Acacia pycnantha | reverse complement strand
GTTTGGGATGCTAGTGGGCAAAATGCCGTATGGAAAAGTCAGATTGTGAAATATAATTTATGTTTGGATTAATGATTGTATAAGTAGCTTTTGTAAAATTAAAACTTGTTTAGAATGACGATAGTATAAGTTACTTTTAAGATAATTAAAAGAGCAAAATCAAAATCAAAATCGCCAAAAATAGGAAATATGCTAGATTACAAAATTTGGCAATGTTAAAATATATAATTTGATCAAATAAATATTATATAAGTAACTAGGAATTTAGGTCCTGTACTATTTGTTATCTAATTGTGTCACGAATCTGATTCATTTCAATTGAAGATGGCTGATTCATTTGGGTTGAAAATTGCTCAGCAGAATTATTCGAGGAAAACTCTTCATCTATACCAATATTTCAATTTTAAACTTCCATGAAAGTAGCATCTAAAAACAAAAAGAGGAAGAAAAAAAACCGTAAGCTCAATTGAAATAAGAAGCTTTTACTTCAAAAGCCAAGAAATGTGGCTTTTCAAATAAGCTACCCTATAAACCCGATTCGGACAACTTTTCATCCCAAAAAAAAAAAAAAACTTAAACCCAATTAAAATAATAAATAAACCTGATTGCTCCTCCCAAAAGCTATACCAAACATGTACACTAAGGTTCTAACTCCCCCACCCTTAAAATCTTTTTAATGGAGGTGCTTGATATAATTTGGATTACAAAGGCTAAATATACATCCCTAATACTCCCTCGAGTCTTTAATAGTGAATATATATATTTAAAGAGTTGATCCTGATCCTAAATACAATACATATTTTTTATATTTGTTAATCTTTGTTTTAATTTATCTACGTTGATGTTCCCTCAACAATAATTAAGGATGAGGGGAAATGAGAGAATTAAAGAAAATGTCTAAAATGTTTTAAAAAGTACATGTTCTATTAATTAATTTTTTTAATATAATTAAATTAGGTATATATATGATATATATTGATGATTGTAGGGAGAATACATGGTAGGAAGTTTGAACTTCCAACTCTTACCGAGTATAATGAAATGTAATTTAGCGATGCTGACTGCAGAGGCTCATATTCCACTTACTATCTTTATATGTTGTGTGTGATGACTGACGGTACAAGTATTTAAAAAATATTAAAATACGGAGTAGGAAAATTGATTGATGTTTCATATCGAAATAAACGAATCTTTATCCAAAATCCGAGAGAGTAAATTCAGTACGTCCGTTGTAACATGTCTCTTGGAAAATTCCAAAAGTCCATTCGAGCGGTGGCCGCTAGATGATTTCATTATCAACTGACCCGACCTTTGAAATTTCGTAAGGCCAATAAATCTGCGACACATGTTCTTCATCCCCCTATACTTTTTCTACACGATAAATTCCTAATTATTATTTTAAAAAATAATCTCAGTATAATTTGTGGACCTCATTTTATGAGTTGAAACATTAGAGGAGAATTTTCGTACGACAAGGGGACAAGGCATGATGCGGAAAAGGGTCAATTGTGGAATACGTTACCATGTAAAATTATGAAGGAGGAAATTGTGGAGGTAGAAATATGAGGTTTAAAAATCATATTTTTACTTTTGCTCAAAAATATCTTGTTTTTACGTTTGACATATTCGCACGACTTCAGGAGACTCAGACACGAATACGAGTCCCACTTACACCGACATTATTTATGTCATTTTGTCAATTTTGTCTGCCAGCACTTTGCCTCCATTCTTCCTTACGTTTCTCCTTTCTTCATCACTCTGCTTTTTCTTTGTTTTTTTTTTTAGTAAAAGTATAAAAATACACATGTGTTTTACCTTTAGAAGCGTCCAGCACCATATGTTTTTTTTAGTAAAAATATACATGTGCTTTCAAAACTGGGGGCAAAAATACTCATGCCGTTAAAATGACTTAATTGACGTTACTTTTAGGGTGGGTCCTATGCAATTTTAAAAAAATAAAAAATCCTGATTTTTTTTAAATTCCTCTAATACCCTTCCCTCTTTCATCGTGTTTCTTTTTGCTCAGAATCAGATCGTGTGCCATCGCTTCTTCTCATCTTCTTCTTCAATCTCTTGGAACCTCCACCTTCCTCTTCCTTATTGTTAGCATGAACATAACACATAGTACAGTGAACCCCTATCATTTACTTCTCATTCCCTGCAACTCTGCAAGTAACTATTTGTTTAACCTACAAGGGTTTCGAGAACCCTTACCACCTCTTAACATCAATTGTATCAGTAACGTGTTTCAATTGATAATGAAAATGACAAAAAACGGAAAGAAAAGAACGATATGGAATGACCACTTGCAACAAAAAGATATATACCATACGTCCATACCTCAACAAGAACGATTTCACATGGCGATTTCACTTCCCGATTTCCTTTGCGGATAACATGAAAAACCAAGTAAACCCACAAATTTCACGGGGTATACGAGGAAGAGAAGAAATCCGGGTTTATTCTACCAGCCAAAAATAAAAAATAAAACTGGATGACGATGATGATTCCGGAAAAACTCCAGCTTGGTCGATGATGAGCAGAGGCGGTTGACGATGATGATTCCGGATTTACCCAACGCGGATGACGATGATGAGCAGAGGCGGAAAAAGGTTTGGGAGGGAGTTTTTTTTTCAGGGGTATTTTGGTATTTTCACAATGAAGTTAACATCTGTTAAGGCAATTTAAAGGTCATGTCATTTTTGCCCCAGTTTTGAAAGCACATGTGTATTTTTGCTCCCAAAAAAGCATATGGTACTGTGCGTTTTTTAGAGTAAAACACATATGTATTTTTGCTCTTTTACCCTTATTTTTTTAAAGATCAAATTTCGCATAACCCCCTGATTAGTTAAAACAGATGGGCACAAATTAGATATGTATTAAATTTGGTCATTTTTTTTAAATAACAATTGAAACATTTAAAAACATTTTTTAATCATGATTTATCACATTTGAAATAAATATGTAAGATAAATTTTATCTCGATTACAAGCAGACAACTCCAAACAAACACCTTTTTATTTTTTGCTCAGACAAACAAACACTTTAAACGGTTGAATAGGAAAATAATTGAAATTTGAATCCTAATCATATGTCATATCCCATCCTATCCCACTTAACATTGCCATTTAAGTTTGTATTAAGTGCTTAATTCTTTTATTTTGGTTTTTTATTGTGTTATTTGAATTATTATATTTATGTGCATTGAAAAATAAAAATATAGAATATTTTTTAAGTTATTATTATTTTATGTAAGAAACGAACTTTCGTACTAATGAAATTAGTCACAATTCAAATTTACTTGTGTACAATTTTTTTTTTTTTTAAAAAAAAAGTTAAGGTACCAAAATATATGTGTGATTTTTTTAAAAGTGTGTACAACATCAAGTGTTTGTTTTTTTTTTTTTGTAAAAGTGATTATATAGTTACAAAAATGGAGTAAAAATAACATATTTCGTTAAAGTGACTCTAGGCCCTACCAACATAAAGTGACAGAATATGTGACTTTTACTTTATTTTTGTAACAACATAGTCACTCTTGCACATAAAATAATACTTAATATTGGACACACTTTTAAAAAAAAATCACATTCGTATTTTTACACCACACAACCTTTAAAAAAAAATAATGATGATAAAGTGCAGTACTCCATTAAAATAGCTTTATTTGAGTAAAAGAAAAAAATAAAATAGCTTTATGTCTTTTACGAAAAAAAAAAAGCTTTATGTCAGAATCAGTGTTTGTTTTTCCTCCTTGACTTATACAGACGTGGCAGTTGGCGGATCTTGAATTTCACTCACTCGTCACTCCTCCTAAGTGCCGAATCTGCAGAGAAGAAAATATGAAATCATTTGAGAGGAATAATTAATCATAATTTATGTAACTCTTGAAAATAATGTTTTAAAAAAATACTAATACCTAATATAAGATCTTCTCTGTATTATAAATACACTAGAAAAGTTTTTATACTAAGGACTCGGGGGTAATTTTTTTTTAGGAATTGCTATAAGGTTTCACAAAGGGCATCTAATTATACTGAAATTTGTTATTGCATGTTTATTTGTTATTGAATTTAATCAATTTATAAACAATCAAGTCTCTTCCTTAAAATCCCATTGTAATTCCCTTTATTTTTTGGTCACAAATATTTTCTATGAAAATAAACAGGAGAGGAGGTTTCTATCTATAAATTGGAGGCCCTTGGACAGATGTTATGTAATATAACGTCCCTCTCTTGAAATCAAATCTTTTTTCTCTCTCTCTTCTTCGTCGTCACGGAGGTGAAGTTGGCAGTCGGACTCATTTACTTTTCTCCGTACTTTTCCGGGCAGAGATCACAAGGCTCATTTTAGCTTTCGAAGCAACGAGATCCTCATCTGTGAACTCACGAGATTTTGCTTTTCTATCCTCTTCAACCAGAAAGCCTCGCTTTCAGTGCTTTTGATTACGAGAGTTAACAACTTCCTGGGCTATCTTGGTGTACGAAATAGAGCAAGTCAGTGAAGAGAGTGAGATAAATAGCGAGAGATGGCGACTCGGAACCTTGAGAAAATGGCTTCAATTGATGCTCAACTGAGGTTACTGGCACCTGCGAAGGTGTCCGATGATGACAAGTTGGTCGAGTACGATGCTCTGTTGCTGGATCGCTTCCTTGATATTCTTCAGGATTTACACGGCGAAGACATCAGAGAAACGGTACTGTTATTTCCACTTCTTGTCTCTTGTAATGCTAATTCTGGCTAGTTTAGTTTTGTGGTCTTGCGTACAGATCCTGCTTTTTTGCTCAATTCAACAGATTCCCCAAACCACACTCCCATTTGTTTTTTGAAGTTCTGAACTTTTTTGGTCTTCGAACATGCCCATGTGACAAGAAACTATATATGTCTTTCAGTTATTTCAGATGCAATATAATCCATGAATTGTGTGTTTGAGCGTGCATGCTGAAATGGGCTAACTTTGTGAAATTTTTATGAATTGATTTGACATGGATTAGGTCCAAGAGTGTTATGAGAGGTCAGCTGAGTACGAAGGGAAGCATGACACTCACAAGTTGGAGGAACTTGGGAATATGCTAACGGGGCTTGATGCTGGGGACTCCATTGTTGTTGCCAAATCATTTTCTCACATGCTTAATCTGGCCAATTTGGCGGAGGAGGTTCAGATTGCGTATAGAAGAAGGATCAAGTTGTTGAAGAAGGGTGATTTTGCGGATGAGAACTCTGCTATCACTGAATCAGACATTGAAGAGACCTTCAAGAGGCTTGTGACCCAATTAAACAAGACCCCAGAGCAAGTCTTTGATGCTTTGAAGAGCCAGACTGTTGATTTGGTCTTAACTGCTCACCCTACTCAGTCTGTTCGTAGATCTTTGCTCCAAAAGCATGGAAGGTTCGTTTATCTCTTATTTCGATCCTTGATTGTGAGTAGTCATTAGAGTAGTTGTAGTGGCGAATACAGACATTTTTGTACTTGAAAGTTAGACATTGTTTCTATTTTGTTCCCCAAAGGTTGAAGGTCTAAATTGAATTAGCACTGTGGCTATTTCTGCACAGAACTGCAGAAATATAATTATTAATCTTGTCAGAAATCATTTTTTTTTTATTTCAGGATAAGGGATTGTTTGACTCAGTTATATGCTAAAGACATAACACCTGATGACAAGCAGGAACTTGACGAAGCTTTACAAAGAGAGGTGCATAACTGTCATCTGTTGAATATTGTCTTCTTGCATAGATCAGTACCGAACCCACATGATTCTTCAGTTTGTTTGAAATGACTTGAAGTCTTTTTTTTTTTTTTTGGTATGCAGATTCAAGCCGCATTTCGTACAGATGAAATTCGAAGGACTCCTCCTACTCCACAAGATGAGATGAGGGCAGGAATGAGTTACTTCCATGAGACAATTTGGAAGGGTGTGCCAAAGTTTCTGCGGCGGATTGACACAGCTTTGAAGAACATTGGAATAAATGAACGTGTCCCATATAATGCACCTGTCATTCAATTCTCTTCTTGGATGGGAGGGGATCGTGATGGTATCTTTCTTCTCCCATGTTATTCAATTCCATAGCAATTATCTTTGTTAACCTTCTTAACTATTCTTTGCATGTGATGATACCATTTAGGTTCAAAGTATCTGATGCTTCATGTTTTCTTCGTCCATTATATCTCTTGCATGCCATTAGAGGCTGATTTTTTATCGAACCTCTTTATCTAATGTGCATTATAGGGAACCCCAGAGTAACACCTGAGGTTACAAGGGACGTATGCTTATTGGCCAGAATGATGGCTGCTAATTTATATTTCTCTCAAATTGAGGATCTCATGTTTGAGGTATCCATACACTGTTCTCTCTCTTGCTTATACTTATCACGGCCATAATTTGCAAGAAGGTTATTATTCTCTTACCTGTCAGTGTGTCACATCATGTTTCAGTTGTCCATGTGGCGGTGCAATGATGAGCTTCGTGTTCGCGCTGATCAACTCCTTACGTCGTCTAAGAGAGATGCTAAACATTATATTGGTATGGAACTTTGGAACTATTGATATTTCTATTGAAAATAAAATTTCAGTTGGCCTTGAATTTAACCAAAAACCAATGCTTGATTGCTGCAGAGTTTTGGAAACAAATTCCTCCAAATGAGCCATATCGTGTTATTCTTGGTGATGTGAGGGACAAGCTATACAATACACGTGAACGTGCTCGCCACTTATTAGCCCATGGAAACTCTGACGTCCCTGAAGAGACAACCTTCACAAATGTTGACCAGGTACTGTCCTCTTACAACGGCTTCAACCATCTGACATCCTAAAGAGACAACCTTTATGTTACTATAAGTACTAGGATTTGCAGATTCATATCCTTCCAGTTTTTGTTTTGGTTCTGATCAAAGAAGTACATTTCTTAGAAATATGAATCATGATTTATTGTTCAATTATGCTTTGCTTTTCTTGACTTTGGATTTGTGTAACAAGAAAATGGTGGCAATTTGTTGTAGTTCCTGGAGCCTCTGGAGCTATGCTATAGGTCACTCTGTGCTTGTGGTGATCGTGCGATTGCTGATGGAAGCCTCCTTGATTTCCTGAGGCAAGTTTCTACATTTGGACTCTCGCTTGTAAGGCTTGACATCCGTCAAGAATCGGACAGGCACACTGATGTCATGAATGCAATCACGCAACATTTGGAGATTGGATCCTACCGAGAATGGTCCGAGGAACGCAGGCAAGAATGGCTCTTGTCTGAACTCAGGGGCAAGCGCCCCCTCTTTGGCCCTGACCTTCCCAAAACCGAGGAAATTGCCGATGTTTTAGAAACCTTCCACGTTATTTCAGAGCTTCCCCCAGACAGCTTCGGAGCCTACATCATCTCAATGGCAACAGCACCTTCTGATGTGCTTGCCGTAGAACTTCTCCAACGTGAATGCCATGTGAAAGAGCCATTAAGAGTTGTCCCTTTGTTTGAAAAGCTCGATGATCTTGAAGGTGCACCAGCTGCAGTAGCTCGCCTGTTCTCAGTTGATTGGTACAGAAACAGGATCAATGGAAAGCAAGAAGTTATGATTGGATACTCAGATTCAGGTAAAGATGCCGGACGCCTTTCAGCAGCTTGGGCACTGTACAAAGCTCAAGAAGAACTGATAAAGGTTGCCAAGGAATTTGGTGTGAAGCTTACAATGTTCCATGGAAGAGGAGGGACTGTTGGAAGAGGAGGAGGTCCTACTCATCTTGCTATATTGTCTCAGCCTCCAGAGACAATTCATGGGTCTCTTCGTGTCACTGTCCAAGGTGAAGTTATTGAACAGTCTTTTGGAGAGGAGCACTTGTGCTTTAGGACACTTCAGCGCTTTACTGCTGCTACACTTGAGCATGGAATGCACCCTCCCGTGTCACCTAAACCAGAATGGCGTGCTCTCATGGATGAGATGGCAGTCATCGCCACGAAGGAGTATCGTTCCATTGTTTTCCAGGAACCCCGCTTTGTTGAATACTTCAGAAGTGTAAGTATTAGTTTTAATCTAGTTCTTGGCTCCTAAGAAAATTAACCGTGAGCTAGACCCATAAGTATATTTCCTTGTTATTCTATCTCTTCATTTTTTCTTGTTCTTATTGTAATGATGCAAAGTGCAGGCTACACCCGAGTTGGAGTATGGAAGAATGAACATTGGGAGTCGTCCATCAAAAAGAAAACCAAGTGGAGGGATTGAATCACTGCGGGCTATCCCATGGATATTTGCATGGACACAGACAAGGTTCCATTTACCAGTATGGCTTGGTTTTGGTGCAGCGTTTAAGCATGCAATTGAGAAGGATCCTAGGAATCTCCAAATGCTTCGAGATATGTACAATCAGTGGCCATTCTTTAGAGTCACTCTTGACTTGGTTGAGATGGTGTTCGCCAAGGGAGACCCAGGAATTGCTGCACTTTATGATAAACTCTTAGTCACAGGGGACCTATTGTCATTTGGAGAGCGTTTAAGGGGTAAATATGAAGAAACCAAGAGTTTCCTCCTCCAGGTACTAATCTCTATATTCATGAATTCTGTTATTAGTTTATTCCTATATTCTCTGCTTTTATATTATCCCTGCACTTCCTGTGTTCTGATTCCTTGAAGTGAATATGATGCTTTTAAGTGATGAACATTGATGGTGTGAATGTTGTTGTATTTGTAGATTGCGGGGCATAAAGATCTTCTTGAAGGGGATCCGTACCTTAAGCAAAGACTTCGTCTTCGTGATTCATACATCACAACCCTGAACGTGTTGCAGGCATACACGTTAAAGAGAATACGTGATCCAGACTACCATGTGAAGTTGAGGCCACACTTATCGAAGGAGTATATGGAATCAAGCAAGGCAGCAGCTGAACTTGTCAAGCTTAACCCTAAGAGCGAGTATGCTCCTGGTCTTGAGGACACCCTTATTTTGACCATGAAGGGCATTGCTGCTGGCATGCAGAACACCGGCTAATCCATGCATGGCTCTGTTTTTTTCTTGCCAAAAATCGCGTGTTGATGCGAAGGACATGTAACTTTAAATATTGTTATCTATTTGAATTGACATTAAAGTAACTATCCGACTACTCTCTATAGCTATATAATAAAGCCAGGCTTTGTTTTGCGCTAAACGCGCTTATGCATTTCTATCTCTCCCAAATCTCGATCATTTCATGGTTTTTGTTTGTTAATCAATGACCTTGAGACTTGTCATGATTCGCCATCAACCCTTGTAGATATGTTGCTTTTTTATTGAAAGCTTAGTATTCTGAAAGATCTATTAGTCATGGATTAGAAACGAACAGATGTTTTAACAAATCACGAGCATTTCCCCCCAATATTGATGTTGAGGGTAATTTCTATTCGCGAACGTGTAACACTGCTACGTGGAAAATGAGAGTGGACCGTGCGAAATTGTTCTGCATAATTTTTTTTTTTTTTAAAAACTATAGTTCACAAATAAGATAATAAGAAGTAGCCTTGGAGCCAAATAGCTTTACAAGTTGCATCAAGAGGGACATGAGCGATGGCAAAAGAAGCTCAAGCATTTTTTTTTTCAGACCCTAATATCTAGGACTTTTTCACAGGTACAGTAAACGTGTCCTCTATAGCTTGAACAAAAGTTGCAATCTTGTATGTAAAAAATCCCACTAGCATTGGTATCAATTCCAAGGGCATAGATCCGAATTCTGGAACCAGAATCCTGAAAATGAAATTGCCTTGTCAGATGACAAAAAACAAGGGTCTTATCCAGCGTTCTAGACGCACTAAGTTGGTTTGATGAACCAATCAAAAAGATATAATAAGATATTGCTGATCATAGAGGATAATTCCTATGCTTGCTATCCTTGAATATTAGCAGATAAATATGGTTTTTTGAGCAAAAGAGTGAATGATCCAAGTGCATCCATGACGGAATGTTACTTACGAATTCCAACGACTGTAAATCATGACTAGTACAACAGGAACCAGTAATCTAGGCTGCCCAGCTGCTCCCCTGAAATTAACAACCAATAAGCCTTTGTTAAACCATATTTATCATACTAAGTGAAATTGCGGTATGAACACTATGTCAAGGGTATCTCAACCTAGGCTAGTTTGTGCTCCTGCTAATTATCTTTGGTAATTATATTACACACGGTTGCCATAAGATTAGAATGATGAAAAAATTATTAATAGCATACTAAAAGCTTAATTGGATCAGGCAACCAAGATTTAAAGTCGTAATGACAGGAACCAAAATGCTCTACTATATTATGGGTGTGGTGAAGAAGTTAAAATCTGCAAAGTGATTCTATCATCTACACATTACCTGACAAAGCTCTTTGCGCCGTCTGTTTTAAGTGAGTCCACGCTACTACCCAACATGCGGATATACATCAATGAACCAAGCAAGCCAGCACCAAAGCTGAACATATGAAAGATAAGTATGCATTAGAAAGCATTAATAGAAAATAGTGCTCACAACTTCGTTGTAAAGAATCCTAGATCTTCTAAAGTATTAGCAATTGACTATAGACTTAACTTGCACCAGTATTTTGTGAATATGGGGTGACTAAAATTCAAGGAGCAATCCAATGGGTCTCTTAATGGTTATTTGAAAATGTCCCCAGGAGTTTCGGATTTTAATAATCTAAAATCACAACCACCATTCAGAAAAATAGGAAAAGAGGGAAAAAAAATCACTAGCACTTCCTAGAGACATGTTCAGGTTTAACACAAATTCAATGGCTTTTTTCTTTTTGTACAGGAGGAGTGTAATGCAAGGAACACCCCTCCTCCAAAATTCTATTGAATCTGGGCAAAATAAAGGAGAAAATATTTGTCTCCCCATAATTAGTTTTCCCCCTCCCTTTAACTCTGCCGTTCAAATACATGAAACTTTGAAAGATATATTTCCATCCCTTCTCAAATTAAATTTCCAGACAGGGGGAGCCAAATATTCAGCCTTCCATTTTGATTTTTTTTTTTTTTCCTTTAAAGGCCTCTCTAAAAGGTTAAATGCTCTATCATAATAAGAAATGAATGAGCAGTTAAAATATGCTTAATTCAGCCCACCAAACTTCAGGCTTGTTGGTGAGAGCATTTTTCTTTCACCTATCAACTATCAAGTCATGAGTTCTAACAGCACCGTTGAATCACAAATATGCTCAGTTCAATCAATTTACAGCAGATGCTAGCATGTGTAAGAGTCAAGGAATTATGATAGAGTATGGATGGCGTTGGCTTTATTAAACTGAATCATAAATTGTGTATATGGAAAGCATAAGTGAAAGATACATTTATAATGAGCTCAAAGGGAAAAACTGATTAAACGCATGAAGGCATAAGTACCTAGCTGCCACCTCGGCAGAATAAGAAACATAAGCAGATACTAGACCCACGCCACCAATACCCAATGTGAGGATTTGTAACTTCTTTATCAACTGGGGACAAAAATAACATGTTAAAGAAAAGAATTTGGTATTTAATCAGTGTCAAAATGGAAAAGGTAGCCAGCAAACACAAACATACAATGCTATTGATTACCTTATCATACTGCTCTTGAGATTGAGCAGCCAAAACTGCTGGGTCTTCGCGAGACTGCTTTATTTCTCTAAACATCACCTCCTGCACATAAATTTTGACCAATATCAGAAAAGAAGAATGCAACTATAAATTTGTGCTTAAGATGCAAACACTGCCGAATGTCTTTTGTTGGTTCCAGAAGCTGGAAGTTGAAATGATAGGAAACATTACTTACACTGCCTCCAGTTGCAGCCTTGGTAGCTCTGTCCCATTTGTCTTGTTCACGTCGTGTTGGTGCCAATCTCCATCTTACTTTCTTGCTTTCAGTGATCTGATGACCATATAATTTGAAAAGGACCGGTAAAATCATATGAGCATATGGGTATGATACATTAAATAAAATCCATAAGATATAATGATCAGCTCAAGGTCCAAAGAAAAATCCCTTACTTCAGTTGCTGCCTCAACTGGCTGATCAAGAATTCTTTTTACAGGAGCCGAGAGTTCTTTGCTCAAATCAACTTCTAAACTGTTAATATAATCCAGTTAAATAATAGAAAATAAAATGCAAGAACATTTAAACATTTTAATTTAGTCTATTGTAGAATAAGACCTGTCAAGGCTCATGACTCTATTTAAGCTCAGAAATCCAGATGGCTCTTCCTGTTTACAGCAAATCCCATAAATGTCAACCGACTCGAAAAAGCACAAGCAAACAGTTGGTAGTTAATTACATATCATTTACCAAACCTTCTGTAGTTGCCAAGCAAAGAGATCGAAAACTTGGGAATCTTAATGTTGCCATTATGAATCCTAGGTGAACTCAGAGTCAACCAGCAACAGTAAGGTAAGGAATGCTGAATATACATAACTAGGAGGACCTACCATACATTGCATAGCCTTTAATAAATAAAGCATGCGGTTCTTGCTATATTGATATCGATTCTTTGCTAGTCAACAAACTTCTCCACCACATGCACAATGCCGTGTTTAATGTAAAGCCACACTTACATACCATGACAAGATTTTGACCGGCTAGCTGTTGCAAGTAAAATCTTTTATCTTATAAAATAGATAATGTCAAAGAAGACAAGATCATTAAGTGCCCTGTTAAAAGGATTACATTGTAAAACTTATTTTATTAATCCCATTTCGAATGGTTCCAATAACAGTGGTGGTCTTTTATTTCATTGGAATCTAGGCAATTAAGTAGATACCCACAGAGAGCCCTCCGAAATCAAAATAATTAGCCAGAATTTACTTCCTACAATCCAATTACCGAACCAACCAACAATCTAAATAAAACAGAATCAGCATAATGCGAAGACACACAGATAGCAAAAAGCTGAGAATAAAACGAATATATTAGGGACCTGTGCAGGAGCCGCTTCAATGGAAGATTGAGGTTTCTGAATCAACCTTTGAAAGCGATCCACAAAATCTTTGTTCCACATAAAGTCATCAGAGGCTAAGGGGTCTTCCTCGCCTCCCCAATATTTGCGAAGCTTGGAGGTGGTGGGAGGACCACCGTATTCCCCTGGAGCCACCCCAGTGGACCATTTCATAGGCCTTCTCTTCGGCAAAAGAATCTTCGTCGGTCTTGGGTCCGTTATGGGCGGAGTTGGAGGCTCCGGTGAGATGGGTGTGGCAGAAGAGGTCACAGATATGTAGCCGAGAACCGCCATTTGTGATGCTCGACGGAATTGAGCGCCCAACAGTTGGTCGGAGAGCTGAAGAAGGCGTAGCTATGATAATGCTGGTGTGTTTGACATAGAGCCACACACGCGCTCAAGCCAAGAAAACAGTGAAACACTGTGGAAGGTTGGATTACCATGTGAGAGGAGTCATGTTTTCTTATCATCAATTTTTTTATTATTCTTTATAATTTTTAAATTATGTCTATTAAATCAATTTAAAAGATCACATCATTAAGTTATATTTCTTAAATTTTTCTCCATATTTCCAATCAACATCTTAGATAGACTGATGAGAAAATAGAGGATAAATGAATCTCCTTCCTCTAGTCTAGGTTTGCTAAAAAACACTTCTTGAACCGCGGTTTTAGTCTTACCCAAACACATTCTAAATATCTCATTTTATTTCTCTGACCAAAACTGAAATGTTTATAAAACATCTTGAGGTTCATTATTATTTTTTGAAATAGTTAATTTGAGTTAAGAAGAACATTATCATTCCATCATTTGAAATTAATCATTTGTATTAATAAGTTATTGATTGGAGAACAACTTTAGGGAACAGAAGTTGACGTGGGAGGCAAAAACATTTGCACTCAAAACTTTAAAAAGAGGATCTTTTACCAAATAAAAAAAAAATTAATCATTTGTCAAATTAGATATAAATAAATTTTTTTATAACAAATTTCTGATTATAAAATATATATTTAAATATATAGAACCCAATTCAGGCCAAACATGTGTGTGTGTATAAAAGGATTTTTTTTTTTGTTGCTAAAAAGGGATGGCACAAGGCCTACATAAAAGGAAATTTAAGTTTTTTTTTTTTTTGATATGATGGAAATTTAAGTTAAGACATCTTGAAAATCATAGTCATTTCTAATAAATCAAAATTACTATCAAATTTTATGAGATTTCTGAGTATCAAAATAACCCAAACGACTGGGCAAAGCCCAATGGGCCCATTTCCACAACTATAACTATAAGTAACGCCCAACGGTAACTGGCGGTTACTTTTCCTTTGATTCCCTTTCATCCGCTTCCCGGTAAAGCCATTCGCCGTCGGGAGGAAATCAATCATGGCTCGTAAACACCGTCACCGACCTTCTCTGTCTTCACCTGAATTCTCCATTTCATCTCCTGTCGCCACGGCTGGCGGCAAGCCTCGCCGAAGTATCCTGCGAAAGAAGAAAACCGAAGACTCCGACGACGATTACTCCGACGACGCCTCTGCTTCCCAATCTATGTACGACGAATCCCAAGGAGATGAATACGAACCGTTTGAAAAAGACGATGACATCGAATCCGTTTCCGACGCACACGATGACCCTTCTCCCTCACAAAAACCCACCAAGTATATTCCTGATCAGAGCAACGAAAACATTGAAGGAAAAATCTCTTCAATGTCGGCTTCCAATTTGTTAAATCTCTCACACCCCACCATGACTTGTTACAAAAAAATCGCTCCTTTACCCATTTTTTGTGGTACACCAACGGAATGCCCAATCGCCCACTTGAGCCGTTTCAACAAAGTATGCAGAGCAAACGGCGCTTCCTCCATTGACATGTTCATGAGGATCTTCCCAGTAACGCTGGAGGAAGAAGCCGCGCTCTGGTACGACCTCAACATCGAGCCGTACCCTAATTTGACTTGGGAAGAGATAAAGTCGTCATTTTTAGAAGCATACCGTATAATCGAAGTAATGGAGGAGTTAAAGTCAGAGCTTATGAGGATTAATCAAGGAGAGAGTGAAAGTGTGAGAACTTACTTTCTGAGACTGCAGTGGATTTTACAGAGGTGGCCGGAACACGGGCTGTCTGAGGCATTGCTGAAAGGAGTGTTCACAGATGGATTGAGAACAGAGTTTCACGAATGGATTCTCTTGCAGAAACCCATTTCTTTAAACGATGCGTTGAGGCTGGCTTTTAGTTATGAAGAGATGAGAAGCATTCGAAGCAGGAAGGAAGTGGTTGAGTGTTGTGGGTTCTGCGAGGGAATGCATGAAGAGAGGGAGTGTGAGGTTAGAGAAGCCATGAGAGGGCTATGGAGAGAGAGTCAGGAGAGAGAGAGAGAGAAGGACTTTGTGAGATCGATTTCAATGGGAGCGAGGGGTGACGACCATGAGAAAGTTGAAGAAGCAAGTACCAAGAAGAAGAAGAAGCAGTGCCAATGCATCAAACATCAGTGTTCCAGCAAAAGACTTTTGAGGAACATGAGCTCTGTATCTGGAACATCTTGCCCTGACGCTGCCTGATCTATAAGTTTAAGGTGCATGTCAATATTTTACAGAGATGTATATTTTTTTTTTTTGATCGAAACAGAGATGTATATTCAGTGATAATGATACTATTGTTTTTTTTTTTTTTGAGAGATTACTTGTGAGTTGATATAACGTAACTCTATTTTCTTTTTATTATCGTGATCTATTTTCATTAGTATCGGTGAAAATTAATTACAAGATCTCTCTCTCTCTCTTGGCTACAAGTTGATACTTGATAGTATGTCAGATTCCTGAGCAGTAGTCAACGGAAAGTATGAGGTGCAAAACAGGAAGCGGATTTCCTCAGAAGCAGAAGGCTCAGAATCCCTCAGAGTCCAATCTGGGCCATCCAAAAATGAATCCAACGGTTGGAGAGAGAGTTTTAAAATTTTTATGTTTACCGCATGCGGTATTGGCACCGCATGCGGTTTTTGACATTAATGATTTTCAACCCTTAGATCACTTTTTAAACGGCTCAAATGAAAAAATATTGAAGAATGAGGAGGGGAGGGATTCTAAGAGAATCCGGATCGGTGCAAAACAAGGTCGATGTTAGGTGTAGTGTGTTGTGTGTGTGTGTGAGAGAGACTTCTGTGAGGCTGATTTAAAGCATTTATGACAAATTGACAAAATCAACCGGCAGGCACCGTAAGTTCTGAATCATGACTTCATATGTTTGTTTTTGATATGTCTATGAAACACGATTGTTGTTGGTGAGTATTAACTATAGTAAGACCTTTATCACGAAGATGTCTGTTTAATCCATGTCTGCACCATACTAATATTACGCCTTTAGTTATTTTAAATATTTAAGCTGTAAAATATATATCAAAATATTAAAACATTAATTATAAATTGAGTGATATTTGATTTTTTTTAATTACTATAAAAACATATTCATAGAATGGATACTGAAAGAGTGTACGGAGGCTACATATAAAATACTATTTTCAATCTTCAATATAAGATTCAGTTGACTTTTTTAAAGAGATGAAGGAAGCTAAACAAATTTTTAGAATAGGAGGGAGTAAAAAACAAAATTATTTAATCCTATCATTTGCAATAACAATAGCAGACATGTAGTCATTTGTGTAATAAATTAAATATGCAATGTAAAGTTAGCTAGTTATACGCATTAAAATATCAGAGAGTACTATATGTCTATATATGTTCACACTAAATCAGTACGAAACAGTACAAGATGAACAAACGCATCCAGCGTCCGGCCATCCTTAAATGAATGCACATTATGTGCACATAATTAGGTGCCCAATTATGTGCTCATACCTCTATTAGAGGTATGAGCATATTTTTTTTATTTTTTTTTAATTTTTTTATATATTGTATTTATTTAGATTTAGATTATATGCTGCATAATGTGCACCCTCCTTAAATATAACACGTTTGCATGTCTCAGCAAAGCCCCAACCTAACTTGCTTCCTACCATCTCTAAATTTACTCCTCAAATTTATTATTTTTGCTTCAAAATATCCTATTTATTTATGGGGTTTAAATTTCTTATGTTACATGAGAAGAAGAAGATTCCTACACACATATGAAATGGTGGGACACACACACACATATATATGTGTGTGTGACATGAGAATACACTTCTCCTACAATATGAGAAATGTTTTTCCCTTTATTGCACATATCAAGGAGGAGGATTCCATCAGGGTTATAAATCCAATACACATTATTAAATATGACAGTATTTAGGAAACTCAACCCTCATTGATTACCTATAACTAATGTAAAAATGTTTTCAATATCGTAAATTAATTATCTAACTCTTAAATTAATAAATGGAAGTAGTTCATACTAGGTACACATGAGGCATCAAGTACTCACAAGGGAAGAAGCAGGTCCAATGTAAACTTCGTTTATCCCAAGAAACATGCGTGAATTCACAAACTTCTTCAAACGTGACAAATGCTTATTGACAAAAGTTAACGATACACACAAAGAGGTCATTTCGATGTTAAACAAGCACGAACTTTGTCTCTCCTGGCCCTTGCCATTTTCAGCAGATCAGACTCTATATATACACACCACAGAGGGGCACAAAGCTCCTGCATCAACCAACAAACATATATTATTAAAAATGGCAGAAAGGGAAGGAGCCACTGTTAACAAGGGGCACGATGAAGGGATGAAGATGGCGGCGTCGCTTCTTCAAGAGTTCGAGCTGCCGGAGGGGCTGCTGCCGCTGCGAGAGGTGGTGGAGGTAGGGTTTGTGAAGGGGACAGGTTACATGTGGATAGTGCAGAAGAAGAAGGTGGAACATGAGTTCAAGATGATAAAAAAGCTGGTGAGCTATGACTCAGAGATCACAGGCTACATTTCCAAGAAGAAGATAAAGAAGCTGAAAGGTGTGAAGGCCAAGGAGCTGATGCTGTGGCCGCCGGTGAGTGAGATCACGGTGGCTGACCCACCCACCGGCAAGGTTAACTTCAAGAGTCTTGCTGGTATCACCAAGACCTTCCCTGTTGAGGCTTTCGCTGCTGGCCAGTGATTTTTAATTATTTTCACTCACTACGCAAGTTTCACTTTATATGCTTTCCCACTATAATAAGAACTTAAACTGCAGCTTTTTTTTTTTTTTCAATGTCATTTTATTCCCATCATTATATATGTAATCTTTCTGCTCTACAAGGCCTAAGCTAAATTTGCTGGTGCTACATATATTATGTTGAGCTTTTTCTCAATCCCTAAATAATACTATACACAGTTATAAATATAACAGCTAGTCAGAAGGTTTGATTTGGTTGTAGATATTTGGGAGTTGATATTGATCCTAAATATAATATATATTATCCATAATTATCAATCTTTTCTAAAATTAATCTTTATTGATGCTCCACCAATAATAATTAAATGAGAGAGATGAAGGGAATTAAAGAAGATGATTAAGTGTTTTAGAAAAATATGTCATATTAACTAAATTAAATTTCTTAATCTAACTAATTAAAATATGTAAGTATGTCTTATATTTAAGACTAGAGAGAATATATAAGATATCAATCCATTTTGCCTCTCAAATATATGTACTTTCTAACTAAACTCTCCCCATTGATGGCACAAATTTAGGAAAATTTTTCATTAGGGTGTAGTTTCCAATATAAATGATTAAAAATAGTGTGTTAGAAATTAAACCAACACATATTTTTATAAATAACTAACTTAATTCATTTTTTAAATAAGTTATCAAGCTCTTAATAATGCCCTATTGGAGAGAGTATTCCACGTAAGAAACAAGTTTAGTACTCCCTCCGGTCCTAATTATAGGAGCAAATTTTAGAGATGGTTTTGGTCCTAATTGTAAGAGTAAGTTTTAACTTTTGTCATTTTTTTCCTATAATACCCCTATTTATACTTTCTCAATAATAATTAAAGACAATAATAATTTCTCACTTCTCACTTCATAATACTAGTTCAAACCATCTTGATATAGGGGGAAAAATAGTTTTCAGATGAAATCTATTAACGAAGAAATGGAAAATACAAACTAAAAAAATTGCCACATTATTATGTAGAGAAAAAGAATTTATGTATGGTGTAAATTAAATATTTAGTTAGGAAATGTTAACCCAGATTATTTAGGCAGCTTTTTTTCATCTAAGCGAACGATTAGAGATTTAATTGGCATTTTTATGTGTGTAGCATGTATAGTCGGTTGGAAGGTTTCATCATTTAACATCGATATGAAAAATCTTCCTGAGCATAGTCGGCTACAATTCAACTAATTTTGCCTTATGTAATTTTTAATTTTCAGAGGGGTGTTTTGGAAAATATACATAATTAACTAATTTAACTTCCTTCTTTAATCTCCCTAATTTCTGATAATTTGCTCCTATAATTAGGACCGGAGGGAGTAATTCGGGACTGGGTTTTTAAGAATATGTAACTTCACCATTTTATTATTTTATATTCGCAATCGTCAGAATTCATTTTTAAGGGATTGACTTGCGATGAAGTTAGATGTATTTACTAGGGGACTAATTTAAATGAAAAATGGTTTCAAAGACTAAAATTGAATGAAGTTAAAGATTTAAGAAATATAATTTATTAACTTACTCCATTAGTAACTTGATACCTAACCTGTTATGACCATTGACTTGTAGCCCTGTAAATGCAAATTGCTTGTACTTTTATGCTGAGATCTTCTCAATCCCAATATAACATCGACTGATTTAGTATAGTAGGAGTTCACCAACTACTCGACCTTTTTTGGTAACGAAGTTCAAGAATTCTCTCGTTTTTAAAAACATGCAAAATTGCAAATTGGTCATTTCCTTCAATAGTTAGTGATCGTGATCTCTATTTCTTAAGGGATAAAAAAAATAGGAGGGTTTAAAAGGGTTTGCTCTTGGTCCTAACGGATTGTCTCTTTTATTTTTAAGCTCTAACAGGCTAGCTTGTTTAAACCTGATTTCATTTTACACCCCTTAAATGTAAGTTTGGCTCTCCACTTTGATAGACTTAAATAGGCTAGCCTGACGGGTTCGTCCCATTCTGATGGCTATACTCTAATCCTTAATATAAAATTTATTTACCTAATTTAATTATATTTAGGAAGTTAGTTGAGTTAATTAATATGACGTGTATTTTGTAAAACACCATAGGTATCTTCCTCGATTCCCCCCATGTCTCTCATCCTTAACTGTTGTTGAGGAATCATCAATAAGAACAAATTATGAAAATATTAAAAAAAAATAAAAATTATGTATTATATTTAAAATTAAAATTAACTCACTAAATATATTCACGTGGAAGGAGTATTATTTACTAATTGTCTCATTCCATACTCCACTACCTCAAGTCCATATGCTCCTTATTTTTAAAAAAATTGAGACGTACAAATTAGTTTCTAAAAATAATTATTTCAGGTTAGTCTTCTTAACAACTCAGTCACTCACGCAAGACTCCTCATTACAATCGGGCCATCAGACGGATTTCGAATTTGAACACTCATTTATATATCAACTATTTCAAAAACTTGTGCAGACATTTGGGAAAAAAGGGATGCAAGAAGTAAAATGATTCCTGGATGTTGGCATTGGGGCAGATAGATCCGATTCGGTTTGGATAAGAATGGTCTGAAATAGCAGAGGTACAAAAAATAAATGGTGGACATGGCAATGTGTGATTGGTGGAACACAAATTTCAAAGAGAATCCCTCAGAGTCAGAAGTCAGAACAGAACGGCCATAATTAATTAATAAATAAAATAAAATAAAAAATGATGCAGCAGCATAAAGTCACCACCAAGAAGAGAGACACTTGCTGTGTTTCAAACAAACCAGCACCAACACAGTTCCCTCCATTATTAGTAGCATTTGGCATCTCCATGGACGAACAAAATTAACACCCGCTTCAGCTCACTGCTCAATAACGTGCTTTCTGATCATATCACTGTGTGTGTAGGACCAACCTAAAGCGACCCATCTTATAACTCTGATATTTTCTTTTTTCCAAATGATCTGTGCACCAAAATCATATTACCAATGGTCCCAGAATCTAAATTCCCATAAAGTACCTGCTTAAAGCCATCTAATTGTAGCTATTGGCCACACTTTATCCATGTCTCTCACACACTTTTCTCTGTCCGTGTGTTTATTTAACAGGAGGGGCTATAATTAAATTTCGACAGCTTCTTTTTCCTCTCCTGCTTTTGTGTAGGTTCCTAGCTAGAGCCCCAAATCAGCTTTCTTGTGATAAGGCTGGCATAAGCATCATGCAGTGCAACCCAGAAACGAACATAAAAGAAGAGAAAAGAAAGATACCCTTTGGATATACATCAAAATCAAATATTTCAAATGTTGAGCTAACTTGCTGCTATCTTTCTGAGGTTTTTCTGCCTAGAAGCATTGTGAAAGAATTTGTATGCACCTGTGTGTATCACAGGAAAAATTTGATGATCCTAATCTCAACTTAAGGACACCTGATGCAAGTAATTGTAAGCGCCCTCTTCAATTGTGGGTTTGGTTCGTTTCATGAATTCAAATGGTTTTGGATAATTACAGAATTCAGAGGGAACTACAGCTTCTCACTGACTCCTCTAACAACTTATGCGTTGGCCGAATCATCTCCTTCACCTTGGTTCCGTTTTTATAAATTTTGAACGTTGGGACAGTTCTTATGCTCTCAGCTCTTGCTATAGCTAAACACTCCTCCACATCAACCTTCAAACAGAATTTCAAAGGAGAAATATTAGGCATATGGTGGTGTCATGTCAGAAAAAGGATACAAAAGTCACGAACTTTATCGTACCTTGATAAATTTAACAGATGGGTATCTCACGCACAGCATATTTATGAATGGGGATATTTCTCCGCATAGTTCATCCGACGACTCTTTGAAATGAACTACTGAAATACCTGAAAGTTCATTTCTTTTCGTTTATACAACAGATGTAACAACAGAAATTGATGATAAAACCCTGTTGAGACCTTAATTAAGACACTGAAATTACCAGCAGAAGCAATAGCAGCTTTAAATTCATCCAATGAAGAGACAGCTCCAACTTCAACTTCAAGCTTTCCAGCAGGGTCCTCCCCACGAGATTTTATTAAAGCTAGCTGAGCCTTACGAAGGGATTCAACAACTTCATTGTCCCCCGGGAGTTCTTGTTTCAAGGTCTCATAATCTTTCACAACTTCAGCCCATCTTTCAAGCTGTAGATTACAGATCACGTACAATAAGCATAAACACAAAACAAAAAATTATAAGAGAACAAAGAGAAGCAATGAAGAGCCCACCTTTGCATTTGATGCAGCCCTGCGAAAGAGGGCCTTGTTGTAATTTGGTTGAATGTTGAGAGCTTGGCTACAGTCCTCAACAGAGTTTTCCCATAGTCCTAGTTTAGACCAACAAACAGCTCTATTACAATACAGAACATAGTTGTAGCTGTCATATTTGAGGCCTTCCCCATAAGCAGAACAAGCTTCAGAAAATTTGCCAGAGCTAAAGAGATCATTGCCCTTTGAGCGAGCTCTTGCTACCATTTTCACAGTATTTAGAACCCTATCAGTTTCTACATTGCTGTAATCTAACAGTCTAGCCTTCTCAGCTGCTGCTATCGCATTCTCAAATCTGCAAGGAGCGATTATCCATTTATGTACACCAAAGGCTAAAAGTCGTGTATAGTTTTGCATTTGAAATTTATGATGTTTAGTTCGTTACCTTCCCATGGCCATATGAACCTGAGCATGAACGAAGTGCACATAGGCTTCACCAACCATACCAAAGAACTTGGTTTGAGAGCAGGATAAAGAACAACCTTCCAACTTTGGAATGTTTGAGAGACTGGACTCAGCATCCTCAAGTTGATGGAGTTTTAAATAAGCTTCCACTTTACAAGCAACAAGCTGTAAGCATTTTTATAGCAGGTTAGGGGATGTAAATTAAGTCCACCAAAAACAAGTTAAGATTTTAGGCTAAAGTATCTACCTCAGGTGAGAAATCTGCTCCAACTGCAATCGCTGCATTTGATTCCCCAAGTGCATTCTTCCAATCACCAACCTTTCTCGCCTCTGCACATTGGTTTATATGTTTCTCCAATAACCTCAGCTTCTGCAGTTCAGATCGATCCACATGTTGCCCAGGGAGATAGAGGTGGCGCTTGGCAAGTTCGATACGTCCAAAGCTGTAGATTTACCAAATTAATAGTGTTTAATGAGCCAACAAAAAGTTTATGCCTCTAGTACTAATGAACAATCATGAGCAAGCTCAAATTGTTCGCAGGCATCTCTGACTGCTTATGAGATGCAGGAAAGGAAAATAAGCAGGCAGTTGAATATCCATGCCTCGTAGTGTAATTGAAAGAAAGACGAAAAACCAAAACAATATATAATGCCGACATTTTCCTGGATCAAACTGCAATCTCACATGCATTCAGATGAATATAAGGTTTAAAACAGCTCGGAAGGCATATTCAGAATTTCATAGTAAAGTTCATCCACTTCATTTGATAGCTATCGTTGCCAACAATAAGATCAACCATTCAAAACTAAGCCAGAGATGGGGAAGCACAGTAACACATATCATCAAGTAGATTAACCAAAGCAAATCCAAATAGAAAGAAATCACGTTGTCAAAACAAACCAGATTCATAGCATCTCATAATTCCACATTCGGAGAGAAAGACGGAGCAGTTACCGCAGGCAAAGAGAAGCCAGCCTTTGATGAGCCCGGGTATAATTAGGTTCCAACTTCACAGCCTCTTCGCTCTCCTTCGCTGCCTCGGCCAGTCTCCCCAACGCCGTCAACGCCGCTGCCCGGTTACTCCGGTAGGCTGCATTATTAGGCAATATCGAAATAGCACGATCGTAAAATGACAATGCCTCCACAAAATTACCGCTTCTATACAACTCATTCCCAGTCTTCTTCATCTCTTCTGGATCAGAACCACTCATTGTTCGTCTAACGACCCCCGGTGCTCCACCAAGCTGAGAATTCCCAGCCCCATTGTCATCCACGACGTGCCCAGGATTGCTCAATTTCGCGCCACCACGCATTATATTACCATGGCCATAGTTTGCCGTTCCAGAACCCAACACATCAGTTCTATTGGGAGCTCGAGACACCATACTCGATTTTAGGATCTTCCCGGAGGGACAAATATTACCAGTTGGAAATAAATTGGTCCCTGAAGTTGCAGTGTTCGAGCAATTATTACTGCCCGGGCTGCTATGACTTCCGCCGGAGTATATTAATGGGGCTCCAGCCGAAACCGATCTCCGATGACCCGGCTTGGAATTGCTTGTCGCCGAAGCGGATCGGAGGTTCTCTGAGGCATTCGGGCTGGTATCGAAATAGCTCGTGAGCTCGCCGGAATGGTGGTTTGGTTTTCCGTCAGGTCTTCTGGGCAACTTGGGGGCGTTGCTTCTGCCTGTGACTGAGCCGGAGGAACTCGAACTCGAGCTCGAAGTGGCAGCCGCTCCACCGCCGCTGCCAGCATTACCTGCGCCGCAGATTTTCAATGGCGAAATGAACGAACCCAGATCGAGTTCTTTGAAATCGGGCTTGTTCTCTTCACAAGTCAGCGAATCACGGAATCGAGTCGTAAGAGAGTCATAGCCCAGGTCTTGCACAGACTTCCCAGATTGCGACATTCTCTCAGTCTTCTAATTCGTTGAATTTTTTCCACTCCAAGAGATTGAAACCCAAAATCCAAATATCATCCACCAAACACGAGCCTGGGTTATAATATCACACAAATCTCAGTGAATCCAATTTTCATGAGACAGCTAGAGCATTTGGGCACAAGAGACACAGAAACAGAGCCGGAGTGGCGAGGAAGACATGAGATGAGAGGGATAGAAGAGAAGAGAAGAAAAGAATGTGAAAGTTAAAAGGAAGCGTAAATAGCAGAAAGAGAGAGCGAGCAGAGAGTAGTAGTTTTCTTTAAGCTCTCTTTCGATATAACCTCTCTCTGCAGCTTCACGGATATTACTCGCTCCCTCCCTTTCTCTCTCTTTTTAAACACGACGATGAATGACCCATCTACCATTACTGCAATCATATTCTCTCTCTACTTGCCCCATGTTTTCGGTATATGTAATTTTTTGTTTTACTCTAACACGCTTCCTTAATTTCTCATATTTCTCGTATCGGAGTGACAAAGGATTCTCATTAGAAAATCTTCATTGACTCTTTTCCTGGTGAGTTACTTCAAGCTTTTAATAAAAGAGATCCATCCTTCGTGGCATGAGGTGTAAATTAATTCTGAGCAAAAAAAAAAGGTGTAAATTAATTTCATCTTTTGTAGTGATCTAATTTTATGACGGTTTCTAATTGTCGATCATGAATTTGACAAATTAAAGGAAGAATTACAATAAAGGATCAAGAAAAAAAATCATATTTATTAAAAAAATCATAAAAACTCTAATTATTTAGGAGGACCAAATGACAAAATATAAATCTAAAAATAATAAATTGCATTCAAACCTATTGCGGTATTGCCTCCTTACCATGGTAATTAACATCTCAATTTATCACTGCGATTTTACGTTTTTACGATTTTTTTTTTCATTAAAACAATTTTACTGATTTTTCCAAAAGTTTTTAAGTTTTTACGATTTTTTTATGTTACGATTTTACGTTTTACGATTTTTTATCATTCTTCCGATTTTACGTAAAATCTCGATTCTAACTACCTTGCTCCTTACAACACAACAAAAACTCAAACGTCTTCTTCCTCCCCGATTGAAGAATTGGCGCCACTGCCACCACCATGATCTTCATTGCCCCAATAAACATCCATTTTTGTGATTGCCGCTTGCCTTCCAAAGAAAATATATCATCAAAGAACAATTTAATCAATAGTCAGAGCATGAACAGTTGTGCTGATGGATGAAGAAATGTGAGCTTGTTGTATCGTGGAGCTTAAAGGTAATAACACAACTGATTATTATTTGCAAGCTATACAAGGATGTGGGATACAGAAGGACCTAAAATGCCTTCCTTGTTGTCTGTGAAAATGGCAACGACCAAGAGGAAGGTGTGGCACCAATTAATTGGTCACAAGAGGGAGAAAGGTGCTTTGTTTTTTGTATTCTGCATTGTTTTGGAACCCAAAACGGATCGAAAAACCGGTCTGAGTAAAGGGGGAAACCTGGGTTCCGAGTTAACCGAGTCACAGAGTCATTTTTTTTAAATGTCGATTGAAAAGAGAATGGGGGCGGAGTCGATGTTTACATAGAGAGAGAATGGACAGTTGCTCTCCTGTTTGACGTCCCTGGTTCTATGACAGACAATGAACATTACATTGTGCTGCTGCCTCCTTCCCTGACGACGATAGCAGTTGCTCCTCCCCTTCACAGTAAAGTCACGCCTCCTTCCTTTTTTTTCGTCACTCTCTACATCTCTCTGTTCCTTCACGTCCTTTTATCCTCATCAAGACGTGTTTTTTTCCAATTTAGGCTTTCCTTTTCTTTTTTTTTCTTTTCTTTTTTTTTTTTAAATTTGTGGGACCCAATTCCCATTAAATCCAAACAGTGCCCAATCTTGTTAGATATGATTTTCAATCTCGTGGCTCTGCTGTCAAAAGAGAAATAAATAAATATTATATAATAAATCCCAGAGACTTAGTTGTCCCGATTTAGCTTCTATCTAACTCACTAGCCAATAGCCATTAACCTAATATCCAGCCGGTTTAGTGGCCAGTCTGGATTTTAGCACCTTGGTTTTCTGCGTTTGAGAAACAACACAGAATTTGAAAGGCAATTTAGTACTTCTAAACTCATTTCATCATCCAAAATAATTACATTTTTTTAATTAAATATTATTTTATCTATGTCCTATATTTTAATTTTCCCCAAGTTAAATAAGTGATATCATGATTTTTGATACATTAAAATTGACAGGCCCCTAAATAGTTCGTGCAGAGTTTTGAATTTTTGCATGATTATGCTTCATAATAACACCACAAGTTTACTATTAACGTTAGTCAGTGTTCATGCTTTTTACTGCATATTTGATTGAGATATTTAAATTAAAATAAAATACCACTGATACAAATCCTAATGTCACAAAGTGCTTATAGGCGTGTGTACGGATTAAGAGACCCTCCAAATATATAATTTTACAGGAATAAGCTTCAGAGGAAAACAGATAAATCAAGGATTATAAGAAGGAAAAAATCATAAAGGAATCTGAGGTGAAAAAATTAACTGCAATAGGTTGATGACTTTATTCAAAATATGTTATAAGTGGGTATTGAATAAGTTGCTTAATGTTAATGACTTGATTCATTTTATAGAAATCATGCAGTGAATAAGAAATTATATTGAAGTCTTGAATTCTTTTTATTATTTCTGTTAAAATTATAAACAAATTATTCTATCTGTATTATTTTTAAACTTGTAGTTGTATCAAGTTTCTAGGAGATATTATAATAAATAAAATTTTGTTATGTTATTGTATATTTGAATTATTTTTATTTAAATAATTAAATCATGCCTGATATTTTTATAGATTCAAATCCTATTTTTAATGCATACCGTATTACATAGGCTTTTAAATAAGACTTGAAGATTATTTATGTATTTATGGTTTTGGGAGACATAATTTTTTAAGCTTAGTTAAGTCATAAGGGCCTGCATATTAAAATAGGCTTTTAAGAAGATATCAGGACATGTCAAGTATTTTAAAGGCTTATAATCAAGCCTAAAAAAAAATCTATATATGCAGGCTCAACTTTAAGTTTAGGACTTAGATTTTTGTTACAAATTTATACCTATTTAGCTAGATTTATCCTATTTTCACCTCTCAATACATAGGAAAAATGATAAAAAAAGAATTTTAAAATCGTAAAATCTCAAATCATATTTATTACTAAGAATCAATAAAGAAATGACGAGCTTGATAAACAATTCACAACTCAATTTTGTTGTTGGAAATACTTGATTTGAGGTTTTGTAATTTTAATTATTTTGTCCTGTTATTTTCCTTTTTTAATATAGAGTTACCACTTTGATCCTATTTATAAGTCCAGTTTGACCAAAAAATTTGGTCCTATTTATAAGTCCATTTTGACCAAATAAATGAGATTGTGACAATTTTGCCCATATTAATAATGATGAGAGAGATTGGCTAATTATGTTGGGAAGAGAAAAAGATGAGAGAGATTTGACTATAAATGTTAAAAGGTAACTATTCATAAATGAGGGTAAAGTTGAAAATTTGCTCTATAATAATTGAGATACCTAACTTTCATTGGTATGTGAGATTTGGTCAAACTGAACTTATAAATAGGACCAGAGTGGTATGAGTTTAACCCTTGGTAAATACTACTACTATATGCATTCCTTGAGGTAGTGAAGGACTAAAAAGAAAAGAAAAGAAAAGTGAGAGTACAAAAGTAAAAGGGGAAGAGGAAGCCCGAAGCCCGAAGGGGTGTTAGTGAAGAATGATGGGGGCTACGTGGAGTTACCGAAATGACCTTTATTAGTATATTTTGCCATATACCTATAGCTACAGTCATTATTCATATATCATTCCGTACGCCTACCCTTTCTCTCATTACGGATCCCTGCGCGTCATCATTGCCACTTTTCTACCTTACCTTACCTTTTTACGGGCGCCCATGCACATACTTATGTGTCTAATCATGTATTAGGTTAATGTGTGATTTTACCAACGAACTATTAGCTCAGGAGCGTCCAACACAATTAACTATTAAGTTGACCAAAAATATCAACAAAATTTTTAAAAAGAGCGCTCAGCACAACGCCATTAACACCGTGCGATTTTACCAACGAACTATTGGCTCAGGAGCGTCCACCTTGAGTTTTATTTAAATCATATAATTATAATTTTAATTAAAATTTTGTTTATTTTAGCAAATTATAATTTTGACAAAATTAAAGAATGAATAATTTTTGTCCATAGATATTTATACAAGTAGTTTTGAATAATGACAATTAAGAAAAAATTATTTAATTTAGTAAAATTTAGAATTTTGTGCTGGACGCTCCTAGAATAAGAGTTCGTTGGCCAATCTGTACCTTAGATAACGGAGGTTAGCTTTTTGTTAACGGTATTAATGGCGTTGTGCTGAATGTATTTATACCTCTATTAGAGGTATGAGTATATTTTTTTTAATATATTATATTTATTTAGATTTAAATTATATGCTGCTTTCTGGATTTTTTTTTTGCACCCAGTATCTCAAATTAATTAGATTCTAGTTCTGCATTTATCTGTAACACCAGTATCATAAAAAGTAATTAATTTTGAGATACTAGGTGCAAAAAAAAAAAAAATCAGAAAGCAGCATATAATTTAAATATAATAAATACAATATATAAATAATAATAAAAAATATGCTCGTACCTCTAATAGAGATATGAGCACATAATTGGGCACATAAGTATGTGCACCTAATGTGCATTCCCTTTTTACAAGAGAAATACTTACTGTACCAACTAGAAATACTCTAGAGGTGTTATGTTACTCTCTCCGGTCCTAATTATAGGAGCTATTTAACTGATTTTGGGAGAATTAGGGAGAGGAGTTAAATTAGTTAATTTTACTCATTTTCCTAAAATGTCCTTATATAAATTTAAAATGACACAAGTTGCCCTAATTATAAGTGTTTCTAATTTTCCTTACGTTAGACATCCATGACATATTAGTTTAGTATATATGTATATTAGTTGCTTTTTATATAGCCATGTGTATACATATAGATCTAATTTCTTTTCCACACACTTTCTAATTGAAATAATGGTCTTGCTATATAAGCATATATGTGGGTATACATATAAATCCATCTACATACATAGAGACACACACACATACATAGAGACACACACACACACATATACACATACACACATACATATTGACACACATAAACACAGATATACATATATATGTACACACATATATATATAAATACTCCTAATAATAAGTATAAATAGGGGTATTATAGGAAAAAATTGACAAAAGTTAAAACTTGCTCTTATAATTATGACCAAAACCAACTCCAAAATTTGCTCCTATAATTAGGACCGGAGAGAGTATTTAAACTATGATTAGTACAAATATAATAATTTAGATTATTTTAATCTTACTTGACTGATAATTTATATATATATAATTTAAATTTTATCTCGTTTTCATAAAAAAATATTGATTGATTATTTTGTTTTTTAAAATTAAGTTTTTGTAAAAAAAGATAAAATTTAAATTTTTCATGTTAATCCTACACTAATCATAATTAAAATAATATGAGTTGTTATATTTTTATTGATAATATTTCGTATGACGTGATAAAGTAAGTATTTACTTTTTACAAACTCTTCCATTTAATTTACTCACATTTTCACCAACACCACAAAGAAAACAACAACAAATACATTACACTCCATTTATTTATTTTTACACTGGGAATTCCTCCCTTAATTTATTAATCATCTTGATTTATTTCATTATTAAAAAATTTACCCATAAATTTTAGGTAAGAAAATTAAATACAAAGAGCACAAAAAATTCATATTCATATGTTACACTTGTATATTTACAAGTCAAACTTAATTTCATACGTGTACTTACAAATTAAATTTATAAAAAATTAATTTTGAGATTATTTTCATTTAATTTTTTTATCTCAGATACATGAACAATTTTTCTTCTATTATTTGTAGAAACTTAATTTCATTTGCACGTTTGACTGCATTAGTTTGATAAATATTTTTCAAATTGCTTCAATTAGGTACAATTTTTGTTAAAAATTGCTACTTTGATGATTTTCCCATAGTTTTCATCAATAGCAAGTTTGATCCTACCATCCTACAAATGTTACCAAACAAAAAAATTATTTATAGATAATAAAATTATGGGAAAATGAATTTTGAGGGCCCTTTTAACAGGAGAAATTGCAAAAAAGGCTCCAAGATTCTAAAAATCCCAGGGCCTTTTCTATGATTTTCAGAATCTTGGGTGAGTTGTTAACGGGGCTGATATAGTTGTTAACGGGATACTGATATAGTTGTTAGCAAAAGTGGTGTTAACGGGGCTGATTTAGTTGTTAAAGACCTACCCGTTAACAACTATATCAGCCCCATTAACAATTCACCCAAGATTCTGAAAATCACAGAAAAGACCCTGAGACCTTTTCTGGGATTGTCAGAATCTTGGGGCCTTTTTTGCAATTTTCCTTGTTAAGAGAGCCCTAAAATAAATTTTCCCTATAATTATTTACAACCTAGAGATGATAAAATTACCATGAGGCAAATTAATTAAAAGTTACTCTTACAATAAATTAATTTACATGTAATTGTCTTTTTGAAAAATCTAATTATTTAGTGAAAAATGGAATATTGAGGAGAATATTATTAGGCCACAATAATAAAATTCATAGGATACGAATGATGCCAAAGGAGGATCTAAGTTTGAAGTGAGAGAATATGCGGACGCTATAAATTTATTGGCCGAGAATTTTGAAAATAGCAGAGACCGTGTGAATGAGCCAATGAATGAGAGGAATAACAGTAAATTCCCTCTTCATCTCTCAATTCAGTTTGTTTGGCACCACGCCATTTTGCATTTAACAGCCACCCATCCAATTTCCCTTTCCCTCCTACTAATATTTTTTTTTGAATGAAAATTAAAATCTATTTATAAAATAATACCTTAAAAGAATATTTATAACATGAAAAAACTATAATATACCATCATTTACCAACTACATGCTATATTAATTAACTTCCTTAATATAATTGAATTAGTCAAATAGATTTTACAATTATTATCAAACTCGTGAATTGACTCTTCAAGTTTACCGTTTATTCGTCTCTAGTTTACAAAAACAAGTCGAGTTAGTGATAAACTCGTGCTAATTGTAAACTCGGTTAAAAGTTTATATACCAAGTTTACCGTTTTTATGTTTCTAACTTACAAAACCGTGTTAATTTACTCTTAAATTCGTACTAATATTTTTTATTTGATCATGCTCACCAGCTTAATATATAAATGTTATAGACATTTCTTTCTTTAATATGATAAATGATTAATGTTGATTGATTTAATTTCAATTATTTGGATTTAAAATATGTTTAAATCAAATTGTTGTCATTTTTATATTTTAATTATTTAATTATTTAATTATGCACTAATAATACATATTTAATAATAAAAGTAAACTCTTATGAACTTATGATTCGAGTTTACGATACGAGTTTATGTCACTATCACAAATTTGTTTAAACTTGTGTGTTTGACAACCTTAGATTTTACATTAAGGATCAGATTAGCACTTTATATCAAATGTGGTATAGAATTTAAATACAAAATCCAAGTAAAGCTAGTTTTACAAACTACTACTATCAATGTGCCAGTTGGAAACAAAATTGAAAGGGGACGATATAATACATCTGATCTTTAATATAAGATCAATTTTAACGAAAAAATGGATCTCATATTAAAAATGAGAGGGATTATATTTCTGTGTTTTGAAAGAAAAATGAATATTATTTGAAAGGGAAAATCATTTTCATGGCTCTTTTTGGACTGACAATCCCAAAAAAGGTCCCAAGATTCTGATAATCCCAAAAAAGGCCCCAGGGCCTTTTCTAGGATTTTCAGAATCTTATGTGAGTTGTCAATGGGGCTGATATAGTTGTTAACGGGTGCGATATAGTTGTCAACGGGGCGATATAGTTGTTAGCAAAGTGTTGTTAACTGGCCGATTTAGTTGTTAAAACCTACCCGTTAACAACTATATCACCCTGTTGACAACTCACCAAACATTCGAAAATCCTGAAAAGGCCTTAGGGCCTTTTTTGGGATTATCAGAATCTTGGGGCCTTTTTTGGGATTGTCAGTACAAAAAGGGCCCTGAAATAGATTTTCCCTATTTGAAATGAAAAGGACAATTCAGCGAGGTTGAGTTGGATTGATTCAGACATTATGGAAATTAAGTATTGAACATTTAAAGACATAACCCTCCTAATTACTTCCTAAAATTTAAACTTTTTGTTTCTTTTTTATGAAAACAAAACTATTATACTCTCCTTTTTTTTTTTTTTTTTCTCTACTGCAAGGTATCCCCACAGCTGGAAACCGTGAGACTAATCCTTCGCCCCTCTGTCAGAGCACAAAAGCGGTAGGAGGCTGGCCACGTGATGTTTTCCATTCACAAGAGTTAGGGATCGAACCCCCAACCACTTACTTAAGAGACGAGATGCTGAACCATCATATTTTTATACTCTCCTAATTACCAGAGGGAGTACCACACTATTTACACTTTTTTGCGTTGGTTGTTCACATTCAAACATACTAGTAATTAATGAGTGTGGGCCTTTGGTTGGTGAACTTCTTACCCAGATTAGGAAAAATAATCGCCCAATCAAATTAAATCACATTAAATTTTTTTTGAAAAAAAAAACAAATTCATAGGACGATTAATCACCGTCAAATCCCAATTATAAAATTTTCATTTTGAAATGTATATCAATTAAAGTTTTATATAATTGTCTTAACTAAAATGATTGAAATTAAAAAGTGTGAGTTACTGTGTAAAAATGATTACTATTATGGATACAATATGAGAGGGAGAGTAAGGATTATTTTTTATATATATTTTATTTATAAAAAAGTGGTAAAAGAAAGGAGCACAAATGTTAAAAAGAAAAACTAATAATAATAAAGGAAAACGGAAGTGGGAGAGGAAGGCATGTGCAGGATGGCGTGCCAGCTGGATTTTTCAGGGAACCCGAAGCAGATTTTCATCATGCCCCACTCATCCTCTCATTCTGCTACTCCCTTCAGTTTCTGGTATACTAAGGACCCGTTTGTTACAAAGAAAGTCCAGGGAGAGAAAGGGAAGATCTCAATATTCCCATAGATTTTGGGTGTTTGTTACAAAGAAAGTCCAGTCAGCAACTCATTGGAATTGGACATTTTCCCCTATTTGAGGGAAGATGCTTTCCCTCCGAAAATGGAAGGAAAGCTGCCATCTTCCCAGGAAGATGGTTTTTTGATTTACCTGAAATTTAAATTTGGCGAGAAGTTCGAACTTGGCGGGAAAGTTCAAACTTGGCGGGAAAGTTCAAATTTGGCGAATTTTTCTTCTTCAAAAGTTCGAACTTAACAATAATATATTTTTTAAAAATATATTTTAGCAAAAAATATATTTTTTTTTTATTTTGAATTAATTTCTTTTGAGGGTAAAATAGACATTTCCTAATTCCTTACCAACTACCACCTTTTCATTTTCTTCCTACCAAACAACTCAAGTCATCTTCCCTCATCTTTCAAATCTTCCTTTCCATTCCTTTCACTCCTCTAAAGTTCCTTTCCCTCCTCAAGCTTTCTTTGTAACAAACGGGTCCTAAGGGAGACAATTGACACAATGATTATGGGGGTAAGTTTTTCACTTTGGCCTTATTTATGATTGAGTATTTTTTTAACTGTTTCTTCTTTCTCTATCTTTATGGGTATAATTAATATAGGTAAAATTGTTACAATCTCATTTATTATATAAAACTGGACTTATAAATAGAAGCAATTTTTTTTTTGTCAAAATGAACTTATAAATAGGACCAGAGTGGTATTTATAAAAGCTTATAATTGAGGTTAAAGTATACTTTTAGTCCTTTAAATTTACATTAGGTATACGTTTGGTCCTTTAACTTTATAAAATATGCTTTTAGTCCTGTAATGCTAACACCGTTAATTTTGCTAACGGAAAATGCAAACCCAAGTAATAATAGTGTAAATTTAAGTGATGACTGTGCGATTAAATGTTATTAGGCTTAAATATAAAAATATGAGTAAATTGAAGAGTATATAAAATTTGTGTAATTAAATGCTATTAATCATCATTTGAATTTGTTGCGTTAGCGTTTTCTATTAACAATATTAACAGTGTTAGAATTTTAGGACCAAAAGTATACTTTATAAATTTAAGAGACCAAAAGTACATCTTAAGTAAAACTTAAAAGACTAAAAGTATACTCCAACTTATAATTGAATTATGTATTAAAATTAGTTAAAAATACTAAATATATCTTAAAATAATTTTTCTAAGCATGCACTTATTTATGAGGGGGCAAGTAAAAGAGAGAGATATAGTAAGTATTAGCACCGACCCTTTAATTAATGTAATATCTATAATTAATGAGGAGCACAAATGGAAAAAGCTCATAAATGTTGAGACACCTCTTATCAGATTTTTATAAAAAGGATAAAGACAATTCAAATTTTAGATTCTTATAAAAAAAACGAAGGGAGTATTTTACAAGTGGCTTCTCAGTGATCTCTTTATTTATATAAATAAAGGGAATAACATATCTGCTTTTACTGCAACAAAACATTCTGTAGCAAATAAAAAACGACGCTTTTTCATCAAATCTGAATTGGCTTTCCTTCGCAATCCAGAGCATCTCTCGACATTGGTGGGGTTTCAAAGGAAGAAGAAATGCTCATGGAGTTTTATTGCCTAGAATACCCCAATCAGTTCGAATCATCAAATCTTTTGCAAACTATCAGACAATGGGATCGAGGAGAACTCCACAAGCAAGAGGGCCTCTGATTCCAAGAACAGGATGGAGGAGTACAGTATAGCTATGAAGAAAATGATGAGGAGCCCTTGTGAGTATCACCACGACCTAGGTTAGTTTCGTCTCTATTTGTTTTGTGCCCAATGCATTAGTGTTTAGCTTTGCATTCCAATTCTCGATTCGTATAAGTTGTTTTGTGCAATGTTCCCTTTGTTAAGATATGTTTCTGTTCTGTTGTAGAACATAAACCCTAACCCTAGGTGGGCTAGGATGTGGATATAGGATCAAATAGCTCTCCCCCAAGTATCCATAGATGAGATACCCGAGAGGATCGGAGATCACAAAGCACCAGGACTTGACCTAGGAGCGATTCCTAGGGCCTACGTACTCACGAAGAGGATCAAAGTCCACGTAGTTCGATGATACAGGAGGCGTTTAGCCAAGGGGGTGGTGTGTGTGCTCTGTGTGCAGTATATGCAATTGAGAGAGAGCGTAGAAGATAGAAGATCTGTACCTCTTTAGGTTAACCAACTATATATAGAGGCTACCTTAGGGTTAGGGTTTGGACTTGCTGGGCCTTTGGTGCCTCCAAGCCCAAATGTACTAGATGTCTCCTGATGGGCCACACCTTGGATGGGCCTAGTATTTTATTCCATAACAGTTGCCCCCAAGCTCGGTAGTTTAGGTCTCTGAGCTGCCGAGATTAACTGACTGCTTTCCGAGATCCCCTGAACCCGACTTTGCTTTCATAGCAATTTTCCTGGGCTAATTGTTTGGTCTATATTCCTGCATTTAATGACATGTAAGCAAATCACAGTAAATGGAAAATACTTACTGTTTGTGCAAACCGTTCAACGTGCTCATTTCGGATACTTGTCCGAGCTTGCATTAAACTTTCTGGTTTACAGTAATGGCGGTTTTTGATAACACGCTTTTCCCTTCACCAAATCGTTGTCCACTCTGTTGCCCCCCAGCCTGGTAGTTCAGGTTTCTGAGCTGTCAGGATGCGTTTCTTTCCAATTCGGACGAGGTGTTCGTCATTGTTGGCATTCCTAGTATGCTTACCCGAGATTCCGGGTTTATAATGTTCTAACACCGAGATTCCGGTTTAGACACTTGATCTCCGAGATTCCGGATTAGATACCTGAACTCTGAGATTCCAGATTAGATACCTGAACTCCGAGATTCCGGGTTCATGATTTAAGAAAAATGGGTTTCCCGTTACCCAAATTCAATCATTCAAATAAATTTGGCGGCTTTGTCGTCGCAAATAATCCAATAAAGGACTTTCCCTGATTTCAACCAGATTCGGTTTAATCGGGATCTTCATACGGAACCCGATTTTAACAGATTCGATTTAATCGGGTCCTCCTCCGAAACTTTACACGGATCCCAGATTTTAACCAGATTCGATATAACCGGGATCCGCCTTCTGGTTCTGCTTCCTGCAAAACTCTAAACAACACTTATCTCGACTTTACCGTGTCCCAAAGGGTGCACGTTCTAACCATTAGATCCGGTTTTACCATGTCCCAAAGGATCACGTTTTAACTGTTATTTTTACTGAACCCGGATTTTAACTAGATTCAGTTAAGCCGGGGTCCGTCTTCATCCCTTTCGTAAGGATGGACTCCATAATCTATCCGGGATCCAGTTAAGGAGCGCGGATTTAATCGTATAAAACAGGCTTTGACATGATTCATGAAAGCGGGTTTGTGCCCCTTGGATTCACGCATGTTTCTCCTTTTGACATGATTTTCGGAACCGGGTTTATGTACCTCGGCTTCCTACATGTTTTATTTATACATGATTTCGAAAACGGGTTTCTTTACCCTGAATTCTACATGTTTAATTTGTACATGATTTTCGGAAGCTGGGTTTATGTACCTCGGATTCCTACATGTTTAACTTTGACATGATTTTGGAAGACGGGTTTCATTCCCCTGCCTTCTACATGTTTATTTTGGACATGATTTTCGGAACCGAGTTTATGTACCTCGGATTCCTACATGTTTAACTTTGACATGATTTTCGAAAACGGGTTTCTTTACCCAGAATTCTACATGTTTAAATGTACATGATTTTGGAAGACGGGTTTGATTACCATGCCCTCTACATGTTTAACTTGTACATGATTTTGGAAGACGGGTTTGATTACCCTACCCTCTACATGTTTAACTTGTACATGATTTTGGAAGACGGGTTTGATTACCCGGAATTCTACATGTTTAAATGTACATGATTTTGGAAGACGGGTTTGATTACCCTGCCCTCTACATGTTTATAAACACACGGATCCCGAATTTTAACCAGATTCAGTTAACCGGGATCCACCTTCAAAACTTTACAAGGATCACTGATTTAGTTTAAATCGGACCTGGCTTCAAAACTTTACACGGATCCCTTATTTAAACTGGATTCAGTTTAAATTGGGTCCGTCTTTGAAAATCCTATATTTTTCAAGTATTGAAATATCCAATGGAAGTATTATATTTTCCGACATTGGAACTCTAGCAATAATTTGCCTAGATTTTTTATCTCTAATAGTGCAGCAATTATCATTGAGAAAAATCGAATGGCTATTATCCACTAACTATCCAACACTAGGCAGATTATGAAATAGAGTTGGAACATGCATTATATCATGTACAATTTAAACATGACCTTGACTTATAACAACGCTAGCAGTACCTTTACTTTCCGCTTGGATATGCTTGTTGTCACCAAGAGTTACATCTGATTTTTGGGACTCATCAAGCTCCTCACATAAAGATTTTGCTCTTCCAGCGTCTTTGTCAACAAGAAAATGCTTCAAAGTCATAGGCTTTAATTTAGCCATTGAAATTGAAGCCTTGCAACACCAAAAATTCGAATACATCCCTCGAAGCAATTAGGACTCCATGAGAATACAAATAATTCCCCATCCTTTAGCAACCTAGTCCCACGTTTCTTGAAAAATGTCCATAATTATTGCTAGACAAAGTCCTTTGGTCAAACCACGAAAACAAGGCCATAAACCGAGAAAAAGAACTTGGTGGCAAGATTTGGTGGCAAGACGATGGCATGTACACGTGGCTTTCCTCCATCCACCCCTCAACAATTACTAAACTCGTGTCTCCGTGCTTTAAAGTATGATTGCTTATAGAAGTTGAAATTTCACGGTGGAGAACACTATGAGGAAAATCCTCTCACGTTATAGAACTATGCACTTCTAATAGCCTTTAAACGGAGAAGCAGATTTCGGAAGTTCTCAATGCTAAGTCGACTGGTCACCACAACAAGCATTACAATACAAAGGTTGTGATATGCACACACACAGTATGACTCTTATTATCTTAGATATGAAGAATCTGCATAGTATGTGCTCCCCAATTTGCAGACACTCTACTGCTTTTTCACTATTGTACACATTTCCAGCAATACCAAGCAGTGAATTGCAAATCAACAAGAGGTCTCTTTTAGATTCTGGTTTAATTGACAACATACATATTTCTTTGCTCCGAACAGTTAGTGAGAAGCCATAATTTTGACCATAGAGACCCACTTCCTCAAATCCTGCTTCTGAACAAACACCCAAGATGGTTGACATGTGAAAACGATAGATACATACAATGTGTTGTCTGGGGCTTGAAGGCTTGGACCAACTAGAATCTATCTATTTTCTTGTATAGGGATTAACTAGGGCCCAGACAGAAACTACTAATCCCCATCTATTTCATCCAAAAGATGGAAGATATTGTCGAAATCCCCCCACTGGCTGAAGCCATTAATCGAATTTGCAAAGTCTTGGAGAACGTTGCTGCAAGAGAATGACTTGGACCTTGTGCAGATGCCTCAGACGGTGACCCCCAATCATTCTTTCACGTCCTCTTGACTCTTACGCACTTCCCACATACCTTAACATCCTCCGAAAACAATGGCCGCCCAATAACAGGAGTTAATTCATTTTCATCATCAAGAATTAATCAGTGTTACCCCATTAATCAGAATCTCAAGATCACGTGGCGGACAGAGCTTGATATATCTCGGGTTCTGACATCACAAGCCGGACTCCAAGTGAGTATCTCGGTGTTGGATCCTAAGGCCTCTGGACATTCTGAAACCGACATTGCATCTCGGTCTTAAGTTGAAACCGGAACAATGTTGAATTCTTATCTCGGCATAGCATCACCTCGGAAGATCATTATCTCGGCATCCCCAATGAATCTCGGCATATTCGGTTTGCTCCATTCCCGGATGGACCTCAGTCTGATCCATCCTCGGCATTCAAAGAATCATGGCGTTGCACATTTGAATTCAGAAACTTACACAAAGATGGCTTCTTCTATTGGGCATGCCGGTGGGAGAGAGAAACTTCATTTACAGCTCATACCTATTGGCATCCCGGTTTTGAATCTCAGGTTACAATATATAACCTGGTTATAACCTTTGAGGCATCCCGGTTTGAATATCTCGGCGTGTGAAGATGGAAGCTTCCTCTCAGTTAGAAACTGATTTACCAATCTTCAGCCTTGGAAACTGCAGGAGAGTCATTAGCGAGTTACGGTTTCTTCCCTCTTCACGAATACATCATTCGAAGCCCCTCCAAGAGTCGACTTCCCTGCTCTTCAAAATCTCCACCCGAACAAAGTGGGCATCTCTCCGAACATAGTAAGGTCCGCATCGGAGAAGGCCCCGATAAATTTAACGGCGATTAACAAACACCACCGCCCAGAAACGTTGAATCGTTTTTAACCAAATGATGCTTCTGTGTTCCATTGAGTCGATGATGCCATTCCGCGGAAAACCCATTTTGGGTATTTAAAAGTGAACAGAGCCGAAAGAGGAGAAAACATAATCTGGGGATTGAAACCTTTTTCATCTACAAAACCCATCCTGGGCTGATCGTTAGGCAGTTGGGAATTAAAATTATTTACTCATCGCTACTGCTTCACCACACATCCAGTGAATCAGAGAAGAAAATTAATCTCACAACCCTAACTGTAAATCCTCGAGAATTGCTCGATTGGCAGTTAGGAATTGGAATTGTTGACCATCTTCGGTCATGGGAATCAGAAATTTACCGACTCCCCACGGACGGCGCCAATGTTCTGTTGTAGAACATAAACCCTAACCCTAGGTGGGCTAGGATGTGGATATAGGATCAAATAGCTCTCCCCCAAGTATCCATAGATGAGATACCCGAGAGGATCGGAGATCACAAAGCACCAGGACTTGACCTAGGAGCGATTCCTAGGGCCTACGTACCCTGAAGAGGGATCAAAGTCCACGTAGTTCGATGATACAGGAGGCGTTTAGCCAAGGGGGTGGTGTGTGTGCTCTGTGTGCAGTATATGCAATTGAGAGAGAGCGTAGAAGATAGAAGATCTGTACCTCTTTAGGTTAACCAACTATATATAGAGGCTACCTTAGGGTTAGGGTTTGGACTTGCTGGGCCTTTGGTGCCTCCAAGCCCAAATGTACTAGATGTCTCCGATGGGCTACACCTTGGATGGGCCTAGTATTTTATTCCATAACAGTTTCTGAGAAATGCGATCTCTGCTATGATTGACTGTGGTTGCTTCTAGGGAAGATTGAAATAGGTTTGAAAATCATAGGTAAAATCAGATATAAAGAAGGAAAAAAAAAATGAAACAACATCATTTTGGCTTACTCCAGAATGCTTTTTTTTTGCTGTAAAAGTAGATATGTTATTCCCATAAATAAATACTTACTATGGTCTATATTATAGAAAACTTCAACTAATTCACAAAAAATAAGAAGTCACAATTAATTCATTAAATATATTATCGATCAAAACATCTTTTAATATTATAAATTAAAATATTTGTTCACTTTTACCCTTATTGAAAAATGTATTTATATATTTAATGAGTGAGTAAATTTGAAAACAAGCATGAATTACATGAATAAAACTAAAATTAAATATTAATTATCTTATAAATTACTTATATTTTAGAATAAACTGTTATTTTAAAAACACCATATATGAATTGGAGGGAGTATTATACTTGGCAAAAGAAGATGTAGATGGATTTGGGGTGGGGTGGGGTGGGGTGGGGGGGGGGGGAAGCATTAGTAATTTGTTATAAATAGTACTGTGTTTTATACGGTAATATTTTATCTTAAATATAATACATCTTTATTTAATTAATAATAAAAATAAACATGTTGATTTTTTTATTATTAATGTGTTATTATTTTATGATGATTTTCCTAAAATACCCATATCATTTATTGAGACTTCCATTAATTTAAATTTAAAAATGGTGAAAAGACAATTAATATGATACACAAAGGTGAATAAAGTATTATATTAAGGATGAAACTAAAATATTAAGATCAACAAAATCTTATATTTATAATCAAGAGAGTATTAAGCTTAAAATTATGAAGATAAAAATTTTGATATTAGGGTATGATGTATAACTTTCTATTTGAAAAAAACGTGAATTAAAATATATATTTTTACTTTGGTTAAAGGTATAATTACTCTCGAAGCCCTCTGAAGAAGAGGAGACGAAGGTATATTTTTATTTTGGTTAAATGTATAACTCATAATGCAAAGAGTTTTTATGTCTCTCAATAAGTAAATTTCTTAGTATTCAAATATGTATATTTCTTCTTATAAGAGTGAGATCACTTACCAACTAACTGTTTGAATAGTATTCCAAAAATAAGTTGATAACGTGTGTTGGGTAAAAAAGAAAATCAAGTGTGAACCACTTGTTTCCTTGAAAAATGAGAAATAGGATGGAATGGCAATATGGAATGATTCAAAGTTGACTGGAATAACGGCCTCGGCCGTCCATTTCCCTGTCCATTGCGTCATCCCTTAAACTTCTGGACCATCTCCACTACATTCCATCATCATTCTTACATTAACAAGGGATTTGAAACTCACGGTTTTGTCATTTACGAGCCAAATCCTAAGCAATTGGATAAATCTTTATTGGCTCACAACATAATTCTATGTATTGTTGGAAAAGATTGTAGCAACGATTAGAAACCCTTATTTATTGAGAAATGGTCTGAGATGTGATTTATAACTTATGTATTTGATACAAACATAGCTGCAATAGATTTATCTTCTGCTCTTAGCATCTTAAGTAAACTAGTCTCTACCATTTTTACTCAATAGTATTATTTTCTTTTATCTCCTTATCACTCTCCAGACATAATGATGTCCTCTTCGTACTGACAAGGGAAAAATGGACAGTTGAATTTTTCTGCAAATACTTGGGAAGTTTGGTTAAGTATCCAATGGACCCTCCTCATGTTTGGACCCAAAAAAGTTGTTATTCCCTTGCTGGCCCCATCAATGTCTTTTTTACTCATCCAAAAACTTGAACAAATATCATACGATACTGATCACAATTCACAAAACCCGCATAGTCTGCTTCTCCAAACCAAGTAATTAAAGCCAATTCACAAAACCCGCATAGTCTGCTTCTCCAAACCAAGTAATTAAAGCCAAACTCTAGGATTCCTGAGCAAAGTTATTATGGGGGTCTGTTACGAAGCATCCTTTTTGGTAAATGTAAACAAGTGTTGTTCTTTCCAAGATTCCTTCTTCATTGTTGGTTTATGTATGTTGTTGGCAGGATGCTCCTTCATCAATCATGACACGACCTCTTTGTATGCTTCGGGTACAGATTCTGTGTTCCCTCAAAAGTTAATCTCTTTTGTTATTCTTCTCTCTTCAAGGTTTCGGTTCATATTTGGTTATATTTTGAAAAAAGGTGGTTCACTGAGATTTTCAAATCTCAAACAATGACTGCCTGAATTTTTGTGAATCTGAATGTTCTTTCTAAAGGCACATGAAAGCAACATTAGGTGGAGCGGAATGTTTGAGCTATAACGTTTTTCAATTTTTGATTTTAAAAACAGCTCTATCAAACATAAACGTACCCTTAAAGACAGCAGTATAAGTATGGAATGAAGCCAAACTTTTGTTTGAACTAACAATAATTAGGATTCTGAAACTCTGTGGACAGCATTCTAATTAAAAATATGAGCAGGAAAAATAAAAATAGTTACATCTCGTCTCATCACTAGGCTGGGGATCATTAGCAGCATTTTAATTAGTCATTTTTAGCTTCAGTGGTGTGTCAGTTTTTTATCGTGATATCATCCACAGTGATCATATCCTTTTGTTGGATTGGGATGAAGGAAAGCTTTCTTTAAACCAGTTTGGGACTTGGGTTTCAATGGCTTCACATTTTACAAGGATATAATGAAGATGTAAATATGTTAATTAAACTCATAATTGATATCCTTCATTGTATTATAATATATAATTACATCACAGATATACAGCATCACTATATGCAAGAATATAATTGAACATGTGTGCTTCATTTTCTCGATGTACTACAGTGGATAAGTATTCAAATGGTGCATAGATATACAACACCATTGATTAATAGTAGTAGATGTACTACAGTAGCATCTTGTTTGACAATTAAGCAGTAGGGTAAGAAGCTTGCATTGCTATGCCACAAAGACCTTCCTTAGCGCCCACATTTCTTTTCATCCTAATGTATCCTTCTTCACCCCACTCAGTTCCCCATGAGTTCTTTACTAACCAATATTCGGTGCCATCACTGACGCCATAACCAATAGCAGTAACACCATGGTCCAACTCAGTGCCACAAGAACCTGTAAAAATGCCACTCGAGTAAAACTGAAAATCAGATCCACTGGCATCTATGGCCACTGAAACTGGTTGGTTAACCACTGCTTTTTGCAGTGCCTGTTCATTATTGGCAGGAACATCCTCGTACCCCTTAATTGTTGCTACATGATTGGCTTCTGCATTGGCATTGCAGGTTCCACCAACACCCTTGTAAGGGTAGTTGCCCTCTGAGGTAAGACCATTGTTTTGTATGATAAATTTGAAGGCATCATCCATTAGACCTCCTTCACAACCTTGGTCCACGCCTTTTGTGTCACAATCTACTAGCTCTTGCTCTGACAAGGAGATCAATTTGCCTGTGCTCAACTTAGTTATTCCTTCAGTTGCCGCCACAGCAGAAAATGCCCAACAACATCCTACAAATAATGACAACAGAAAATAGTTAGGCCAAACTTAAATCGATTCATTAGTTTTAGGTAATTATCATATGGTACTTACCACATTGGCCTTGGTTCTTGATGGGTGTCACAGCACCTTGCTTTCTCCAATCCACAGAAGAAGGTACATCAGTCACATTTCCATATTTGAAAGACAGGGTCTTTTTAATTGAGGAACACATATGACCTTTGAATCTATTTCTGGAAGTTGTGAATTCTTCATTGGTGAGGTCTGCAAATTGATTGTTTTCTAGCTTGTAAGGTTTGGTTTCAGCATTGTTGGAGCTTTCAATGTATTCGACATTTTGCTTGAATATACTAAAACGATTCTCCTTCTCTTGAAGGTCCTCATACACTTTCCCATATCGAGCCATCCATTCTTCATGCCTCTCCTGCATTGAGGCTTCTTGGAGAGTGCGAGATGTGGCTTGAAATGCCAACATTCCCAGAAAAAGAAAAGCCAATGAAAGGTGCAGAGAATGAATCTTGAAAGCCATGTTACTGTAAGAATGGAAGCAAAGGCTTCAAATGGTTCTTTTGTTTTTGATGCTGTGATGACCTCCCATGTTCTTGAGGTATATATAGCAAATTTTATGACGACTTGTAAACTTATCATGTTCTGAAATTTAATCACTAATTTTTTTTTTTTAAAAAAAGAATACCTTTCTTTGAAGTACCTGAGAAGATGTTTATGAATGAGACATTTGAGTAATGTGTTAAAATGGAGGTCTTTGAGAAATCTTTTTTAAATTATAAAAGGTCAGATTTTATTTAAAATGATTTTTAGAAATTCTCAGCATAACTAAACAAAAGGTGAACTCGTGGTTTTAGACTTCTAGTTGAGGGCCAAGGTTAACTTCAAGACCTTTTTCTTCAAAGACTGATATACAGTAGTAATGAATGCAAAACATGGTATTCAGAAACGTATACGCTACGTATGAAAGGCTAAATTATGTGTACTTTATATTTATATAATTAGCTATTTTGTTTGTCCTTGTGCTCTTTGGATGGAACGGAAAGTTGTCTGGTAACTTTGTTATTATAAAAATAAAGAACATAAACTGTTAGTAAATCAGATTATTAAATACAAGTATCATATTTTGCGATGTGAGCTGTGTACAACAATTGAGATGATCCTGCAAGAATGCTCCTTTTGGCTGTCACTGTCAAACTGCTTAATCGTTCATTATAGTAATAATAATAATAAAGTTACCTTCCATTTATAGATTAAGATATTAAGAAAGATTGGTACTTATTTTAAAGAGTTAAGGTGAAAAAATACACATGTGCTTTGGTCAGAGGAGCGTCCAGTAGCAAGTAGTACCTCTTTTGAGGTACAAAAGTGACTACGTAATTACAAATTAGGTGCAAAAATACCGTTTAACCGTTAAGTTTGACTTTTTTTGTTGACTGGACGATGACGTGACTTTCAAAGTATAAAAATACACATGTGGTTTGGCCAAAATAGTGCCCAACACCAAATATTTTTTTTCATTTTCATTTTATTTTATTATTTTGATTTCTTATTAACTTATTAATATTAATTAAATAAAAAATTCATTATTATTTTTTAATAATAATAATATAAACTTAAAATATAAACTGAATCGTAATACTTAATACTTAATAATATTAACATAATTTGATTTTTTTAATTGAATTCACAAAAAGAAAAAAGAAAATTATCTTAAAGAACAAAATGTTTGTTATGATTAATACTTTAGTTTGGTCTATATTTATATTAACTCTGCTCTTTATTCAAGTATTTTTTTTTCTTCACGAAATTACTTGAAGCCTGTGCTTTTTTTAATTCAATTTTAGATATCATACCAATTATACCTGTACTCTTTTTCCTCTTAGCTTTTGTTTGGCAAGCTACTATAAATTTTTTATAAGATCCTTAATTTGAATACTAATATTATCCTATAAAGATTCAGAATTTATTCGAAGATTCAAACATTTTAATAATCTTATTTTATAAGATCAAATAAGTTTTACAGTGTGAAATATAAATAAGTTAGAAATCAATATTTATATTCTATTTTCAATATTTCAAAAATGAAAATGAAAAAGAAATAAAAATAAAAATTATATAATTATATTTTATTTATATTAATTATGTTATAATAATAATAAATATTGTTAATAAAAAAATTCAAACAAAGAAAAAAAAAGAAAACCACATCATCGTCCAGTCAACAAAAAAAGCCAAACTAACGTTTAAACAGTATTTCTTAACTTAAAAAAATTACTTGCTGATGGGTGCTCTTAACTAAACCACATGTGTATTTTTGCACTTTTGAAAGCCACGTCATTGTCCAGTCAACAAAAAAAGTCAAACTTAACAGTCATACGGTATTTTTGCACCTAATTTGTAACCACGTAGTTACTTTTGCACCTCAAAAAAGCACTTGCTGCTAAGCGCTCCTCTGAACAAAGCACATGTGTATTTTTGCACATTAACCCTATTTTAAAACTAATACTCCCTCCGGTCCTTATTATAGGAGCTATTTAACCGATTTTGGGGAAATTAAGGAGAGAAGTTAAATTAGTTAATTTTACTCATTTTCCTAAAATGTCCTTATATAAATTTAAAATGACACAAGTTGCCCTAATTATAAGTGTTTCTGATTTGCCTTACGTTAGATTTCCATGACATATTAGTTTAGTATATATGTATATCAGTTGCTTTTTATATAGCCATGTGTATACATATAGATCTAATTTCCTTTCCACATGCTTTCTAATTTAAATAATGGTCTTGTTATATAAACATATATGTGTGTGTATATATGTATATACATATAGATCTATCTACATACATACATATATAGACACACACACGCATATAGGGGTATTCACAGATGTGTGTGTGTGTGAGACACACATATATCTACACACATATATATAGACACACATAAACACAGATATACATATAGATCTATCTACATACATACATATATAGACACACACGCATATAGGGGTATTCACAGATGTGTGTGTGTGTTTTCACATAACACACACACATATATCTACACACATATATATTGACACACATAAACACAGATATACATATATATGTACACACATATATATAAATACTCCTAATAATAAGTATAAATAGGGGTATTATAGGAAAAAATTGACAAAAGTTAAAAATTGCTCTTATAATTAGGATCAAAACCAACTCCAAAATTTGCTCCTATAATTAGGACCGGAGGGAGTAGTATTTTAGTTTTTATAGTTCATTTTATATACTACTTCCTATTTCTATGGTTCTAAATATAAGACAAAATTAACTTTTTTTGTGTAGATTAAAGAAGCTAATTAAATTACTTTAAAGTATTCATCTTTATTTTTTTTTTCTCCTAACTAATTTGTCTATAAACAACAATAGGAATATTCATGTTGTAAACTAAGTTAAATTTAGAAACAACTATTTCTGATTAATGATGTGCTGGTCCCCAAGATTGTTTGAGATACATATTATGAATATTCATGTTGTGTTACTGAGAGTTTTCAGATGAAAGCATAACAAAAAAACATCTTTCTCTTCAACGTACCTGAGAAAATGAGTAGAAAATGACCCATGACTATTCTGGACAAATTAACTTTCTAAGGATCATCTCATGAGGGCATTAATGAACAATCATAAGTTTTTTTTTTTTTTAAATCTCTATCATAAAGAAAAGGTTTTGGAATACAGTGGCCAGCATGATTAGACATAAGAGAAGTCTTCCACTTTTATTTGTTTTTAGGAAGATTTAATTTTACCTACTGAAAGCAAAAACGAATCAGCTTGTCGATCAGAATTCTTGCAAAGTGCCAGATTTAGTTTTCCAAACCATATCTTAAGAGAAGTAATGAATGAAAAATATGGTGGCTAGAAACGTTTAGGCCTAGAAGACCAATTAGCAACTACTGAAATTGACCATTTCCTTGTCGCGAGCACATCACAAATATTGGAGGAATCGTGATTGAATATATATCCAAACAAAACTTCTTCCCCTACAATTTGTCGTTGAAGTTTAATTCTTTTTTGGCCAATGGCAGAAGCTTAATTAGATTTGTTAAAATCCCAACCTAGAAAATCCCAGTTTCTGAGGAGATTCTGTTTAATCTGTGGCTAGTATCATTACTTGAGAAAAAATTAATTAGCCATGGACGAATTTGATTTGAATGCTTGGATTTAATACAAATACAGAACTTAAGAAGAATCTTATGAGATCAATTTCACTGACTTTAAGTATGTCTATCTGCATCCATTGCGGCAACAAAAATGAATTTCATGATTTAATACACTCTTTTAATTAATTATTTGTAAAGAATCTTACATGTTATGTTTAGGCATCAGTAATTTACCCTCGTCCTTATTTGCAACTTGCCTTACGCTTGTTTACGTTTGTCAGAAAACAACATACAAATTTACAATAGACTCAGATCGCAAGATAACAAAAGATTTTGAGAATACAATTGATTTTTATGGAACCATTAGCCTATGGCCTTTTTATTTTTGATACATTTAGCCTATGGCCATTTTCCATCCATATTATATATATAGTCTTTTTTTGCAAGGAAAGTTTTCCAGGCTTCTTACTGTAAAACAGTTTAACTATATTTTAAAACATCTTTAAGTTGTTCCTAACTTTTTGGTCAATCCTAGGAGTCCACCTTTGTAGGGGAAAAAGCCAGAGTTTTGTCGCGACAACAATTAAGAAAAACTTTCTTAGATTAATCACTTTGAACTCAATAGCTTTGTATTCCACAGTTATTCTAAAGATGTAGATATATCTCAGTATGATAGAAAAAAACATGACACAGTCAATCAGTCATAGCTGATATATTTCATTGTATTATATTTTTTAGGTACACCATATATATACAACACTAGAAAGTCCAAGAACTGAGACACAACAAAAGTAGGATAGTCATGAGTCATGACTTTAACTAACTGCACGTGGGTACGTGTCAAAGTCAACACAACGTTTTCATCTTACTGTAAATGATAAATATGCAAATGGTGCAAACATATACAACACCATTGATTAAGAATAGAAATTGAAATTTGTAACAAACAGTAGCATCTTGTTTAACAATTAAGTAGTAGGGTAAGAAGCTTGCATTGCAATGCCACAAAGACCTTCCTTAGCACCCACGTTCCTTTTCATCCGAATGTATCCTTCTTCACCCCACTCTGTTCCCCATGAGTTCTTTACTAACCAATATTCAGTGCCATCACTAACGCCATAACCAATGGCAGTAACACCATGGTCTAACTCAGTGCCACATGAACCTGTGAAAATGCCACTCGAGTAAAACTGGAAATCAGATCCACTTGCATCTATGGCCACTGAAATTGGTTGGTTAGCAACTGATTTTTGCAGTGCCTGCTCATTATTGGCAGGAACATCCTCGTATCCTTTAATTGTTGCTACATGATTGGCTTCTGCATTGGCATTGCATGTTCCATCAACACCCTTGTAAGGGTAGTTGCCCTCTGAGGTAAGTCCATTGTTTTGTATGATAAATTTGAAAGCATCGTCCATTAGACCTCCTCCACAACCTTGGTCCACGCCCTTGGTGTCACAATCTACTAGCTCTTGCTCTGACAAGGAGATCAATTTGCCGGTACTCAGCTTAGTGATTCCTTCTGTTGCTGCCACAGCAGAAAACGCCCAACAACATCCTACAATGTGTAAGGGCAAAGTAAAGTTAGATGAAACTTAAATGTTGATATGTTAGCTTTAACTTTTAAGTAATCATTATATAGCACGCACCACAATTGCCTTGGTTCTTGATAGGTGTCACAGCACCTTGCTTTCTCCAATCCACAGACGAAGGCACATCAGTCACATTTCCATATTTGAAAGAGGGGGTCCTTTCAATTGAAGGACACATATGACCTTTGAATCTATTTCTTGAAGCTGTGAATTCCTCATTGGTGAGATCTGCAAATTGATTTATGCCTAGCTTGTAAGGTTTGGTTCCAGCACTGTTCGAGCTTTCAATGTACTCCACATTTTGCTTGAATATATTAAGACGCTTCTCCTTCTCCTGAGGGTCCTCATACACTTTGCCATAGCGAGCCATCCATTCTTCATGCCTCTCCTGCATTGAGGCATCTTGGATAGTGCGAGACGTGGCTTGAAATGCCAACATTCCCAGCAAAAGAAAAGCCAATGAAAGGTGCTGAATTTGAATTTTGGAATCCATGTTCTGTGGCAGTTGAAACAGTTGCCTTAAATGTTTCAATCAAGTGTGAGAAAGATGCTGTGATGATCTCCAATGTTGCAGATGTATATAAAGCAAAATTTACGATGACTGTTAAACTAGTTCTATAATTTAACAACTAAAGAATTAAAAATTGCCTCTCTCTAGAGTACCTGAGAGAATGTTCTGAAGATGACAATGACTTTGATAAATCACTATTAAAAGCATAGAACATGAATTAGTTTGATAGGAAAAAGGGTTTAATATTCCGGCATAAATGAACAGAAGGGGAATTTAGTATTAGGGTTCTAGAACTATAGGAAAGTGCCAAGCTTAACTTCAAATTATCGTTCAACAGATACAGACAATCGTGTGTAGAGAACATAGTATTAGAGTCGTTTACGTTTGGAAGACTGTAATTTCCTTCTTGTTCCACTCCTTTATTAACTTGCCTCTTCCACAATTCCTGTGTCTTATCTCAAGGACGTGTGGAGATTGATAGTGGGTATAAATTTATTGAATCTCTAGACATAAATTTTAAATATTTCAGACCTTATGTTTGAACATCTGATAAATATGATTTGAAAAACTTCTTAAAAAAAAGCCATTACCAAGTTGTAATGTATTACTTTTAATTTACAAAATATTTCAGAGAATCATGAACTCATTTCTTAACACTAAAATATGTTCTATTACTTGATACTAACAAAAGCTTTTCTAGTTAAAGTATTTAGCAGAGGTTGAATCAAAATTTAACTATAAAAAAGCATTATTACCTTGCAGTGTGTAAATAGTCTATTCTATTGAAGCATTATCACTCTTTTCTGTCAATTAAAAATTTTAACCATCTCTCTTATAAAATCCATGTAATATCTTTTCATAAGAGGCAGTTGAAGAAATGAAGATTTTTTTTAAAGGTTCATGACCTTAGCCTAAATATGATGAAATTTCACTATAAGCTGTTCTTTTCATAACAAATTCTGAAAACTTGGACATGAAAAAAGATATGCACTTATAGTTCTAATCCATGTAAAATGAATTTTAAATGTGTCAATACAGGTGGTTAATATATTGTTGTAGTTCATGGCGATCAAATCAGTAATGTCTTCTCACTTACTTTTAGCCTTCCAGTAAATTTTTAATGTATGAAATTAAATTATTCTTCAGTTCATTAGTTCAACGCAAAGAGACAGGGAAGTTGCCATGTGTGTGTGTGTATTACAACTCTAACCATGAGTGATCTTCCTTTGTACAATATTTGACAATTGTATATTACACCAGTTGATGTATATTCCTTCATACAAGGTATAATAACTGAAATACATGTATGTATAATAGTGTCCTTGGTTCAAGGAATAAATAGTTGGTAGTATCCATTATCAACAATATATATATTATGCAATGGGATAAGAAGCTTCCATAGCTATACCATAAAGGCCTTCTTTAGCAAACACATCTCTCTGCATTCTAATATAGCCTTGTTCACCCCACTGTTTGCCCCATGAATTTTTCACCAACCAATATTTGAGCCCATCATCACTCACTCCATAATCTACAATAGTAACACCATGATCCAAGTTGGTATCACATGGTCCAGTGAAGACACCATTTGTGTAAAACTGAAAAACCAGACTGCCGGCATCAATAGCTACAGAAACTGGTTGATTGGTCACAGCTTTGAGCAGTGCCTCCTCACTATTTGCCTGCACATCCTCGTACCCTTTAATGCTAGCTGCATGGTTGGATGCTTCTTTTGTGTCACAAGTTGAATTAGTACCAAAATAGGGGTAGTTGTCTTCTGTTGCGAGGCCATAGTTTTTTATGATAAACTTGAAAGCATCGTCCATTAGACTTCTTCACAACCTTGGTCCACACCCTTTGTGTCACAATCAACCAATTCTTGTTCTGATAAAGATATTAGTTTTTCTATAGTCAACTTAGTGATTCCTTCCATTGCTGCTACTGCTGAAAATGCCCAACAACATCCTAGGGATCAAATACCAAAAAACAAACAAAGCAAGTCAACAGATAGAATTATTGTTGGTGTAGTAGGTGTATGAAATGAATTTCAAGGAGTTATAAAGGACTTACCACAAAATCCTTGGTCCTTGATGGGAGTTACAGCTCCTTTCAGTCTCCAATCCAGAGAAGGTGGAACCACAGTCACATTTTCATACTTAAAAGTGGTAGTTTTGGTAGTTGAGGAGCACAAGTGGCCCTTGAATCTGTTCCTAGATGCTTACTCTTCATTTGTGAGATCTGCAAATTTATTGATGCCGAGCTTGTAAGGCTGAGTCCCAGCATTGTTAAAGGCTTCTATTCTTTCCACATTTTGTTTGAATAACTTGTAACGCATCTCCTTCTCAATAGAGTCCTTGTACACTTTACCATATTGAGCCATCCATTGCTCGTACCTCTCATACATTGAAGCATCTTGTGGACTACGAGATGTGGCTTGGTTTGTCCACAATCCCAAGATGAAGATCAAAGCCAATATCACACAGCAGAGTGTATTTCTGCAAGCCATGGATATGTTCAATTGCAATGCTAGTTGAAATACAAGAAAGATAATTAATTTGATGGTTCAACTTTGCTTGCTTGAGTTATACACACACACACACAAACACTCGTAAAGCAAAATAACGCAGGAACTGTGAACTAATCTTGTAGTGACTATCAGAAAAACACAAAGCACAGAGCAGCTTTCTAACGTAAATGAAAGAATGCTGTAATTAAGACCAAAGCGTATTGGCGTATGCAGTTGCTATAAAAGACACAGGTCAATGGATCTTCAAATTCAGTGCTCAATAGCTCATGAATTGATATACTAAATAAGTTACTTATAGTTAATGTAATGTATGATTACATAATATATCAATTTATAAGTTAGAGAAAGTAATTGAGAAAAAAAGATAAATATGAATGCTTTAAAGTTATTTAATTAGCTTCTTTAATCTCCTAAAAAAAATCAATTGGGTCTCGTATTTAGGACTAAAGGTTAGTATGTAAATTGAACTATAAAAACTAGAATACTACTAGTTTTAAAATAAGTACCAATTTTTCTTAATATCTTAATCTATAAATGAAAGGTAATTAACTATTATAATTATTATTGGGTTAAATAGCAATTTTGCCCTGAAAGTACACCCTCAGGAGCAATTTCTCCCTAAAAGTTTTTTTGAGTTCAATTTTTCCTTGAAAGTTTTTTTGAGCAATTTTGCCCCTCCGTTAACAATCCTAAAGTTGACCGTTAGGGTTGTTAACGGAGGAAAAAAATTGCTCCAAAAAAAACTTTCGGGGCAACATTGCTAAAAAAAAAACTTTTAGGGAAAAATTGCTCATGACCGTATATTTTTTATATTTAATATTTAATTTTGCAATAAAATTAAAAAAATTATAAAATTTTAATTAAAATTGCTTCTGGCCGTATATTTTTGGCCTGTTTGAAGTAGGCATGTTTTGCAGTGAAGCATGTGGCCTGTTAGCCTAATTATAAAATTTCTAAAAATATAGGCTTTTTTAACAGGGCACAAGTCCTATATACAGGCAAGGCTCAGGCTGGAAAAAATGGCCTATAACAGGCCACAGGCTAGGCTCAGGCTACTTTGTTGCTGAACAGGCTTGGCCTGTTAAGGGTGAAGCCTAGCCTGGCCTGTTTCCACCCTTAGATATTATATAAATAAGAATTAGAAATATATTATATCATAAATAGCAGTTTAAACTTTTTTTTTTTTTGTTAAGTAGCATTTTTGCCCTGGAAGTTTTTTTTGGAGCAATTTTGCCCCGAAAGTTTTTTTTGTAGCAATTTTGCCCCACCGTTAACAACCCTAACGGTCAATTATCAGTTGACTGTTAGGGTTGTTAATAGAGGGGCAAAATTGCTAAAAAAAAACTTCTGAGATAAAATTGAACCTGAAAAAACTTCCAAGGTAAAATTGTTACTTAACTCATTATTATTTAATATTTAGTTTGAATGAACAATTCTAACTGGTTAGAAACTCTTAGGTTTAAGAGGCCATATGATGATTAAGCAGTTTGACAGTGACAGCCAAAAGTAGCATTCTTGCAGGATCATCTCAATGGTTATACACAGCTCACATCGCAAAATATGATACTTGTATTTAAGTAATCTGATTTACTAACAGTTTTAAGTTCTTTATTTTTATAATAACAAAGTTACCAGACAACTTTCCGTTCCATCCAAAGAGCGCAAGAGCGCAAGGACAAACAAAATAGCTAATGATATAAATAGTACACATAATTTAGTCTTTCATACGTAACGTATACGTTTCTGAATACCATGTTTTGCATTCATTACTACTGTATATATATTTTTTTTTTTGAACATTACTACTGTATGATGTCTTTGAAAAGGTCTTGAAGTTAACCTTGGCCCTCAGCTAGAAGTCTGAAGCCATGAGTTCCCCTTTTGTTTAGTTATGCTGGGAATTTCTAAAATCATTTTTAATAAAATATTACTTTTTAAAATTTAAAAGAGATTTCTCAAAGACCTCCATTTTAACACATTACTCAGCTGTCTCACTCATAAACATCTTTTCAGGTACTTCGAAGAGAAAGGCTTTCTTTTTATATATATATATATATTTAGTGATTAAATTTCAAAACAAGATCAGTTTACAAGTCGTCATAAAATTTGCTATATATACCTCAAGAACATACGAGGTCATCACAGCATCAAAAACAAAAGAACCATTTGAAGCCTTTGCTTCCATTGTTACAATAACATGGCTTTCAAGATTCACTCTCAGCACCTTACATTGGCTTTTCTTTTTCTGGGAATGTTGGCATTTCAAGCCACATCTCGCACTCTCCAAGATGCCTCAATGCAGGAGAGGCATGAAGAATGGATGGCTCGCTATGGCAAAGTGTATGAGGACCCTCAGGAGAAGGAGAAGCGTCTTAATATATTCAAGCAAAATGTGGAGTACATTGAAAGCTCGAACAGTGCTGGAACCAAACCTTACAAGCTAGACATAAATCAATTTGCAGACCTCACCAATGAGGAATTCACAGCTTCCAGAAATAGATTCAAAGGTCATATGTGTCCTTCAATTGAAAGGACCCCCTCTTTCAAATATGGAAATGTGACTGATGTGCCTTCGTCTGTGGATTGGAGAAAGCAAGGTGCTGTGACACCTATCAAGAACCAAGGCAATTGTGGTGCGTGCTATATAATGATTACTTAAAAGTTAAAGCTAACATATCAACATTTAAGTTTCATCTCACTTTACTTTGCCCTTACACATTGTAGGATGTTGTTGGGCGTTTTCTGCTGTGGCAGCAACAGAAGGAATCACTAAGCTGAGTACCGGCAAATTGATCTCCTTGTCAGAGCAAGAGCTAGTAGATTGTGACACCAAGGGCGTGGACCAAGGTTGTGGAGGAGGTCTAATGGACGATGCTTTCAAATTTATCATACAAAACAAAGGACTTACCTCAGAGGGCAACTACCCTTACAAGGGTGTTGATGGAACATGCAATACCAATGCAGAAGCCAATCATGTAGCAACAATTAAAGGATATGAGGATGTTCCTGCCAATAATGAGCAGGCACTGCAAAAATCAGTTGCTAACCAACCAATTTCAGTGGCTATAGATGCAAGTGGATCTGATTTCCAATTTTACTCGAGCGGCATTTTCACAGGTTCATGTGGCACTGAGTTGGACCATGGTGTTACTGCCATTGGTTATGGCGTTAGTGATGGCACTGAATATTGGTTAGTAAAGAACTCATGGGGAACAGAGTGGGGTGAAGAAGGATACATTCGGATGAAAAGGAACGTGGGTGCTAAGGAAGGTCTTTGTGGCATTGCAATGCAAGCTTCTTACCCTACTACTTAATTGTTAAACAAGATGCTACTGTCTGTTACAAATTTCAATTTCTATTCTTAATCAATGGTGTTGTATATGTTTGCACCATTTGCATGTTTATCATTTACAGTAAGATGAAAACGTTGTGTCAAACGTACCCACGTGCAGTTAGTTAAAGTCATGACTCATGACTATCCTAGTTTCGTTGTGTCTCAGTTCCTGGACTTTTTAGTGTTGTATATATATGGTGTACCTAATTAAAAAATATAATACAATGAAATATATCAGCTATGACTGATTGACTGTGTCATGTTTTTTCTGTCATACTATGACATATCTACATCTTTAGAATAACTGCGGAATAAGAAGCTATTGAGCTCAAAGTGATTAATCTAAGAAAGCTTCTCTTAATTGTTGTCGCGACAAAACTCTAGCCTTTTCCCTACAAAGGTGGACTCCTAGGATTGACCAAAAAGTTAGGAACAACTTAAAGATGTTTTAAAATATAGTTAAATTGTTTTACTGTAAGAAGCCTGGAAAACTTTCCTTGCAAAAGAAGACTTGTAATATGGATGGAAAATGGCCATAGGCTAAATGTATCAAAAATAAAAGGACCATAGGCTAATGGTTCCATAAAAATCAACTGAATTCTCAAAATCTTTTGTTGTCTTGCGATCTGAGTCTATTGTAAATTTGTATGTCGTTTTCTGATAAACGTAGACAAGCGTAAGGCAAGTTGCAAATAAGGACGAGGGTAAATTACTGATGCCTAAACATAACATGTAAGATTCATTACAAATAATTAATTAAAAGAGCATATTAAATCATGTGATTCATTGTTGTTGCCCGCAATGGATGCAGATAGACATATTTGAAGTCAGTGATATTGATCTCATAAGATTCTTCTTAATTTCTGTATTTGTGTTAAATCCAAGTATTCAAATCAAATTCGTCCACGGCTAATTAATTTTTTCTCAAGTAATGATACTAACCAAAAGATCAAACAGAATCTCCTCAGAAACTGGATTTTTTATTAAACTAAACTCATTTTCAAGGTTGGGATTTTTAACAAATCCAATTAAAGCCAAAAAAGAATTAAACTTCAACGATAAATTTAGGATCGGAAGAAGTTTTGTTTAGATATATATTCAAGCACGATTCCTCCAATATTTGTGATGTGCTCGTGACAAGGAAAGGGCCAATTTCAGTACGTGCTAATTGGTCTTCTAGGCCTGAAATCTGAATGTTTCTAGCTATCATAGTTTTCATTCGTTACTGCTCTTAAGATATGGTTTGGAAAACTAAATTTGGCACTTTGCAAGAGTTCTGATTGACAAGCTGATGCGTATTTGCTCTCAGGTAAAATTAAATCTTCCTAAAAACAAATTAAAGTGGAAGACTTCTCTTTGTCTATTCATGCTGGCCACTGTATTCCAAAACCTTTTCTTTATGACAGGAAAAAAAAAAAACCTTCGGATTGCTCATAAAATGCCCGCATGAGATGATCCTTAGAAAGTTAATTTGTCCAGAATACTTATGGGTCATTTTCTACTCATTTTCTGAGGTACGTTGAAGAGAAAGATGTTTGTTATGCTTTCATCTGAAAACTCTCAGTTGACGACACAACATGAATGTTCCTATATATGTATCTCAAACAATCCTGGGGAACAGCACATCATCTTTTTCACATTTCACTACTAATCAGAAATAGTTGTTTCCAAAGTCACAATACCATGGCTTCCAAAGTTCAATTCGGTCAAATTCCATTGGCATTGCTTTTGCTGTTGGGATTCTTGCCTTCGAAACGACCTCTCAGACTCTTCAGGCTTGTTTGGTATGAGGGGAGCAGAAGGAAAAAAATTGTGAGTAGGATTTTCAAAAATGTGAAAAATGGGGTTAAAAGTTTGTAATTGATTTTACTTACTCCTTTATCTTACATTTTCTCTTTATTAAAATTTTGTAACCCTACTTCTCAATTTTTTAAAATTAACTCATAAAATTTTCCTTCATCTCTCTTCCTCTTCAAATCCCTCATACTAAACAGACCCTTTAAGAAGCTTCAATGCAAGAGGCATGAACAATGGATGGCTTGCTATGGCAAAGTATATAGCAAAACCCTCGAGAAGGAGAAGCATTTTAATATATTCAAGCAAAATGTGAAATACATTGAAAGCTCCAACAATGTTGTAACCAAACCTTACTAGTTAGGCATCAATCAATTTGCAAGAATGAAGAATCTACGGCTTCTAGAAATAGATTCAAAGATCATGCATTCCTTAATTGAAACGACCACCTCTTTCAAATATGAAAATGTGACTGATGTGCCTTCCACTGGATTGGAGAAAGCAAGGTGTTGTGACACCTATCGAGACCAATGTGGTAAGTACCATATGATGATTACTAAAAACTAAAAAATCAAGACTTAAGTTTGGCCTAACTATGGTATGTTGTCATTAATTGCAGGATGTTGTTGGGCATTTTCTGCTGTAAGTACCATATGATGATTACCAAAAACTAAAAAATCAAGACTTAAGTTTGGCCTAACTATGGTTTGTTGTCATTAATTGTAGGATGTTATTGGACATTTTTTGTCGTGGCAGCAACAAAAGGAATCACTAAGCTGAGCACTGGCAAATTGATCTATTTGTCAAAGCAAGATCTTGTGGATTTTGTGACACCAAGGGTGTGGACCAAGGTTGTGAAGGAGGTCTAATGGATGATGCTTTCAAATTTATCATACAAAATCATGGTCTAACCTCTGAGGCCAACTACCCTTACAAGAGTGTTGATAGAATATGCAATGCCAATGCACTGAAGCCAATCATGGGGCAACAATTAAGGGGTATGAGGATGTTCTTGCCAACAATGAGTAGGCACTGCAAAAGGCAGTGACTAACCAACCAGTTTCAGTGGCCATAGATGCAAGTGGATCTGATTTCCAATTATACTTAAGTGGCATTTTCACAGTTTATTTTCACAGTTTCTTGTGGCACTGAGTGGGACCATGGTGTTATTGTCATTCGTTATAGTGTCAATGATGGCACAGAATGTTGGCTAGTAAGGAATTTGTGGGAAACAGAGTGGGGTGAAGAAGGATACATTATGATGAACAGAAATGTGGGTGCTAAGGAAGGTCTTTGTGGCATAGTAATGCAGGCTTCTTACCCTATTGCCTAATTATCATTTGTTTAAAATTTCAATTTACACTCTTGATCAATGGTGTTTGCATGTCTATGCACCATTTGAATACTTATCAATTATAATACATTATGAAAACAGTGATATGATAAACATCCCTAAGTTCAAATTCAAATTCTGTATCTAGTGGTGTTGTATGCCTGTGATGTAATTATATAATACTCATCCGGTCCTTAAACTGAAATCCTATATAAGATCGGGAGAGGGTGTAAAGATCGTAAATCGTGAGATCGAATAGTTAGATCCTATTATCTAAGATAGTGGTGGGCATGGGCAGGGCTGGGCAGGGCGAGACCCCTGCCCAATGCCCAGCCCGAAGAATGAATGGGCTGCATTTTGCAGCCTGATGCCCCGCCCTGCCCAATAAAAGCCCTAACCATTTTCGGGCTGGGCAGGGCGGGTTTCCCCTGCCCAAGTAGTGATGCATTGCCCTTCTCCATAAAGATTCTAGTTCACACTTCATAAAATTTCAAAGCTTTGGAGATACATGAAGTATAATATAATATATTTAGACATAATAATATAATATTGTAAAATAAAATATTATATATAGAATAATATTTATTTAAATATATTTAATTTTCCTAGGCGAGGCTTAAATGGGCGAGCGGGACCCCATGCCCAATGCCCTGCCCAGTTATTGGCCCAGCCCAAAATTGCCCAAATTTTTTTCGGGCCACTTTTTTAGGCCTGGGCTGGGCAATTTTTTGTCGGGCTTGGGCGGACGTACCGGGTATCTAGATACCATGCTCACCCCTAATCTAAGATATAAAATTATATTCCACTATATATATGCATATAAAATAACTAACATCAATTATAAAACTCATAAACATAATATAAAAGTAACAATAATAATAATAAAGTTATCAACTTGACAATATATAAAATAAACTGAAACACCAAAAATAAGGTTTTTTTTCCCGGTAGTAGACCTTGACTACCAGGTCTTTTTTTCTTTTATTGTTTGCTGTTTCTACCTTTTAGCTCCAGCTGCACTTGCTTTTGTCTTACTCTTTGTTTGATGGGCCCCGACCACCTTCTCTATAGGAAAGCTGCTGTACTCTTTTTCAAAAGCAATAAATTCCATAGAATTGAACCAAAAAAAAAACAATTAAAAAAGAAATTGCATCTTGAGTCTTGAGCCTTCATCCTCATCGCTAGAGCTCTCTCTTCTCGGGGGCCCTTCATCTTCAACATCTCCAGTCGGTTACCAACAGAGATCTGGAACCGTCTTGAGTCTTGAGCCTTCATCCACATCGCTAGAGCTCTCCCTTCTCCGGCCCCTTCATCCTCAACATCTCCAGTCGGTTACCACCAGAGATCTAGCTACACCGACTCACCCAGTGCAGCGACCACCGAGAATTAAAAAGCTGTATTTGAAGCGTGCGATACAGAGATCCTATCGTTCCGAAGTAATATGCGATTTCTGTTCAGCGCTGGATCGTTTGGTTTCTACATAACGCAAGATCGTTTAACAACAGTGATGCCAGCCATTTGCTAGTTGTTACAAGTCTGACATCGCCAAGATTATACTTCCCCAACCACCATCAACTTGGCCACAAATTTCCTTCCACTGTCCATAACAGATTAAATTTAAGCCCGAGGTCGTTCGGACAAAAAAAGAAGAAAGAAACACTACTTTATTGCCACAGAATACTAATAGAGCAATAAGCGTAAGCACCAATCCTCATCATCAAAACACTAGTCAAAAGTGATAATACATTCTCCACATTAGGCACTAAACTATGAAAAACAAAAGCACGATGCAGGACAGCTAATCTTCTCAGCTCTATAACTCATTATCAAAAGGTTTGACCCGGTAGAAGCAGCAGATGCTTGAAGTTCTAATTGCTGGACTGGCGCAGCTCGGGACGAACAAAGTCGGCATTTGGGGGCACGGAAATATCTACTGTGGGTCTAAGTTGGGCACAAACTTCAATTGCTCCGTGCACTGGGTCTGACAGGAAGTTGCTGATTAGATCTTGGTTGATAGGTGCAGCGTTGTCGATTGCCACCAAGGCCTGCTGGTGAAGGACGTAATCAAATCGTGGAGCCCATTTCCTTGAACCCAATCTTGCTGTGGTGGAGCAATTATCAACCATGAAAGAAACACCACGAGCATGCATGAAAGGATTTAGAGAGTCGACAGCCTCAATGACACTCTCATTGATGATTTCTGAGTAGGAATGGCCTTTCTTCCTCAGTACCTCAATCTGAATTACGTGATCATAAATTAATACAGAAAGACGTTGATCTCAAATTGGACAGCAAAGATAGATGAAAAAACAGACTAGCAAGAAAAAATGAAGCACAAATACCTGGGCCATCATCAATGCCACGAAGACGCCAGCAGTAAATGGATAGAGTGGACCAAGATCACCTTCAGGCCTTGTAGATCGTACACGTTCACCAACCTTCCACATGCGGGTCTGATCAATTTTACCCATGGGGAAAGCAGGTAGACCCTCTTTCTCCTATAAAACCCAAGTATAATTAAAGTCAGCTGCTTAGATATATCCAATAATCCACAAAGAAAATGAATATGTCCTTACGTAAAAGCGGCGTCCAGCCAAAACAACACTTCGAATTTCACTGCCACTAGCCACATCCTCATAGCACTCGTACAAGATGTCCATGCAGGGATAGTACGAGGCACTGTAAGCTTTCTCAAATTCCATCTTTCCATCTTCAGTTAAAGAGTTGTAAACAGCCAACATCCCCTGCCCACAAAAGGAACGAAGAAAATGTTATAGCACTACTACTGGGAAACACCTCTGCACATGAACGTGATAGAGGGATCCTATAGACACATCCAAGCTCTGAAAGATAAGCATGAGAAGAGCACCTTAGTAGATATGGTTTTCGATACAATTCCTGTTATGCACTCAACAGTGTTCTTGTAAGCAAGATCTTCATCCATTCCATGCTCTCTGTATCTCCTGAACAAGCACTCCACAACCCCATGAACAGCACCCAATAAAATTCCTATAGGAAAAAAATAGTTAGGACTTGCATATTTGAGGACAACATTAAGCAAAAAGTATTCTTATTCTTACCTCTCTCTCCAAAGATATCGCTCTTGTATTCCTGCTCTAGTGTGGTAGCGAATGTGAAAGGAGAACCAAGGGCAACAGACCATCCCAAAGCAACATCAGTTGCTCTGCCATCAACGTCCTTCATTTTAAGATAGTTAAAAACGGTAACAAAAAGCAATTAACAATATAACTATGGGAAAGGACTCACAAGGAGTGATAAAGAAATAGAGAAAGAGAAATCACCTGGTGGACTCCAAAACTTGAATTAATTCCAGCACCATTTATCTCTTTGCCTTGGACATAAAGTCTCCTAACTGATGGACCCATTCCCTTTGGACAGACAGCAATTACACTGATATTCTTTGGGAAATCAAGCCCTATTGACTGCAAATGCCCAAGAAGAAACCCATGAGACAGCCCAAGGATGCTGTTTGGCTTCATGTGGGAAAATATTTTCTCGTAGTTATCAGCCTGCAAAATAAGTTTAAAAAAATTATTGACCGAGGGAGGGAGCTTAAACGCCATCAGAAAAACTGCAAAATCACCAGCAGTATGACTGATAACACATGACCTAGGAAGTTTATCCAAAGTGTGTAAAGCAGACAATGTCCATGAATAGAAGATAGAACATTGTGGGAAAAAAAACACAGGACAACAATCAACGGTTTCAACTACAAAGTAAGTTTGGATTGAAATAACATTAAAATGCAGATTGAGAAAATGAAAAAACAAAATGTTAAGAAAGTCTTTGGAACGTGTTATTTGACTTGAATTTACAAACCTGAGCGGCATCAGAAATCAACAGCAACACAAGATCACTGCCAGAGACAGTTTCCCATATGTCACCAAGAGTCCCATTCTCCTCAGTAAAACCAGCAGCTCGGGCTTCAGCAAATGATCGGGAGCCTTTTCGGAGTCCAATCTGTATTTCATATAAAGGTAATGCAGTTGAATTTGAGAAGAGATCCATCATAAAAAAATTTGAAAATCAAGCCCCGCAAAGATGTCGACCAATATAACAATAGTAGTAAAGGATAATGAACTAAAAAAATAAAAAGAATGAAATCCAGAGTCACCTTGACTACAATATCAGACTTTGCTTCAGCAAGTGAATCCCGCAGATTCTGGGCCTGAGCAGGTCCCTGGCATTTGAAATCCAAAGTTAATATACACGTTTAAATCATGAACTGCTTGATTATACCGAAGATATCATTTCAGCAGCGGTAGAAAGGGACAACTCATGATTCTCAATCATATATGTTAAATTATCGGTCTACATAATACAGAGCTACAAGAAAATCTGATATCTAAATGAAGCATCCAGCAGTCACTTCATTATTCTAACATAGCCTTCCTTACAAAAAGGACTCGCAGCACATCACAAACTAGATGATTGTTAATTAACAATGGTTCAGCACATCAGTGAGATGGTTGTTTATTAACATCGGTGTTAACAACGTCAATGTGCTCTGCAAATTTGCAACCATAAATTATAACATTTGGCTGTCTAGTACAACACAACTTACTTTCCTAGATAGATTTCTATATTTCTTTCTTTTTTGATCTTTTTCAGCAATAACATGACCAGATGTATTCTTTTAGAATGCAATGACTTCAATCAGCTAATTATCATTAAGTAAAGCTGAGGGAGAAACATAATAATTTCCAGTCAACAGTGTGCTCATTCAATAACAACATATGATAATAATCACCTGCGATCCCCACCCGATGACACCGATCTGCCTAATACCCTTGAAAGCATCTGGCAACAAGTGGAACAAATCCCTCCCACCTCTGACGATGTACTGCAATAATACAGAACACCCAAAACAATAAGCCAGTTTCCAACAAATGCTTCACAAATCCGAAACGTAAATGAAGAAGGTGAAGAGAGAAAACTGAACAAAACAGAGATTATGAGAAAGAGCATAGAAATTAAAAAAATAACATACCTCATCGTGTCCAGCAAGGTTAGTCTTCTCCTTCTTGAAGACATTGGTCTGGAAATCAAGAGAAGCGGGGAGGTTAATTGTGGAAATCGAAACCATTTGAGCTCCAAGAGCAGAGCCGCCACCAGAGCGTCGTTTAACCCGAAGAGACTTCAAGTTCACCCTAAAAGACGAAGGTGAGAAAGTGAGATTGGAGGCAGCGGAGGTTTTAACGACGGGAAGGGTCTTGGAAGGAGTTGAGATAGGAGTGGTGTATGCACTTGTAGCCGCCATGTATAGTGGAAGAAGCTCGAGCGGCCTGCAAGCTAGGGTGTGGAGAGCAAGTGAAATGCTCGGCAGGATGTCATCATTTTATCTCAGGGCGCACACAACTGGGTAATGCTAACATGCACCAGGATGCCACAACACCTGCTCCCTGTCCTGCTCCTAAAGGGTTGTCTAATGAATCTCCTATTTTTCTTATTTGAGTTCTTGTTAGAAAAGTCGTTTATATATCTGAAAAAATACTTATTTCGTATACTGTAAATCTGTCAGTTAAATTTCTTTTTTCTTTTTTGCCAGCGGGTAGTTAGATTAATTAGTATTGAATAAAATCCTTTATGATGACCCGAAGAGAATTCATCTTTTGTTTTTTTTTTTTCCGCGATGAATTTTTCTAAGGACAAGAATAAGGAATTCTTTGATTATGGACAAGTTGTGATAAATTATTAATTATTAATATCTTTCAATTTGTATCATATTCATAGTGTCCCTACAGAAAAACAAATCGCGGACAGTATCTGATAAGATCCGAATCGCTGGCCGCCGCATGCGCCCCATGTTTTGACTTTTGACTCTTGCGTTTAAGTTTATTCACTTATTTTTAAATTTTAAATTAATTATTAAACTACTAATTTTTTATAAGGTTAAGATGTAAATTTGTCAACGAAGCAATACCCAAAGAGCATCTAGCACACAAAAATAATTGAAGGTACCAAAATTACTAATAAACAATTAAAAATTGGAAAAAAGTATCAAATAACTATTAAAAAAAACAACTATCACAATTATGTTAAAATATGATGCACTAGCGTAGGACGGTGGCGGAGACACGGGAAAAAAGAGTGGTTAAACCTTCTTGTTGGATAAGGCAAATACCAACAGAAATAGGACCCATGAGAACAGGCGCTGTGGACAGCCAGATTTGGTTTCGGTGCGTGATTCTCACCTTGAAGCTGCATACGGACCTTGATGAATTCAAGAGGGTGAATGGAACACCCAACAACAATGGAAGCTTTGGAAACGCCGACGTCGCCGACACTGTGATAGTCAATGGAAGACGGAGACACTAAGACAATGACAGGGTAATAGTTCGTTTTCCAATTTGCACCTTTTTGTGTTTTTTTTTCACTTTTAATTGTTGATTGGTAATTTTGGTACCCTCAATTATTTTTTGTGCCAGATGCTCTTCGGGTAATAGTTCGTTGGCAAATCTGCACCTTAACCTTTTTTTATATTATCGGTATGTGACTCTTGATCTTAGCCAAGAGGCCGATAAAGGTACTTCCTCCGGTTCTAATTATATGAGCACTTTTGTAATTAGGACCAGAGGTAGTATATCGGTATGCAACTCTTCAAATAAATCTAATGTAATTAGTGTAGGGGTTCGGGGGCAGCGCCCCCGAAATTTTTTCTTAAGGAAAGTTTTAAATGCATTAAGATTGTATCGTTGACATTTTCTGGAAGGAAAAAAGTTTGTCAAAATTAAAGAACATGTTGCAACCTATAAGAAATCAAAAAATGAAGAATTATAATAACTAGAAGGTGGGCAAGCAAACCAAAATGCGGCCGTCTTCAATTCATCATAAACGAAAATCACAAGGTGGGGTATTACCTTCAAATATTTATTTACATCAGCCTTCATCTGCTTAGCCTTGACTGCTACATCAACCTCCAAAAAGATTCGAGGGGATAAAGTTATTTCTTGATGCAAATCAATCTACAAAAGAAAGCAGAAAAGGAAGTTGTGTCATGCCAATATTTAATACTGTGACCAAGAAAGTAGACAAGATGAGTTTTATCTGCAAAAAAAAAAAAAATGATTTTATCTTTATGATTTTCCTCAGGACAGCCCAAAAAAATGTAATAAAATACCTCACAATTGAAACTCTTTCCCCCTCAACGTTTCAGCTAATGGATACCAAAAATCCTTCACTGTATGGAACATCCAACAGCAAAAGGAAAATAAAGCAGCAACGTTAAGCAAGGAGGAGGAAGCCTTGAAGAACTAAAAAGGGAAGCCATGTGGACCAAACTCCCTACCGACTCGCACACACCCAACAAAAAATGAAGGACCCGAAAGAAGAAGACGATGCTACACTTTCTAAAGGGAATAAAGAAAATGATTGTGAAGTTCCTGGAAATTTCTAGCATCCCTACTCGTGTTCATCGATCCAAAACATCCGAGAGAAAAAAAGAAAGTAATGGAAACAAATATTCAATCTTATTCGAGTGGCAATTTCAGATTTTTATGTAAGAAAATATATCCTATCTTGCATGTCCACTGGCTTCTGTTGCAGTTTTTCTATCAATGTCCCAAAATTAATACCCTCTCGTTTGCCTATAAATGCCCAGAAATGGGGGTGTATCGAAAATCACGATGCAACGACGGAGGAGCGGCAGCGTGGCTGAATGATTTGGGGGCGGATCGATTTGGCTGGAAGGAGAGTGAGAGTTGAGACAATGAAATTGAACGATTTGGGGGCGGAATGACGGATCAATTTGGGGGTGGAACTGGAGCGTGAGAGTTGAGAAAATGAAATTGGCGGAATGGCGGATCGATTTGGGGGCGGAGCGTGACTGCATGAGAGTTGAGGGTTGAGAAAATGAAATTGACAAAAAAAAAAGGGATAAGCAAGACGTTCGAACCCGGGACCTTTACACAGATGACGAAAGCTTTAACCAATTAATCCAACTAGATCTATTCTAATAAAATTCCTTCACAAAATATATATTTTTTAAATTTTTTATGGGTTCACTTGCCCACACAGGCACTAGTGTGCCTCCGCCGCTGCGAATCATTTATAAACTTTGTGGATAAGCTCCTTGTTCTCACATGATTGTTATGCCATCCACATAACAGAATCATATATCTGGAATCCGAATATTGCACTTGGCTTTAAATATGTACTTGATTTGTTGTTAGTATAAAATATATTTATCTAATTTAATTAGATTAATTAAGTTAGTTAATGTAACATACATTTTCTAAAGTACATTGATCATCTTCTTTAATTCCTTCATTCCCTCCCCTCCTAGATTATTATTGAAGGATTGTCGATATGAATAAATTAGAGAAAGATTGAAAAATATAAAAACTATTTATTATATTTAATATTAATATCAGCTCTTTAATTATGTCTTATATTAAAAACCCAATGAGCATATACTATTTAATAAAATCCCAAAACATATTGGCAAAGCTGATTTGAGTTTGTGGCGAAAGTGTTAGGAGGGGTCATAATTAAGGGTGTTCAAAACCCAAATAGAATTGGGATACCCCATCCTAGTTCCTGGTTTGGTCCCAATACCAAACCGGGAACTCCTAGTTGTTTTCTTTAAAAAATGTTATTATATTAGTTAAATTCTCTATATTTTATTGTTTAAAGTGATCACCTAACAACTAAGAAAGCCATAATAATTAGACAAATTGATATAAAATTGAAGAATAACATTTTATTATGATGATGATCTTCTTCGTTGTTATCTTTATAAATTATATAGTTAGGATTAGTATCATGATAGATAGGGTTTAACTCCAACTAAAGATGTGATAGACATTTTATCAAATTATAACTTAATCTATAGGATAAAAAATACAAAAATTTACTTAATTTATAAAGTAAAAAATAAATAAAGGGACTGGGATATATGCTCTTGGTCCCGATCCCGGGCTGGAACAACGGGACTGGGATATTTTGAACAACTTTAGCCATAATGTAATTGCATTGCAAAGAGTAAGTTGTGCATCCACCAACACGTGCCTCATCAACATTCTGATTTCTGAAGTCACTCTCCACGTCAATGCCTCATTCCCCAAAAGAAAAAGCCCTGTGTACAGAATTATCCACACGTGTATGTCCCAAAAACTCAACAAGTTTTTGAATCAAAGATTTACAAGTGAGATATGTGTACATTCTTTAATCTAAACGCGTGGACGGGCTTCATAGATCAGAGCATATTGACCTCCTTCATTATCCAATCATTTTGAATCAAAGGGAACATTATGAAATTTTTTTTTATACAAAAAAGTTTAGGTGGGGTAGACACCGGTACCCTATCAGGATCAGGGTATACCTCTAGGTTCAAAAAGCGCTGACAGAAGTATTTACAGATCGCCTACCAATGAAGTCCTCACATCGACCAGCGAGTATTGAACCTCTTCCTTTTTAAGGTAAAGACCAACGCCTTAACTAACTGTATCAATCTTGCGGAAGATTAACATTATGATATGAATACCCCTCAACTTTTCGAGCAAAAAAAAGAAGAAAAATACCCCTCAACGCAACCTTATGAAAACACTCGCAGATACAAATAGGAAGAAGACTACCCCACCGTCTTAGCAGTCCATTGGGCTCCTGACCTTGGGAAGAGGCCTTTATAATGCCAGCCCACATTCTGACGTCCAAAAAGCCCGATACAAGGCCCGTGCAACATTCCAAATCTGATCACACTCGAGTTGAGAGGAATTTCCAGGAACATATATCCAGATAGGATTGAGCTTAAATGACCTATTTTAGAATTAAGAATTTAAAACATAGATAATATGATTGTCATGGAGTTATCCCATAAAGCACCAAAATGATATTTATAATTTGACAGATAACACAAAATTAATCAAAATAAAAATCAGGAATTTGGGTGACAAATTAAAGTGATTATTAAGGTGATTGAGAAGGCGTATGGTATAGGGAGACACGTAGGCTGGGATAAAACAAAAAAGTGGGAAGCAGCCTCAAGAGTGTAAAAGGGTGAGGAATCAGTCAAGAAGTGGCTTTTCCATGGTATGAACATCACACAATAATGTTGACTCCTCAATATTGCTTCTTCTTCTTCTTTTTTTCTTTTTTTTAAAAAAAGCAAAATAAAAGAGAGACACAAATTCCCAGGAGATTGCGTGAATGACTCCAAAGGAAAATTGAAGGATAGTGAGCGTTGCACACGTGGAAGAGACAGGAATCCAAACATGTTCAATTAAGTAATACTATTGGGAGATCTCAATAGATCCCCCGTTGCTCCCATTTGTTGTTTTGTGTTGCCATATGACCTCCTTCTTCAAATGCCAGTACCAATGAATGAATCTCTCTCTCTCCCTCTCTCTATACAATACTGGTATACATGAAGAAGATAATAAAGATTCTCTTAACAATGTGCCATAAATCATCATTTGTCATTACTCACTAGCCTTTTTTTAACCCACAAAGTCTCTGTGTCTCAGTGGGTGGTTGAGTAGATTAATACGAGTCTATGAGAACACCTTCTCTGGGTTACTTAAATTCCCAAAAGCTTGTGCTACGCTGAATCATCACCATCAAACTCAAACCCAATAGTTCTCCTCATTACTTGTAGGAATCATTGTAACCTCTTAGAGATTTGATAACAATTGAGAAAAATGTGATGACAAGTTATACTCGTACTAATTTTCTTTTATTTCTTTCTTTCCCTAATATTTAGCAGGTGTGGCTTAAGATTTCTCTATAAATGGGTTAAAGTGTACAAATATATATGTGGTTTTTCTAAAAGTGCACCAAACATTGAGTGTTCTTTTTTAATGTAAAAGTGACCATGTGGTTACGAAAGTGGAGTAAAAATACTAATTGACCATTAGTTTGACTTTTTGTATTTTTAAGGTTGACATGGACATTGAATCAATTAAATTTCTTCCAGTTGACAGTAAAGAACTGGAGAAAATTACAGAACTTGATATAGATATTTTTGAAAATTACAATTCAGCCATTCTTTCTCCAATTCCCTTTCTCTCTCCCAATCCCAATCTTACCTGTCGGGCCGCCCATCTCCGCCTCCTTACCGCCGCTGCCGCCTTTCTGTAATTTTTAAAACTATCTAGAACCTTTTCTATAATTTTTTCTAGTTCTCTATTGTCAGCTGAGATGAAATTTAATTGAGTCATTATCCATGTCAGCCTTAAAATACAAAAAAGTCAAACTAACGGTCAATAGGTATTTTTGCTCAACTTTTGTAACTACATAATCACTTTTGCATAAAAAAAAACATTTAGTGTTGGGCATATTTTTGAGAAAATCACATGTGTATTTTTGAGCCTTAACCCCTACAAATATATGTACCTAATATCTTTTAATAATGATTATAAAAATGTAACAAACATCATATAATTTTTTTAACTCTGCTTTCTTCTTCTTGCTTTTATTTGCACAATCAAACAAACATATCCTAAAATTTTCCGCATATCAACATTTGCTTATTCGGCTTCGAAGAGAGAGCGCTTATTTTAAGCGACAATTTTCTGGACTGGCTTGTCGGATGAATGTGAACAAGATTTATTTGATTATATTGACCGTGATTTTGACTAACAAAAATAAAGGCCGAAACTCTGAGACATATCAACATGGACCACTGAGTTTTATCTGGTAAAAAAATCTCTCTACACGACTTCACTGAACCATACTGTTTGGCTTTGGCAGGGATGAATTGTCTTCAATTTGATGTTCCAATTTTTATGCAACAGATTAATATTCTGCCTTCTACGTGGGCATGCTATTTAAAACCAGGAAAAAAAATCGAGGCTAAATTTGAATAAAGAATAGGAAATATAAAAGAAAAATATCATTTGAATTACAAAAATTACAGAATCTCTACTAAATTAACAAAAGGATGAATAGTTCATCCGATAGGAAACTGGAATTTTAAAGTTTAGTTCATCCGATAGAAAAACATTTTAAAATTTTGTAATTCAAATATATATATATATATATTTTTTACTAAAGAATATTTCGAGACGGGAGAATTGAGATTTCATCTTGCACTCACGATACAGAAATCTGTACTTGAGTTACATCTACAATTATTATTCAAAACGAACCAAACGAGAAATTTATGCTATTTAAAAGCCAGCATTTCTGACTCACCTCACCTAAACAGGAAATATTAGCACTACTTTCCTGATCCTCTCTGACTCCCTCTGATTCTCCATTTACACTACATCTTCCAGTCCAGACCCATTATGGCAAGCAAGAACTCACTCCCATTTCTTCACTAAACTCTTCTCTCAATTACAAGCCTTTTGCCTTTGTTCTTGCTATGAAACTCACAGAGAGTAGCAAAATAATGGAAGGTTTTCATTGGAGTTCAGGCATTTGTGGAAATGCCTCAGAGAAAAGTAGCAGCCATGGTTTCACAGTTAATTCTGGTGTTATAGAAAATGGGTTTGCTTCATCTTCTTCTCTGGTTTTGGATAACCAGATAGGTGAGCTCGTGGAAGCTTCTGCCAAAGAACGAAACAAGGGCTTGTCCTCTGAGAGAAGCGTAGCTGCTTTGAAGAACCATAGCGAAGCAGAACGCAGGAGACGAGCAAGGATCAATGCTCATCTTGATACACTTCGCACCGCGATTCCAGGTGCTAACAAGGTCAGTTTCTTCAATTTTCTTGTTAATCACTGAATTCATGTTGGTTTAAAATCTGAGTAATTGTTTTTTTGTGGAATGATTATGAACCTAAAAAGATGGACAAAGCATCGTTACTTGCAGAGGTGATCACACATCTGAAAGAGCTAAAAGGGAATGCAGCACAAGCTTGTGAAGGTTTAATGGTACCAAAGGACAGTGATGAGATCAGAGTTGAAGAACAAGAGGGTGGTTCTAATGGCTTTCCTTATTCAATAAGGGCATCTCTGTGTTGTGAGTATAAACCTGGGTTATTGTCTGACATAAGACAAGCAATTGAAGCTCTTCATATGATGATAATGAAGGCAGAAATTGCGACCTTGGGAGGGAGGATGAAGAATGTGTTTGTGATAATAAGCTGCAAAGAGCAAAACGACATTGAAGAAGATTCTGAGTATAGACAGTTTCTTGCTGGTTCTGTTCATCAAGCTCTCAAGTCAGTGGTTGATAGATTCTCTGCTTCACAGGACCTCTTAGGAATCAGAAAGAGGAGGAGGATTTCTGTGTTCAATTCATCGTCTCTTGCAGAAATCTGGTGATCTTATTATACGTACGCGGGAGGAATTCATGAGTTTGTGAGCAATTGATGGATTGAAGATACTTGTGTCATGTGCCTTAGTGCCTTACTGGTTACTGCCATGTAAAACTTGGATATGTATATGCTGAAATAATCACAAATTTTGCTCTTCTGCTCTCCTTGGCCTGTCCTTTTTCAAGCTATATTGCAAATTTTCAATTGTTCTTTTTTTTCAAAAAAAAAAAAATTGAAAATCATTTAAAAATTTATGTAAATTAATTTTCATTATTAAAATTTTCAGTATTAAATTTTCAAGAAGAGAAATATATTCGAAGGTTGGTATTACAATATAATTTATTTAATACGAATTTCCATTTTTCTAAATATATTATCATCTTTTCAGTTTTTAAATATTCATTTATTATTATCAATATATCATATATAACTATACAAAAAATCATATTGTTCCTAACATATAAATAGGGTGGTACATATTAGATTTAATCTTTATTTTTTTTATTTAGATTTTTTTTCCATGAAAGCAACATAGATATAGACATATGGTTAAATACTCTAGTAAATATATAACCCAGTCGAAAAAAAGAAGGAAAAGACACTGTAGGCCTCACCAAGGGGACCCATCAGGACAATTTAGAACCGTGTATTCCCAAAGTATTCTCATCCTACGGTTCTTACTGCTCTCACGCAGAAACGTTTTGGTGCTGCGTCGTTTCTGCCTGAGAGAAGGAAGCTGAGACAGACCTTCTTTCTGTTGAGTCTTCTCTCTGTCGAAACAAACTGGCAACCTATTTCAACAAAATTCGATTCCTTCCGCCGAGACCTTCCTCTAATTTATCTGTTGTTCTACTTACTGCCTTCATATTTGCAGTCTCTTTCTCTCCCTTTCCGTCAATCATGGCACAGGAAGAGAAGAAATCTGACATTCAGAAAATTGGAGACGAAAGCGAACAGATTGAGGAGGCCCTAGAGCTCGTCCTCTTTCAAGTGTCTGAATGTTACGTTTATATAGTAAGTATAACTCCGAGATCATCTTTGAAAACCAAAAAGATTGAGCAATATCTTGCAATTTCAAGCTTGCTCACGTGTTTGTTCAGAATTTAGTAGTGGCGAATTGGTCTAAGTGAAAGATTGTGATTGGTAAATGAAAATTAAACTTTCAACGGAATGAGAGTTCAAAGGATAAAGTTTGATATTTGAGCTCAGAATCAAAATCGGCATCATATCCCCATCGCCCTCTCGTGTATTTTTGCGGAATTGATATGGTATTATTTAATCAAGCTTAATCCAATTCAATAAGTATGGTGGAAATACATTTTGAGATTTTTTATTAGTTAATTTTACTGTCATAATGAGATGGATGACTTGAAATATCGAGTTTTGGAATATCTGTAATGTCTAGCTGACGGTTACTCCAATGTATGCAGATTCCCCCCAGGAAGAGCGCAGCTTCTTACAGGTCTCTTCTTAACATAAAATTATGACTCCTGATCTGATATACTTGTAATCTGTTGGATATAGCATAACAAGTTCTACTTTCTAACGTGCTCTTGCTGGGAAAAAAAAGAGAGCCAAAATTTGCATTGTCCTGGAATTTTCATCTAACAAGCACTGTATTTTATTCGAGACATTTATAGAAGTATTTTCAGGGAAGCAGTTGAGTTTAAACTGTTTATATTTTAGTGATCCAGTGCTTCCATTGCTAATTGCACAAGCACCCTATATATCATGTATTATTATGTATACTTATGAAATTATTTCAGGGCCGATGAATGGGATGTGAACAAATGGGCATGGGAAGGGACATTGAAAGTGGTTAGCAAGGGAGAACTATGCATTATAAAACTTGAAGATAGAAACACAGGTGAGATTATATTTGAGCTGCTTTGTTAGGATCATACATTTTATCCCTCTTTCATTTCTTTTGGTGTTTACTACATTTAAAAATGTTTTATTTAATTAGGTGAGCTATATGCTCAGGCATTTTTAAGAAATGGAGAGCTGCATCCTGTGGAGCCTGTCATTGACAGCAGCAGGTATGCTAGACTGTTGTTATTTGCTTTTAGTCGTAATCATGTCATTTTCTGCTTCTTGATGCTTAATACTTCAATTTTGCAGATATTTTGTTCTCCGCATAGAAGAGAACATAGGTGAGCCCTGATATCTGAATTTTTCTTTGCTTCTTTTTCTTCCTTTGTATTGTGCAAGACCTGAGGAGGAAAAGAAAAGGAGGAAAAGAAATCCTCCCTAAAAGAAATAAAAGCAACACACAAGTGGGACAAAAAGGAGTTGAAAAGGAAAAAACAACATAACAACACAAGAAACTTTTGGATGATATTTTTAAATTGAAGTTCAACAAACTACAGCAGTGTCATGTGCAATCATTTCAGTGATTTCCTTTTCCTCCCAGCTCAAAGTAGACGGAGAAATTATCATAACGAGTTATCAAGAATTTAACTTATTCTGTAGGAGTATGGTCCTAAGAGATGGTTTCTGGAAAGATACTTGCTCGCATATTTCTGAAGCATTGCCTGAAGCTGCCCTATCTGACATTTTAAATAGAAGATGGGATTCCTTGTAAGAGATAGTTTCCAGACATGTATTTGCTAGCATATTTCTAAAACATTCCTCAAAGCTGCCCCATCTGATGCTTTGCATATAAGATGTGACTTTTTACTTTAGATCTAAGTTCTGTGAAGGGGCGCATTGATGCTGGGCTGATATAAATATAACTTTAAGAGGAGGAAGGTTTTTAGTTGTGTGCCCCATAGTTCAGAGCTGCACTTGCAGTATCCAAGTAACCTTTGTATTTTCTAAATATACACTAGATGATCATGAAACTCATGAATGATGCATTAACATGTTGACGGTATTTCAAGATTGTGAGTTCAAATATAAGCACATACTTTTGAGGCTTTGTGAATTAGTTGACATATGGCTTGATAATGATCAATATTTTGAGATTCAGAAACCCGACATCTTTGCATGTGTAATCTTCAAAATTCATTACAGGTAAGTGATTTGAGTTGAGAACTGATAAGAATGTCAAAAGCACGAAATGTCTTAATGATTACTGTGAATTCTGTGGCCTGCATCCCGCAGGCAACAGACTAAGAGGCCTCAAACTTGAATAAGGATGGTCAACATATTCATCTTTGATTAGCAGTGAATTCATCCATTATGGTCAGGATTTCCTTTTACCTTAGGATCTTGCAAATAAGGTGCTCATAGTAGTTCTATTGGAAATGTTCTGAACTGTCTTTTAGTTTTGTTTCATAAATATTGATTCAATGTCATACATCCTCATTGTGAAATGCTACCCAGAATATCCAAGTGACATCAACATTTTTAACCATTGATCTCTCTCAAGTTATCATTGTGTACCTTTTCTCTTTTGGCATAGTAGTTGAAAGACTTGTGAGCTTTGACTCCACAAAATCCAATATTTCTCTCGCTCCTTTGAGCTTTATATTACATTTCAAATTTGACCTTACTAGTTGGAAATGTTGTAGATGGCCGTCTTCGTCATGCCTTCATTGGTATAGGATTTCGAGAAAGAACAGAGGCTTATGACTTTCAAGCTGCCTTGCATGACCATATGAAGTATCCTTAACACATTTATAATTCTTCTTGTCTATCTGATTCACCTGGTATTTTTTTCATGCATTTTCCCCCTTGGATTAAGGTACAAAAATACACGTGGTTTTTTCAAAAGTGCATCCAACACCAAGTGCTTTTTTTGAATGCAAAAGTGACTATGTGGTTACAAAAGTGGAGCAAAAATACACATTGACTGTTAGTTTGACTTCTTTGTATTTTTAAGATTGACATGGAAAGAGGCCTAGATAGTTTTGAAAATTACAGAAAGGCAACAACAACGGCAACTAGAAGGCGGAGATGGGCGGCCCGATGGGTAAGATTGAGATTGGGAGAGAGAAGGGCTGAACTGTAATTTCCAAAATATCTATGTCATTTTCTGTAGTTTTCCCCAGTTCTTTACTGTCAGCTAGGATGAAATTTAACTGAGTCATTGTCCTTGTCAACTTTAAAAATACAAAAAAGTCAACTAACGGTCAATGGGTATTTTTGCTCCATTTTTGTAACCACATAGTCACTTTTGCATCCAAAAAAAGCATTTGGTGTTTGGTGCACTTTTAGAAAAACCACATGTATTTTTACACCTTAATCCTTTCTCCTTAGTGGCATTGGAAATGAATACTGTACACTGTTTCTCATAAAAAGGAAAGCATTTTTTTTCCTAAATTATTTTAAAGATATCTGAACAAGAAGAAAGAAGCAGAAGAGATGGAACAGCATTTCCAGCATACTTCCTCAACTGATTACAGTTTAAAGGAAGGAGAGACTCTCAAACTGCAAATTAAGACGAATGTATTGACATCTTCATCCTTTGGTTATTAATGTGCAATCTTTCTTTATTGAGTATCATGATCAATATGCGATCCCTTGTTGTCTGCAGAAAAGTGGCCTGAGTGTAAAATCCAAGTTGCTTGAGCAGGGTCAGAGCAGCCCCACCGAAGAAAAATGTGATACAAAAGAATCTAAACAACTTAGCATTAAGTTACCACCCCCACCACCTCCAGCATCTCCTACTACTGGCTTGCAGAAGTCTCCAACAAATTTCAGCCCTGAGATATCTCCCAGAGACGAGCCTCATAAAATAGACAAAGAAGACCAAGAACATCTAAGTCTTCCAGAAAATCAGAGCACGCAGGATATGCCAGATGATGATTTTGGTGACTTTCAAACAGCTGGTTAACCTTGTTTGCCACACTAACAAGTCTGTGTTCCAGTACTTTGACCATGATCTTGTACGTTTCGAATCTTTAATGGTTACAAGGAATGTGTAAAATTGAGGAATAGTGGTGTGGTACATAACACAAAATATGATTGAGCTCAGATATTGAATATGCGTATCTTTTTTCCCGTATTCTTCTACAGCAAACAAAGTTTCCTAGAGTCCCCCATATACTTGGTCACGTATTTTTTGATGGAGGTGTGGAATTGATCGTTTGTTATGGTTTTGTTGAGTCGTTGCCGAAACAGAAAGCTAGATGTCAAGACAAACTGTGGAGGCGGAGGGTAATATGCTTTGTGGTAGCCGTACGTCAAAGCTATCTGCATCGCGTCCTATATCCAACTTGGAGGATATAGGATAACCCAATACACGAGACTGTGGATTACAATTAATAAATGTTTTCCTATATTTATTTCATTATAAACTTTACATATATTCATTTGTTCCTTAAAGATGATATAAGAATATGTATGGTATACCCATTAGGCCATTTCATGGGCCACGGCTTTTCCTCGTAAATCAAATTTGAAGTGATTTTGCTCGTAAAATGATTTTCTTGAAAATGCATTTTTCTTATTGGATTGATAGTTTGAGGAGGTGGGAGGGAGAGCCTAATAATCGAAACATGTATAAGCTTGATTGTAAGTAACTTTAAACACAGAAGGACAAAACTTGAAGACTGTAGAATTGGAGGATACACTACAAGTTTCTTGCTTCCAAGTTAAACTAATACGAGGTTAGTTGCAGGTAAGGATCCACTTTTACAATTAATTACGCACGTTGATGTAATATATGGTTGTCATCTACTTTCACTTGTTTGATTAAGGTAATGGAATCAAAACATCAAATCCAGGAAAAGCTCACCTAAATCAGGTATGCTTTCGGATTTATATATGAATTGACATCACCAGATATGCTTTCCCTTCTTTAAATAAGTTGAACTTCATTTTTCACACAAGGCAAATGGTTAAACAATAATAGATGCTCAATCTTCCATGATTTGTTGAAAGCCAGACTTCTGTCTTCAATCAAGACTACATCAATTTTCTTCACTTCTTGTTTTTCATCTTATTATTATTATTGCTGTTGTTGTTATTGTTGGTAAATGCATACTCCTCAAACTGCAAATGGATTAATGAAATGATTCCAGGTAAAATTCTGAAACTAAAAAAAAAAAAAACAACTTCCTTTTTATTGGTATGATTTTCTGGATTTATTAAATCTACTCAATTAAGTTGGGTATGATTCTGTATTTTGAATTTAAGAAAATACTTAGGTCAAGTTCTTTATATCCACTAATTCTCCAATTACATATGACCACGTGTCATGTTACTCATATGAAAAAAGTAAGACACGCGGTTATGTGTAATGAGAGAACATCAGATATAAAAGTATGATCATGGAAGATCAAACGCTTAGGTCAACTGGTAAGGGGTTGTCCTAGCTTAACCACGGGTCTTGAGTTCGAGACGTGGGAATGCAGCATGCGTGGGTGGTAGAGGCGTCCCCCCGAAAGGGGCCACCGGTCTCGGTCCGGATTAGTCTGGGGCCGTTGATGTGCCTGAAAGATGGCCTGCCCTAGGATATCAGATGCTCTAAGCAAAAAAAAAAAAAAAGTATGATCATGGAAATATTTGATGTGCTTTTTTATATATTCTTGATTCTAAATCTCAGATCATAACAAACAGGTACGATTTTAGATTTTAAAATTTTATTTATAGATTTTAAAGTTTTATGTATTTTTAAATTTTGGCCCTCATTTTTCCTAAAAATTTAAAAATTAAGTATTTCAACGAATTAAAAAATATATAAAACTTTAAAATGTAAAATAATGAATTATACTAAAGTATCATGAGTTAAATTATTCATAGCATATTCAAAAATTAAAATAACGATGACTATAACTTTTCCCTACCAAAAGAGAAATGCATTAAACTTAAATAAATTTAATATATTGATAGTTGAGTGTGGATGAGAAATAGATTAGATTGTTAAAAACTAAACCGAATAAAAACGAGGTCTGATTCCCAAAAAAAAAAAAAATAGAGAAAAAAAAGCTGAACCGGAGGGAGAAAATAAAATCGAGATTATAACAGCATCTCACTGGCGTACCGCATAAAATCGAAAGCTTATCAATAAAAGGCAACAGAAAAAAAAAAAAAAAAGCTGAGTTCTAAAATTAATATTTATGAAACAAACGACGACGCGGGACCCACACATCGGAAAAGTGAGCGCCGAATGGCTGGCTGAATGGTATCGGAGTCCTCGTGTCAATCGTAGGGCTATAATACAGCCCCAAGCTGAGCTTTCCCTCTTACGTTTCCCTTCCTTCTTCTCTCCTCGGGATATTGCCTCCTCAGTCCTAATATAATTGTTTTTATTTATCTTTTTTTCTTCTTCTCTTATTTTGTTATCAAATTAAATTTCGAGACTTTAGTCCCCTTAAAGGCTTAATTGAATTGGGCAAGGCTCTTTCAGCTTGGCGTTGTTGGGCGTTCCTCTTTTCTCAGAGCAAGTAAGTTGTGAACTTTCCATGAGACAAAACCCTGCGTTTTTCATTATTTTTCACCCTTTAGTTCATCGTATAAAAATATCGGAACTGGGTTTTGTTTTCTGAGCACAGCTTCTTTCCTTTTTGGGTAATATACTTGGGGATGAAATGCTTTTTCCTTTTTTTTTTTATTGAATTTTGGTGGGGTCTTTTATTTTAATTATAGCTGTTCTTGGGCAAGTTCAAGCTTTTTCCCCCGCCTTTCTATCACAACTTTGATACAGGAAATTTCAAAGTTCTCATGCCGTCTTTTGTTTTTCCTTTACTTTTTATATTGGGGCGAGGGAGAGGATGTTTGCAGTTCTGGACTGCTCAGGAAAAAAGAAGTAAAAGGTTTTGGTATTTGTCTGGTAAATTGCATGAAGGGTTTGGTTTGGTTCAGACTTTACAAGATTGTATGGGCAGGTCAAGTTGTTGGTTGGTGGGAACTAGGATTGGGAAGTTGGGGTTTTTGAGTTTCACATGATTAATTAATTAATGACGTTTTTTATTCCCTGAGTTCAAAAGAATGTTTATTGAGTCTAAACGTGTTCTAGGATTTATCGTGTCTGCAAGCCATTCTATATCTTTGTAAAACACTATCTGATGAATGCCGTCACTTCAGCCTCGCGATTGTGTGTGTATAATGTATCTTGGTGTGCATTATTATCTTGATGATAATCAGGAAATAATGTCTTGATGTTCAAACAGGAGGATCATAACCTTATTCATTACTTCCAGCGAGGTTATTATGATCACGATGGACGTAAAAGGCATAACTTGGGTTGCGAATATATACCAGAAGTTTGAAAATATGTGCCTGGAAGCGGAAGAAATGATACATGAGGTATGCATCTGTCGCCCATTTAGCTTTAGCCTATCTTATAGTAGTCACTTAAGTTTCCATCAAGGGATGGTAGTTCGTAGCAGATTTGCGAGTTTTTGTAATAAATGTCATCAGAAACTTAAATTAGTATATATGCCTCTCCTCTAAGATTGTTGAAGGTGCAACTTTTCTTCATATTTGGCTAACTATCTGTGGTATTCTTCCTATAATTGTCATTAATCATTAGTATGATGATTATACATATTTGCCATGTTGTGGGAGTTTAATGTAACCTTTAAGGAAGCTTAAGTCTATAAACTCGTTTTCTTTTCTTTTTTCCCTTTGGGATAGGAGATGCACACTGTTGGGGAAGGTGTTAAAAAATTCTATGACGATGTCATGGAAGATCTGCTGCCCCCTTCTTGTGATTTGGATGAAAGAGAGATGGCTGATTTTATAGATCAAGACCCTATTCTTGACGCCCATAACACAATTATCTTTCACAAGGAAAGACCTCAAAAGCTTGATATCAAGCAAAGAAAGGATTTAAGGATGAATCATGAAGCTGATAAAGATGTCACCTGCGCTGCATCTTATGAAACAGAAATAGGAACATGCAGGACGTTGTCCAGTAATGTTATGAATGAAAATCATGAAGTGCCTTTGTGTCCTGCAGCCACCATTTCCAATCAATCTTTGGCTGAAGTAAGAATGTCAGACTTGGTTTCAGATTGTTGTGGTGAAAATGATAGTTCTGAAGAGATTCCTGGTCTTCCAATATTTGATAATGAACCTGCTGATGAAAAAGAGATGAATGTGAGCTCTTCTTCCTCTGGTCTCCAATCTGGAGAAGTAAATGGTGAGTATCCTTGCAAATGTTTTCTCTTTTTACCCTCTCCTCATATTTCTCCTCATTGCTGCTGGTTGCTTGATATTGGCTTCTGACATAACTATTAAGTTAATTGTTTACTGTATTTTCTGCTATGAAAAGAGAATTAAAGTCTGATTATTGTTCTTATGGCACAGTCATTCTATCTCATCCAGATTTTAATGCGTATCCCACAGTAGTATGGAGTATGAACCTTCGTTTGTTGAATTTCTGGAATTATATCTTATTGCGGGTTGTTCTGTCTTATGGTGCATGGATATAAAAATGAAGGAATTCTCACTCAGTAGCATCTGATAATTCTACAGGAATTCTCTCTAGCTTTGTTGTGTTATACATTTATACTGTTATTCACCAATTTATTTATTTTGTTTACATTATTCTGACTTCTGGGTGTATTGGATGGATACTAAAACTTTCTTAGAAGTTTTAAGCTTTGCCCCTCTGTTATATCTGATGATATGAAAGGTAGGACAACGCCATCTGATTTGTAGCACTAAATGCTACATTGGGGGATTTTAGTTCAAAATGATTACGAGGCGGAAGCACAAAGCTGTATCACTCTAAAAATTAGGAGAGCTTCATCTGATTTGATCTAGGGGGATCACACTGAAAATTTTAGAAAGCCAGAGAGACAATGTGTTTAAGACTTACGAGTCATTGCTGGAGGGTGTTTTTTTTTTTTTATGGCACACATCTATCAACGTTCAGTACAAATCCATCTTCTGTTATGCTTACTTCTATGGTGTTATCTTCTTACAGTTATGTGAGATATCATGCCCACTAACATTGTCTGAGATATGGCACAGTGATTTAGAAGGTTGACTGCTAGGTGTGCCAATGTATGCTGCTACTGCTTATATTGTGTTTTAGATGCATGCATATTTAGACAGACATGAAGTTATCTGGCTGCATATTTATCTTATGCCACAATATCTAATATCAATATTTCAAGAAATTCCAGATGGGTGGAATTTCGAATTTGATTTTATGACAGAAAACGACCCTGAAGCCATGGGAAAAGGTGGTGAGCTGAAGCTTGACCAATCTTGTGTAATGGTGAGCGAGGATGAGCTCAGATCAATCCCCATGGCAGGAGATAATCCAAAGGCTAACAAGGTACTCTCTCTCTCTCTCTCTCTACACCATCCCTTCTTTAACTGATTATTACTATTATGTATTGTTTGAAGAAAAAGATGAGGCGAGTATTCAGTTTCGGTAGGAAGTGTGGGAGGAAGCAAGAGTATGAGCAGCTTGTAGCATGGCATGAGAAAAGGGAGGAAGGCAAAGGAGACTGTGTGGAGGATTCAGAAGCTGCTTGTGAATCTGATTGGGAGGTTCTTTAAGTATCATTATGACAAAGTCATATGCATGCATGCACATATATTTCCGCTATGTCAATACTGTTACATCCACTCCTCTCTAAGTCCTTTGTGGAGCTGTGATGGGTACAATTTCCTGCTAAGGTTATATTTATGCTGCCTCTACTGCCACTGTTCCTTTTGTCTTTTATTTTCTTTTCCTGAGAGAGGAAAGTAAGAGAAGGGAACCGTTTAATTTCGCCATATTTATGAGAACATCCTAAGAGGATTTCCATCTATCCATTCTATAACCAGTTAAATAATGGATACAACTTGTGCATTCACATTCTGTCTCTGCTTGTCATTGCCAATTGCATGCCGCTTGTGCATAACGATTTACAATAAAAATGGCAAGTATTTCATTCCGTTTGCTTTGAATCTAGATTTCTATTTTTAAAACAAAATTTGGACTCAAAGGAAGAGATGTGTTATTGTACAAAGTTTTGAGATTTTCTATTTCCTGTGGTTGCTCGCAATTGGAATGGAAAATCAATACTCTAGCTTGAACGTTGTGGGAGATGAGGACTGAGGAGGACCATTGACGCTTAGATTAGAAATGTAGGACTTGTGTAAACAAACGAAATCTCATGAAAGGATCAAATAAGCGCAGGCTTATTGCTTTTTATAGTTATTCCTCATTCGAGGGGTATATTCCTAAATCCTTGTAGTTGATGTTGTACAAGAAAAAAGGTATATACTTTTAGGCTAAGTTCGATAATACTAATCTAAGACCACCTGAAATGGCGCGACTTGATATCTACTCAATACCCTTATAAGACTCCAGGGCGCTTTCCCTTCGCAGCAAATAGTAGTGCAAAGTACAAGATCTAGAATTTAGTACCCGTATGGTTCACATATTGCAAGCTTGCAATGGTAATCATAATTATATTATCAAGAGAATAGTGTTTTGTATTCCTCTTGTCTTAGATATAAGACATAGTTGACTTTTTTTTAGAAAAATTAAGGAAACTAAATAAATTATTTAACGGGGCTAATACCCAATTGAGTTTCTTTATTTTTTTCATGGGTATCTGGTATTCTAAACCTACCTCCTTTTAACTTGGAGGATTTATCAGAGTCCAAAATAATCCAGATCAAACTAGGTAGGACCACAAGGGCAAAAAGCTCTACTACCAAATACTGTTGCATTCTCAGAGTTTGAACTCGAGACTTTTGGTTAAGTTGGAACAACCCCTACCAGTACTGAATTTATTGATATTTAAAATGTAAGAGGGTTGATATAAATCTAGTTTCCCAAATGCTACCAATTAGACAAAAAGCGCTATAAACCTTAAGTAGAGGAATATATTAGAGTCTTGTTTCAACGGATCTATTAGTATTTGGTATAATGATGAACAATGCCTGCCATTATTGACTTATGAAATGTCAAAAGGAAAAGGACAATGAAGATGCAAAACGTGGACAAGAAAGCTAAGTATCCAAGAATTTTACTCATTAGCAAGCAACTTGTGTTCTAAGTCCACTAAAAAGAGAGAATGGGCCAGGCTTGTTTTGGTAGGCATGGCCCACACAGCCCAAATTGAATTATAATTATCTTCAAAACAAAGATACCCACATTCTTTTATCCACATTTAGCCAATAGATGAACAGAATTACGCAATACACATGTGGCCTTAAGAATCTGTTCCTTTCGTTCATTATCATCAACTTAACAACTCCAAAAAGCATCAATGAGGATTAATACAGTTGGTTAAGGCATCGGCTTTCATCCCAAAAGGGAAGAGGTTTGATACCCGTCGGTTGATGAAAGGGCGTTATTGGTGAGCGATCTATAAGTACTTCTATAAGCACTCTTTGAGCCTGAAGGCATGCTCTAGCCTTAGTAGGATACCGGTGTCTACCCACCTAAACTTTTTTCATATATATAAAAAAAAAAAACAACTCCAAAAAGTTGCTTCGGATGGCTTACTTCAATAAATGATGACAACCCACAAAGGCAAAACAGGACCTACTTGAAGGTCATTTTTTATTATATTGCGTCTGTTGTATTGTGTATATGATTTTAAAATAATAACATACTCATTAGAAAGACAAGTAGAGATATATATGAATGAACATTATTATGTGTTATGATGGAGGAAGAAGGTAATTGTCAATGAGATTTTATTAAGTTGGTGTAGATAATTAAGAATCGAATGCAATAATGATTTGATGGCTCAAACTTGTAATAAAGTGGTCAGAAGTCAGTAATGATATTCCCTTCTGTCTACTTAATTATTGTCCTACCATGTGTTTGTTGTTAAAGCTTTCAATTTATGCAAAATTAGTTAGCTAATTTTTGTGACTTGAAGTAAGGCAGTTTAGATACATAATTGTTTTTTTTTTAACTTTCTCAAGAAAAGTATTTTTGATATAATTATTAATATTTGAAAATAGAAGCAAGTTATCAAAGAGGAATACGCAAAACAATCAAAATGAATATGCAAATCTATAACCAACATTTATTGAGAACCAATGGCAAGAGATTTGCTCCCCTCTTAACCATGTTTTCGGTTTAAGCCGTGGGAATGAGAAAAATTGTGTTTATGAGCTCTTATCCTATGACCGTGAGCAGGGGCGGACCTAGAAAATTATAGAAGGGGCACAATTGGCGGGGGAGCTGCCCCCGAAATTTTTTTTTAAAGGGAAATTTTAAATGCATTAAAAAATAAAAAAATATAAACAAGAAATAAAATATATCAAAAAAATATTTATGAAATCAAATGAATACTGATGATGTAATAAGAGAGACAATTATTTTACAAACCTGTCATTTAGAAAAGCAAGGCTAAATACTGTTAGAAATAAATGCAGCTACATAAATTATAATAACGGGTGGATACTCAATAAGTTCAAGTACATATATTTTAATATAACAAGTTTATTTCAATAAAAATAATTATAATGTCATCCTTCTAAGCCTTATTTTTTGGAATTTCATCATAATTGTCTTATTATCAATGCTATCAAATATATCTTTTTTCAATATAAGGCACTAAACAGTCATTCAACCATTCATTCTCCATCCCATTACGAAATGCAGTTTTGATGTATTAAGGGTAGACACTTAATTTAAGGGTGAACAATCATTCAAACATGTACTCCCTCTAGTTATTATTATAAGGCACCAACTAACAATTCTCGTAAACCAATAAAAACAGTTAAAATCAATAAAGTTAGCCTACCATTTAAGTAACTTCCAATAGTACCCCTACTAATTACACTAAACTCTAATATCATACTCCCTCTGGCCCTTATTATAAGGCACCAACTAGCAAGTTTATTTGGTCCTTTTTATAAGGCACTTGCTTGTTCCCAATGAGCATTAATTATTTTTATACATGTCTGCCCATAATTAATAAGGGGAGTGGGTGAGAGTAATAATTAATATAATATTAGAGTTTAGTGCAATTAGTAGGGGTAATATTGGAAATTACTTAGATTCTAGAACAACTTTATTACTCTAACTACTTTTATTGGCTTGTGAGAAAAATTAGTTGGTGCCTTATAATAAGGACCAGAGGGAGTATTAATTATTACTCTCACCCACTACCCTTATTTATTAGGGGCATACATGGAAAATAATAATTAATGCTCCTTGGAAATGAGCAAGTGTCTTATAAAAAGGACCAAATAAACTTGCTAGTTGGTACCTTATAATAAAGATAAAGTATTAAATTTTTTTTTTTAAAAAAAAAATCCAAATTTAAGGGTGGGCACTTGCCCCCTTATCAACTATGTGGGTCCGCCATTGACTGTGAGCCCAACTTGGGGTGATTCCAATTAGTTGGAATCAAAAGTTCTGGAGAACAAGGTGGACAAAAAAAAAAAATGCAAATCTATAACCTGAGGCAAATTATGCTCATTCGAAGACCAAATAATATTGTAGAAAAGTAAGAAATTAAGAAAATGAGTATGGATTAGTAACTTATGTGGCTTGGTATACAATCCAAGCAATGTCCTTTTTTGGCCCCCACATTGGAATATAAAGAGGAAAAATGTTACACAAATACACGCTTTATTGTTATTTTATATATGAGACATGATGGTCGGATTAAAACTTTCTCCAAGTTTCAGAACCAAATGATTCGGCATATGTGAATAAAAAATGCAACTTTACAAGTAATTTGAGTGATCAGTGGTGTGAGTGCGTTGTTATATCATAATTAGAATAAAAATAATGATGTTATTAATGTCAACACTTCAAAGTTCGATGGCGTGAAGGATGTGTAAATATTTTGGAATATACAAGAATAATTTATTAAATTTGGAAAATAAGAAAACAGTGAAAGAAACTGGTCATTTCAAAAGGTGACAAAGTGATGAGAGTGAGTGCGATAAACGTTATCTTGTGACTCTTACCTCTCAAGTCAATTAGTCAATTTCCCTTATCTTAAGGTGTTTGAATGATCCACCCCATTATATAAGTTTTTTTTTTTTTTGTCAATAAAGTTTTTTTTTAATGAACGTATGATATAAATAAGTTTTGGAATGAGCAAAAATACCAATAAACAATTCAAAATGATGTAAATTCACCAAAACCGTTAAATTTCACCAAACACCATTAGGGTTTCATTTTCTTATAATTTAACGACCATCTGGTCAAAATTAACGATTTTGGTGAATTTTCATCCTTTTAAATTATTTATTGATATTTTGGCCCTTTTCAAAATTTATTTGTGTCGGACTCTCCTCGTGAAAAATTTTGTTAGTAAAATTGCACATTAACCCTTGTATAAAATATAGCAAACTCACCTACATTATTAAGGTTTTAATTTTTTGTTTAAATTGCCCTTTTTCATGGATTATTCTTGTGGTGTATGTTAAATCAATATGACGTGGAGGGAAATATGCCATGTTTCTTCGTGAGATTATGCCAAAAGGACAAAAAGGCGTAGCGTGAAAAATGCTGACGATTCTTGTAAATATTGTTTTTCTATGAATAAAATGATCCATTTTGATCATCCGCCCCTCTAAATCATGAGGGGTAGATGATGAAAAGACATGGTTTTCTTTTGATTCTCTTTTAAATATTGTTTTGGTATTAATATAATATGATCCACTTGTCATTAGAAAAAGGTTAAAGGGTTATTTTGTTCGAGAAGTTGTCACGAAGGGTAATTTTGCCCTGATTATTATCTTAATTAAGTTTGATTGTTAGTTAACTAAATCTGCTGAGCTGACAATCATAACTGTTAGGCTCACATTTGCCCCATAAGTTTTCACTTAGGAGTAATGTTGTTTTAAAAGTTTATAAATCATAGTAATTTCACCCTAACTGTTATTCAAGTTAAATTTACCCGTTAGTTGACTAAATATGTTTATTTGGCTAATTCATATGTCATCTACTTTATTTGGCTAGTTTATTTGACCAAGTTAAGTTAGTAAATTTTTTTTTTTAAAAAGCATTATATTTGAAGAATTAAAGACAATAAAAAAGATAAAAACATCTTGTGCGATAAAACAGAAAATTAAAGAGGTATTTGTCTATCTCAACATCATCATTGGGGTACAACGGCAGAGATTTTTTTTTTGTGCACCCGGTTCACCGGAACCTTTGGTTCCAACTAATCGGGGTTTTCCCCGAGTCAGGCTCGCGGTCATGGGATAAGAGCTCCCAACACCATTTTCTCTATTCCCACGCCTCGAATCGAGAACGTGGTTAAGGGAGAGCAAGTCCCCTACCTTACCAATTGCTCTCAATGGATGTTGGCTAGTAGAGAGTTTTTGAAGGCTTTGTTCTTATCAATTTTCTTTAGTGTGTTATGCATATAGTGATTGAATCTTTTTCTTCAAAACTATCTGATGAATGTGAGCTCCTCTTCCATATGTAACTCTTATTCTTCAATATTGTTAACGCTGCTAGCTTAACAAATTTGGTCAATTGGTAGTCAGATTTAACCTATATAACTGTCAAAGCGACGTTACTGCAATTTAAAAATTTCTAGGACAACATTGCTTCTAAGTGAAAACTTCCGGGGCAAATTTACACCTTAACAAAAATGATTTTGATTGTCAGCTCTGTATATTTAGTCAGCTACGAGTCAAACTTAACTGGAATAATGGTCAAGCAAACTTTCTTCAGATTTAACACTTCTGGAATAAAATTACCCTTCCATGGCAACTAATGTGACAAAACAGCCCTTTAAACCTTAAAAAAAGATGATTATGTGTTCACATACATACATACATATAGAGAGAGAGTGTGTGTTGTGTGTTTAAGAAAGTGTTTCTGCTCGCCAAAACCATGGCTTCTTTAATCAAATCTAAGATCAACCTCCCCAAACAAACAAACAACCAAACACATAGAGATGACTAATTAATAAAGACTAATGACAACTATCAATAGGCATTAATAATGGTGAAAGAAACTTTGACCGTTTAAGTATGTTTAAGTATGAGATTTCGAATTCGAGTCTGTGCATATGTAGAAAAACATATTTGAGAAAGCTTCCTTAATTAGACTTAATAGTACTTGAACGTGATCAAGTCATTTTTTTTTTTATATAAAGAAGAAGACTAGAAGCTCAAGATACAAACAACAAACATTACACAAAAGAGGAAATAAATCCCAACCTCTCTTGGTTAGTGATCAAGTCATATTGAAATAAAGAAAAGAAAAGGACTAACAACAACTAATTTAAGTTGTTGGATACTTATTCTTCTTAAATAGGTCTAATCTTGAGTTGGATTGTTCTATATAAAATGAATAGTAATATAAATTAACAGTAGTTACTCAATCCCCTATTTTTTTTTATAACATGCTCCCTCCAATTTTATTTATAAGATCACGGGTGGAAAAAAGGCTTTTAAGACCGGACAAAACAGGTATATTAGGACCGGACCTGCGACAGGTCTTATTCCAGGCGGTATTAAAAGTCTCCCTATTAAGACCGGACTTGTAACCGGTCTTAAAGAAATAAAGAAATTCTTTTAGACCGGACATTTTAAACATCCGGTCTTAAAAGTGTTTCAAAAAAAAAACTCAAATGAAACAACCGGTCCCAAATCACCAGATCTGGCAACATTTTGAACGTCCTTCCGTCATCAACGACGGAGAACCAAGAGAAGATTGGAAGCAACAAAAACAAGGAAAAAAAAAAGATGATTACAAAGTCTAGAAATAAACAAAAATAACAAGAAACAGAAATCATTCACCATGAAAATCGAATTTGAAGTCCAGATCTACAAAAATCACAAGCTTAAAGCAACCAAATCTGAGCAGGATCCTCTTGTCGGTGCTAGCAAAGCTTCAAGCAACCAAAATCGAAGTCCAGATCTGAGCAAGAGCGGTCAATGTAGGAAATAAACAGACTTAAGCAAGAAGAGATATGGGTTTGATTTCAAACCGGATCTATGCGGCGGCGTGGAAGGACCCATAGATCGAAGAGGAAGGAGCCGCCGTCGTCCGTAATCCTCAAAGTAGTACGCTTTACGTTGTGCTGAGGATTGGAGTCGACGCCATCGCAAAACCCTCGAAGCATCTCACCGCCAACGTTGCTAAGGATTTGAATGTGTGGCTCTTGGGATGACTTACAAAGATTGCGAGTAGATTAGAGGAAGATGATGACATTCTTGCTGAGGATTTGACCCGTGAGGCTCATGGGACACTCATTGAATCTATAACTAAGCAAATGTTATATCACCAAGAAGACAAAGCAGACTTACGGACTTAAGACTTACGGACTTAACAGTTTAGCGAATTTAGTTTTTTTTTTTTTTTACACTTTTAAGACCAGTTGTTTGAAACAACCGGTCTTAAAAGTATTAAAAGTATACTTTTAAGACCGGTTGTTTGAAACAACCGGTCTTAAAATTGTTCTATTTATTTACGAAATTGCCACCGGTCATACTTTTAAGACCGGATCTTTTATAATCCGGTCTTAAAAGTGTTATATATATTTGTTGGAAGTTAAGATTTAATTAGTTAGCGTATACGATTATATTGTGCAATTATCTTAATTAAGTTATTAGAGAGATTTTAGGAATTAAGTTAGCAGATTATGGTTTTTTGACTTTCGTAATTAAATTCCTGATTGTAATCATCTTAATTAAGATGTTAAAGAGATTTTAGGAATTAAGTTAGCAGATCATGGTTTTATGAATTTCATAATTATATTCTTGATTGTAATAATCTTAATTAAGTTCTTAGAGAGATTTTAGGAATTAATTTAGCAGATCATGGTTTTTTGAATTTCGTAATTATATTCCTGATTGTAATCCCTAGATTATAGGAACAGACTAGGTCAGAAGATTATTTACTTATTAGCATTTGTATATAATTGCCACCTCACAATATTTACGAAATTGCCACCGGATATTTTATAGCCCGGTCTTAAAAGTATTCTATATATTTACGAAATTGCCACCGGTCATACTTTTAAGACTGGATCTTTTATAGTCCGGTCTTAAAAGTGTTCTATATATTTACGAAAGTGCCACCGGTCATATTTTTAAGACCGGATCTTTTATAGTCCGGTCTTAAAAGTGTTCTATATATTTACGAAAGTGCCACCGGTCATATTTTTAAGACCGGATCCCTTTATAATCTGGTCCAAAAAGTTCTTTATATTTACGAAACTGCCACCGGTCATACTTTTAAGACCTGATTCTCTATAATCCGGTCTAAATGAGGTGGTCTTAAAGCTCTTTTTTACACTAGTGGATATTTGGAGGAGGAGTTTTGAAGTCCTTTTCATAAGACACTACATTAATTATTCATTACAATTTTTGTCCTTTGTCCCTGTCTGATGTAGGAAAATAAGAATTTTTAAAATATTTATTGAGTTTTTAGAGCGAAGTATATTTTCTTTAATTTTAAACAAAATTAATGAGTTTTTGCTAGTAAAAAAATAAATTTAAAAAAGAAAAGTGTGTGGGTATGAATAGTAATCCACATGCAACAAACAAGCTAGGAATTAAATGGAATTGAATGTTTGGCACACAAACAAAACAAATGTCCCTACCCACTTTGTCCATGGAAAGCATTATTATTTAAGTCTTTATCCTATGAGGGCCGCCTTCTTCCATGGGAATTGGGATATTGCTTCATCAACACTAAACCCTCATTCCTTATAACCAACCACACCACATTTCATTTGTCTTCACACTTCAATAATCAAGACTTGCCAATCATACCATCGCTTTTAGTCCCTTTCCAACCTTTCAAATCACTCAATACATATCCTGTAACTCTCATTATTGTTCAAATCATCCATGTACATGCTCCTCCAAAATTATACTCAAAGATAGATTCTCAAAATTTGCAATGAGTCGCCTTCAAAACTCATCATTTTGCTTTCAAACTCCAATAAATATTCCTTTTTGAGACCCTTCATTGCAAAATTCGTAAGATATTGGTCATGGGACATAATTTGTGCTGTCATATTATAATAGAGGCTCCAGTTCATGCCAAGGCCATGAACTACTCAATTTTGCAATGGTTGGTTCCCTCACTTCAAATTTCTTTTTATTTGCATGTGAACATGTTTACTATTGTCGTATATTAATACTCCTCCCTCTATTATTCTTCTTATATGCATGCGTCCATGTGCGAATGTGTTTGTGTGAGTATCAAATTTAATTTTAAATAACGCTTCTTCTTTTTTAAATTATTTGAAATATTGGGGTGCAGTGAGGGACAACTCACACCTTGACTATGGAAATTGTAATTTTTAAGTCATGGTTGGTAGGTTGCTGAGTTCTATTTGGCAAAGTGCTCTCTTTCTCAGCAGGCTCCTCTCTGCTTTTGTTCTTTTCCACTTTTCTTTTTTTTATATCTTCCCCATTTTTAAGTGGAAAATAATATTCCAAACGTGTTAAATAAATATTAAAAATAGAAGAAGAAAGATTTGTAATAGGATGCTTCCCACAGATCGTGACCTACAAGTTGCAGACTTTTCATTTCCCTTGTACTACGAACCTATCCGCTTGCAAGCTCAGGGAAGTTTGTCTTTTACTATACACAGGATAAAAATCTGGCAACACAGGGCAAAAGCAGAGACTCGTTCATTTATTTTGTATTATTTGGTATGAATTCTCCAAATTCCTAACTTATAAACTAACCAATCTTTTACTGTGAAATCATAAAGTGTGTTTTCAAGATAAAAGCTTCATTATGTCTGCATGTCACCTTACCAGACTCCACTAATTCACTTCCATGATTCAAACAACTTTCAAATCCTTGGCCAATATAATTTCTTATCGGTTTCACTCTGCCACAATTAAATCTCTTGATCTGTCCTATGTGTTTTTCAGAAGGTTTTGAGTAAGAACCGGCCTTTGGCCAAAATTCTTATCGATGCAAGATTGGTTATTTACCTGTGATCATATGATCAAAAATGCAAGGTGTCCTAATTTTATAATCCTCGTTATAAGCATAAGAATCTTTTGATTTGTAATGAGTTTAATACTCCTCTGTTTAATATTATCATTTTGTAGAGCATACTCCGAGGCCTTTATGTCAAGATAAAAAAAAAAAAAAGAGTCCATCCAGATCAAGTTGATCAGAAATAAATATATTAGAAGTAAGAAAAAAAGTCCGACACTGATCAACCTTTTCAAGCAGATTTAGCATAGATTATTTTTCAATATGATGCAACAGAAGAACTATATCCTACACGTTGAAAACCCCCGTTTTAATAGAAAAGAAATCAAAGCAGGCTCATGAAACAATGACCTGAAAATTACTGGTCAAACCTGGTGTACTTGGTTTAAACCATCTAAATGAAACTCATGGCAGGGGCTGCACAAAAAGTTAAAACTGCAAACAAGTAGGTGAAACAAATTACAATAACAGGAATGCTGAAGTGAAATAGATTGATATGACATTTTCTCCAAATGTACATACGTTGATCTTCCTTTACTTTGTAGAACTTGCTTTATTTGTTTATATGTTTAAATCATCCACCATCCACCATCCACCAGAAAATTAACTTTAGAGAGCATTTTATATTATGTCTTTCTATAGGTGAAGAAAAAATGAAGCCAAGCCATTATTTTTGAATCCAGCTTATCATGATTCCAGATCAAGGATTGGATCAACCCCACATGCTCATGGTTTTTTTAAAAAAAGAACATGATTTTTAAGTGAAGTTTCACCTACTGTGCCAACAGAATAAGAATATTAAAATAGGATATATATATATATATAAGTGCTCTATTTTCACTATGTTTAGTGGACCCCTTACATACCCACCCCTTGGGCTTCGTTGTGGCCCATACACATTTATATATAAAGGTCGTGTTGGACAACTATGAGCACGCTGCAGCTAGTCTTTTTCTTTAGGACAAAATTCTTCCCGAAACCCAAGAATGGGTTTCGTTCTGCGTGTTCTGTTCCTCTCTGTGTTTCTCACTCTATTTTCCCACCAAACAAAAGCAGAGGACTTGGATTCTTCCTTTGGTAATGCAACCTATCTCAGAGACAGAAAGCTCGCAGGTGGTCGATGCAATTGGTTCCGAGGAAAATGGGTTTACGACACTTCATATCCTCTTTATAATCCTTTTTCCTGTCCCTTCATAGATAACCAGTTCAACTGCGAAAAACATGGTCGCCCTGATTCTCTGTATCAGAAATATAGATGGCAGCCATTTTCTTGTCCCTTGCCAAGGTATTTTTACTCTGTTACTTGAAATCACATATAGATACTTCATGATTTGAAGTGAGCTTATTTCTGTATTAGAGTCTCATGTTTTTGTTTTTAACTTTGTACGAACTTTTGTGCAGGTTCAATGCTTTGAATTTCCTGCAGAAATACAGGGGCAAGAAGATTATGTTTGTGGGTGATTCACTTAGCTTGAACCAGTTCAATTCTTTGGCTTGTATGATTCACTCTTGGATACCAAACTCCAGGACATCCACTTCACAAAAAGGCGTTCTTTCTACGGTCACATTCGAGGTTGGTCTTTGCTTTCTCTATTTTTGAGAATTTGATTTTTTTTTGCAATGGAATGATTGCTATTTTAGCTCTGCCCATGCAAGTCTTGTCATTTTCGCTGCCTATGTTTTTTTTTTCCCTTTCGAACTTCGAGTTCGAAACTTGCAAACCATTTTGAATCTGTTTGGTACAAGTCGGTGAGTCTTGAGCTCATTGACACTTGATCCAGTTGCGTTTTCTGGTTTTCTTTTTGAGTTTTGCCATTTTCCTATGAAGCAAACAGGTAAAGCTGGAAGGCTTGTCTTTTTGCAGGAAGCGTGTATAGTTGAAAAGTAAATAATTTGATCAGTACTCAATCAATGTTTCTGACATATTTGATCCCAGAATTTAAGCACACTTGCATAGTTTTCTTGGATTTGATCTTGAAACACGGAACAAAAATGACTTGTTCTGGTTATAGTTAAAGGAGGAGCCTTATTCTGCAAAATTCACCCAGCTCGCTCAAAAAGAATATTTCGATACAGAAAACATTGAACTTTTCTGAATTTGATCGACCTCACACTTTGCTTTACAAAGAAACTTTAGGACACTAATGAATGTCTCCGGAACAGCAATAATTGATGCTGGAAAAGTAAGTTTTGACTTCCATTGGTAACTGAGTCATCATGAGTGAAACATAGACATTGAAGCAAACCCCATTTCTTGGAATGCACATTATGTGCACATAATTAGGTGCCCAATTATGTGCTCATACCTCTATTAGAGGTATGAGCATATTTTTTTTATTTTTTTTTAAATTTTTTATATATTGTATTTATTTAGATTTAGATTATATCTTTTTCTGAATTTTTTTGCAGATCTCAAAATTAATTAATTTCCATGATACTTGGTGTTACGATAATTGTATAACTGAAAGCTAATTAATTTGAGATCTTGGGTGCAAAAAAATTCCAGAAAGCATCATATAATCTAAATCTAAATAAATACAATATATAAAAAAATTAAAAAAAATTAAAAAAAATATGCTCATACCTCTAATAGAGGTATGAGCACATAATTGGGCACCTAATTATGTGCACATAATGTGCACCCCATTTCTTGTTGGTGATGCGTTTGTCTGTAAATCGAATGATTGATCATAATTAGATAAATATGTTTCTTACACATATACATCTAAAATTATATGTTGCTTGTATTTATAATTCCTTTTAACTAAAGCACATAAAAAAAAAGTAGTTAATTCATGGTAAATTTTCTACTAGGAGTATTTTTCAACTTTTTCTTTTTTTCTCTATTTTTATTGATACAATCAATATAAACAAAATTAACATAATCTCATTTATTATCCTAAAAGGCCACCCATAAATAGGATTTTTTTTTTGTCAAAATAAACTTATTTAAGAGAATGCATTTGAAATTTGAAAGAGAGCGGGTATGAAACTTTTCATGTGGATCCTGTTTTGTTTGTTTGCCTGTCCCCTTCTCTCTCTCTCTCTCTCTTATGCTTCTGTTTGAGAGAGAAATAATAAATTAGAGGTAATAAGAATGATCTGAGGGTAGAATCGTGTAATATGTGGCGTTAGAGAATAGAGCCAGTTGGGTAGGGACCACATGTAGATTTTATTTTTGCTCAAAGGACCACATGTAGATGAAGAACAAGTTAGAGGCAGTTCTCTTGTTGCGGGTCAGTGATTGACTAAAATGGCAAGTGTCCAATTAAGGACCATTTGGTGCAGACAACGTAACGAAGGCTCTTTTTTGTGTCATGTTTCTGGTTTCAACCCCGTGGGCAATGGTTTGCTATATATTTTTATGTCGTACACAAGATTTTGTTATTAATTTATTGATTGTTGACAAGATTGGACCTCTCTGACTTGAAAGGGAATCCAGAGAAGACCGTAGGAACGACTTAAAAGGTTATCAACTTTGATAGGGAGTTCTACACTTCTACTAGTGGGTGGTTTATTAAGTTTACTTTGAAAATATCCTCATTCTAAACAGTATCAATACCACATGCCACGTGATAGATCTGGATCCGTTGAATATTTCAATCTGAACCGTCCATTTGACATTGTTGAATATTGCAGGAGTATGGACTGAGTTTATTTCTGTATAGGACGCCGTACTTGGTGGATATAGATGGCGAGAAGGCGGGAAGAGTGTTGAAGCTTGATTCCATCAAAAGTGGCGATGCTTGGAGGGGCATGGACGTTCTCGTCTTCAACACTTGGCACTGGTGGACCCACACCGCCTCTGCCCAGCCGTATGCTTCATTTACCCTCATCAACTTTCATTAATCAAACTCACATGGTTAACAAAATCTGGGTTGAATTCCAGGTTTGATTATATTCAAGACGGACACAAGCTGTACAAGGACATGAACCGCATGATTGCATTCTACAAAGGTTTGACCACGTGGGCAAGGTGGGTCAACCTCAACGTCAATCCTTCCCAGACCAAGGTCTTCTTCCTCGGAATCTCCCCTGTTCACTACGAGTAAGCTCTCCATTGATCTCATCAACATAAATATACACATGCAAATTACTCTTGGAATAAATCTGATGATGAAGAAACAAACAGGGGAAGAGAATGGAACCAGCCAGCGAGGTCGTGCATGAAGGAGACACTACCGTTCTCTGGCCTGAAGTATCCAGCAGGGACACCAATGGCGTGGGTGGTGGTGAACAAGGTGTTGAGTAGGATGAAGAAGCCTGTTTATTTTCTTGACGTGACGACAATGTCACAGTACAGGAAAGATGCTCATCCTGAAGGGTACAGTGGAGTTATGGATACTGATTGTAGCCATTGGTGTCTTCCTGGCCTCCCTGATACCTGGAATGTTCTTCTCCACGCCGCTCTCTTTTCTTGATCCTTCCTTGTTCTCATTCCTTTTTTTTTTTTATAGGAAAACCCATTGTTTTCCGGCTTTATTAGTATAACTTAATATATATACGCAGAAGAAGAAATTGAAATTCCTCATTTTCCATTGATATTTGTGGAATAAAAAGGGACTAGTGGTGATGATCATATAAGTTTATACCATTTACTCTTCCTTGTCAATTTGTATTTGGGAATGACTTGCCTGCTTTCTGTACGTATATGAACAAAAACTCAGTCCTTAGCTTCAGATTTATGGATCTACCATTTATATTGTTTTCTTTGTTTTTTGGGGGGGATAGACTATCATTTGTGGTTCTGCTATGCATTCTGTGAAAGTGAAACGATAATAATAATGAAAGTGTAATTTTTTTTTTTTGGTGTTTAGAAGTATTACTTTTTTCGTTGACATTGACAGTGAGAAGGACTTTGCCATCTTGGAGATGAGTGATGCGTTGCATTCTCATTTTTCACATTTTTTTTGAGCTTCCCAAGTCCAACCTCTTATGTTTGGGCTTTCGATTAGGGCATTGATCCAAGACCAAAAGGACCCCCAATTGCAATTACCTCAAATTCGACATTCATATTTCAGTTTAGTATAATCACCAATGAAAACAATTTTAAAAAATAAAATAATATTTTATGGATAATACATTTTTTTTACGTGTGATGGTAATGGTAATATATGTATAATATATATCTTTGTTTACGTGTGATGCTTACATGAAATGAATTATTTCAAAGAAAAGTCAAAACTCCAATAAATATATTTTTAAATTATTGACAAATTAAAAAATTTAAAATGTAAAAATAAATAAATTTCGTATTTTAATAAAGGTACCGCTAACAGTGAGTTAGCACTTAGCAGGTGTAGCCTTTTGTGTAATTTTTCAATGCATTGGGATTATAGATAAATTAAGGGCCCGTTTGGATTGACTTAAAAAAAAAGTGTTTTTTTTGGGCCCCATGTAGTGCTTTTTTTTAAGCTCAAAATTAGAGCTTTTGAAAAAAGCAGCATTTTAGCTTTTTTTTGTGACTTTTACTTTTTTAAAAAAATATCATCTAAACACATAAATTAATTTTTTTTGAATTAAAAAAGTGCTTTTTTTATGAAAAAAGCCCATCCAAAAGGCTCTAAAAGCAATAGAAATAGAAAGCTAAGGGTGAACGTGAAATGGCTCCTAGAGCTAGCTTCATATATTCTCTTGCAATTAAAACAAGGGTTAAGAAATTAGATGAATAGAAGCTTTTGGTTAGAATGAGTAGCTTTGACCCCTGGGCTGCGTGGTGCACCTAATTAATCAAATTATGAATTTAATAGCAGTAAGGGAACATACAGCGCAGCTATATATATATGGACGCCATCCATTTGGTTAATTACAAGTTGCAATTAAAAAGTATGGAAGCTCTTCCTTTGAGAGATGGAAGGACACCTATATAAAAGGCGCATCAAGTTGCTCACATATCTGCTTCGATCAACACACACACAAGACACAACTGCTTTTGTGAGCCTTTGTTCTTATTATAGGATTGTATTTCCAGCATTTGGCTATCAAAACATACATTAGCAGCAATCTCTTTCTGGATCCGATAACAAATGGATCAGGAAATGAACGGCAGCCTAAATTTCTTTACTCTTGCAGTTGCAAATATTGCAACAAATAATTTGACTACTTGACGCGTACCTAAAAACAAATCATATATACACTTCCTTAAGGCTTAAATTATTTACGTATTTCACCCAAAAAAAATTGTTTGCCTCGTGTGCTGCTTCATTATGATATATATATTAGTAACCGTTCTTACTTCTGCCGATATATATATAACACATTAATGATTGAATTATTTACATGATTACATATAAAGACGCTGGAACAATATAAACGCAAGTACATATATAAATCATAACGAAAAAGGATGAACAAGAGTTTCATGATAAATTTCAGAATACTAAAACGGTAATATATATATATAAGCCACTTTCATTGTAAGTTTAATGATCATTCATACACTTTTTTTATAGGATTAATTCTACCTGCATCAATAAAACCAAAGTAAACATGCATTATATTTCATCAACCTGGATCATATCCTACAGCTGGCTCTATACCAGAGTCACAATGTATAATAATAGAAAAGAGGAGCAAGGTGATGATGGTGGTTATAATATATATGGACCATATAATAACTGGACAGCTAGATATGTAGCTTACTGCAGGGGAATAGAAACAGTAACAACAAGGCACATACTTAAACTGCATACACACACACACACTCGTGTGTGCGCGAAGTCCAGTGCCTATCTAGATATGATGGATGAAGTGATTCTGAAATTAAAGTACATATCGTACGTGGTGGATTACATGTATATCAAGGTTGTCATCGTACGTAGGTCCTATATGTAGATTAACGAGGTGAAGCCCGTCGCCGTCAGTGATGGTGGGGGTTTGGTCCGTCAGGCGAAACCCTATCTGAGGGAGCAGCAATGTCGTTAAGACTAAGTCGTCTTCCTCTACGACCAAACCCTAATCCATACACAAACCTTTGTCTTTCCACTTGCCCCACACTTGCAGCCTCATCCTCACTACCCTCCACCTTAATCCTCATCAACAACATTAATATTAGCACAAGTAGTGACAATCTTGCTACTCCAGGATTCGCCATATGCATGAATATCTATCTATCAAGTGCGAAACTTGGAGGATATTGAGATCTGAGGTAGTTTATGAAGCTGAGTGTCTGCTTCTATATATATATATTATATATATAGCTATTTATATACAGTGGATCGGACAATAATATTCAGGATTAGAATATATTTAATGTTAGTTTTTCTGTTCATTAAAAGGAAGTTTTAATTAGTTGAGAGATGATGATGGGGGCATGTCACGCAATGGAATCCGCATATATAAATAATAAAGTCGCGGAATCCTTGAAGGATCCTCGAAGGTATAGATATTGCTCCATCGATTACTTCATGCAATGAGTGGAATCTATATTAATGCTGTGTGTGTGTGTGTGTGTTTTCAAAATTTAATTCGTTTATTGTTTCTCTTTTCCTTTGAGTTATCTGGGACAACTCATTGATCTCCCTTTGATTGCAACGCTTCTCCTAGCTTTAATTTGTACTCAAATAAAGCAAGGCATTGCACAAGTTTCAGGACTTTGAACTTATTGGAAGTTCCCTTAGTGTAATATACATATACACAGGGGCAGATCCAGAAATTGATGGAAGGGGACACTATTGGTTGGAGGGTGCGGGGCAGCGCCTCCGATTTTTTTTTTTTCACTTGTCATCAAAAGCACAAAAAAAAACAGGATTCAAAAAGTTTTCACTTGTCATCAGTTACAAGTTTGATCATCATCAATAAGAAAAAGAGCAAGTGTTAGCCATAAAATGCCCATGGCAGAAAATTAGCAACCTACATGCTCCAAGCAATTTTTTGTGTTGAGAATATCCACCTAAAATACAGAGAAAAGGCAACAAAATGTTAGGAAAGTATCTCAAAAAAGGAAGCAGATCTTTCCCAGTTGAAGTCACAATGCTAAAATATGTCCGCAAGTATTTTTACAGGGGAAAGAATATTTGGCCCTCCAAATATTTTTTCCAAGGTCCGTCCCTGTGTATGTATGTATATATTAACCCTTACAATATTTTTCTAGCTTTTTTAAAGTACAAAATCATTTACCAACATATATATATATATGTGTGTGTGTGTGTTTTTACATATACGGAGTACTTGATTTCAGATTTGGCTTAAGCGATTTTAACATTTTTTGCCTGGAAAAATTTTTAATTTCAAAAAACCTTATTTTAGTAATTTAAAAGCAAGTAGTCTAGTGTCTGTCTAGTCCATATGCATGTACTTATTCAGAAAAATATAATATTTGTATCATAATATAACTTTTATTTTACAACAGTTTCTAGTTTAACACTGGCCTCAATATCTTCAATTTTGAAAATAAATCTGGACAGTTAATATTATTTTGTAAATTAAAATAAAACAATATCTTCTCAATTTATCCTCATCCAATTAAAATTTTATTTTACAAAAAAATTTAAATTTTTTTAAATTCAAATCCAAAATGGTTTCAATGCATGCGTTTCCTTAAACAATACTTGCCCACCCGCACAAGTTTGGAAGAGGATTCCCTCCTCATCCATTTTCTCAATTTTACTCATTAGCTCATCTGGGCCATTGATTGGGAAGGTGAGAGAAAGATTAAAGTGATATTGTGGTTGATTGGATGGATAGAATTTAGAGATGATGAGGGATAATGAGAGACCACAAGAATATGTATTCCTTTCTCTTTCCTACTAGGCATACGCATTTTTATTAAGGGTACGTAGAATTATCGATCAGAAACTTCTATCGTATTCTCTATGATTTATCCATTCATTTTGAGACGATGATCAGCTTCATGCAGTATTGTTTGATCAGTTGTTAATTGATCATAAATAAATAACCAAGTGATTATGGTGGAAGCACAAATATAGCAATGGATCTTGATAATATTGCTTATAACAGCCAGACAGAGATACTTGGCATTCAACGTACATGTTCATCCCTCATCATCTCCTCAAACACCTCATAAAAATAAAGAAAAAAAGAAAACATACAAATATAATTATAAAGATGCATAACTTGCTAGCTACTGATAGTTGCAGAACAGTAGTACTGGGAACTGAAAGCACTCAGAGCTTTCATAGGAGAATATGAAAGGTTCTCTAACTATATAGTCTACAGATTTTAAAGCATGCATCTAATAATAAATAATATATTAGTTATTATGTTGAGGATCAGGTCCTCCAGGTGAGATTCTGTCTGAATCAGTTGTGAGAAGAGGAGTAGTTTGAGAAGCTCGAAAGTGCACACGTTTTGAAGGATCAAAACCATTCTGATAATGCAGAAAACGATGCTTCTGAATCACCAAGCGTCCCTCCAAAGAAATCACGAAGAAGCTAGAGACCATGATCAGGATTAGGACAAGTACGGAAACTAATCGTGCTACACCTGTATTAGCCATATTAATGCAGTGATCGCTCTAATTAATGCTGTTGCCAAGTGACGAGATTCGAGACTTGAAGTGGCTTGCAAGCTGATAATAGGCACTATCTATTTATAGTATGACCCCAAATCATTTTTAAAGTTTTTTCACCTCTTAACCGAGGATAGTTATCATACCTAAGAAAAAATATACATGCGTATCCGGCGAAGCCAACTACGACGTTCAAGAAATATCTTTTTCCCCGTTGACTTGTTTAAGGTTGATTGGCTACAAAAATCTGCCAAATGATATGGATTTCCTATGATTTGCTAAGTTATATAATTAAGGTAATTTCCTACGACGCAATATATTTGGTTCCTAATGGTATATGGGCCAAAACCGTGCATAAACATTGGGCCACCTTAAAGTTTTGATTAATTAAGCTGCATCAAGATTTTCTTGTTTATATATCAAAAAAGATTTTCTTGTTACTACCATACTCTCTCTCTAGATCTCTCGTTCACAGAATCTCATTCTCATCTTTTACAAATAGATCCCTTGAAGTGGGGAGAGATACATTATGATAGGCATCCTACCCTAATTGGCTAATTATAAGCTTCAACTAATCGATTTGCATTTATCAAGAAAATTGTTATAATTAATTAAAAGCAATAAATATTTTTTTTTCCAACTATGACTTATTTGTAAAGAGGATAAGTGAGAGAGACAATAAATGCAACAAATACGGTCCATGAATAAAATTGGCAACGTAAAATAATAAAGTTTATATTTTTTTGGGGCACACCCATTCAAAAATTTGAAGCTTATATTTTGGGACAGAGGGAGCATAGTGATAAATATTAAATACTCCATCCGGTCCTAAATATAAGACAATGTAGACTTTTTTTTAGACATTAAGAAAGTAAAATAAGTTGTTTAATCATATCATGTGTTGTATATCATTAGATTATATATAAGTTTATAAGTTAGCCAAAATAGTTTGAATAAAAAAATAATAAATACAAATATTTTAAAGTAATTAAATTATCTTTCTTAATATCAAAAAAATTAATTATGTCTTATATTTAGGATCAGTGGATTAATATATGAGACTTATTGTATAGAGTCTATCATCTATGCCCCTGTGTTAATCTCTTTAATTTTCTTATTACAATACTATATTGAATTATTACCATGATTGAAATAGGTGAAGAGGAATTAAGTAGGAGTCAATATAGGCATGGAGTTGTAGGGCACTACTAATAAGGATCAATTTGATGAGAAATAATAAAATATAATAATGGACTATACTAAATTTCCCTAATTATAAGCTTCAACTAATCGATTTGCATTTATCAAGAAAATTGTTATAATTAATTAAAAGCAATAAATATGTTTTTTTTTTTTTCCAACTATGACTTATTTGTAAAGAGGATAAGTGAGAGAGACAATAAATGCAACAAATACGGTCCATGAATAAAATTGGAAACGTAAAATAATAAAGTTTATATTTTTTTGGGGCACACCCATTCAAAAATTTGAAGCTTATATTTTGGTACAGAGGGAGCATAGTGATAAATATTAAATACTCCATCCGGTCCTAAATATAAGACAATGTAGACTTTTTTTTAGACATTAAGAAAATAAAATAAGTTGTTTAATCATATCATGTGTTGTGTGTCATTAGATTATATATAAGTTTATAAGTTAGCCAAAATAGTTTGAATAAAAAAATAATAAATACAAATATTTTAAAGTAATTAAATTATCTTTCTTAATATCAAAAAAATTAATTATGTCTTATATTTAGGATCAGTGGATTAATATATGAGACTTATTGTATAGAGTCTATCATCTATGCCCTTGTGTTAATCTCTTTAATTTTCTTATTACAATACTATATTGAATTATTACCATGATTGAAATAGGTGAAGAGGAATTAAGTAGGAGTCAATATAGGCATGGAGTTGTAGGGCACTACTAATAAGGATCAATTTGATGAGAAATAATAAAATATAATAATGGACTATACTAAATTTCCCTTATAAAAGCTTGACTATCCTCTCGGAGGTTTAAAGGTCAAATCTGAGTATATATAATAAAAATGTTTAACAAGTAGAACAGCAGATTCAATAATGCAGGTGCCGGCCATTACCATTAGATCAAACTTTTGGTGTCTAACCCCATTTAACATATAAATTAAGGTGTGGGCGTGTGGCTCCAGTGCTCCACCACCTCAGTTGGTGACTGCATCACTTTTGCTGAAGAAATTTGAGTCTGACAACGAGTCCCTTCAAAGACTACAAAAAAGCAGAATATAACACTAGGAAGACTAGAAGAGATACTCAAAAGATCTCCCTCTCCCTCTCTCTCACACACACACACATCCAGCTTTTGTTATTTCCGATATATGGAATTCTTTGAAGTTAATCATTAATTAATTGGTTTCATATCGCTAGCTAATTAAGCTAGTCGTTTCTGCAACTTGATCATCACTACGTTTAAGGTGAATGCCTTCGCTTTAAATTACAATGGAGCAAATGCCAAGTACCAAAACGATTCACTCACTCACTCACACAAAGACTTCAATTCTAGATGGCCTATGAGATGCCTAGCCAGCTAGTTAGCTAGTGCGACTTTGATCTTTTTCATATACATATGTATAAAGTACCTTTTGGAAATGATATAGTACTATATTAAAGCTCCAAAAGTAAGTTCATGAACGAGCACATTAGCATGATGACCATTATTTAGCATAACTGGCATTCCTACAAAGCTATTTACTGTGGGTACTGAGTCTCCATATATCCGCTGGCAAGTTCCAGCCGCGTATAAAACCCAAGAAGAATATTCAAATTTTCAAGAGTCAAATCTTGCCTCTTAGGACCACCAAACAAGGATATGTATACCTAAACTAAAACTGGACGCTACACTACTCCTCCTTGCCTCCTCATCAACTTCGAATAATATTAATCCTATGGAAGCTGTAAACTAGCTTGTTCTTTTTTAAGAGCTCATCATAGGAAATCTATGCTGGCAAATTATTGACTTATTATATACATACTGCATGTTAGAGCCTGTTGTGCCACAAACTCTAAAGAAAAATAATTCAAGACAAAAATTGCCAGATGTAGTACAAATACTTGCAGAGGTACCGGGATAATATACAATTAACTGCAACAGTTATCTGATACGTACTCTGAATTGACCATTGTCAAATGTCATAAGACTTGGGATAATAATGTAGTTAACTCTGTAGTTTCTCATTGTTCATGGCATTTTGCATAGACTTATGTCACCTTTCATTTTTAAGGCCTGAAGTTCTTACAAGAAAAATGTAAATTAGTGCCAATTGTAAAAAAAATTGCATATGTAATTAAGACGCCTTCTTCTCTTTTAAGAAATGGAGTTAACTTGAACCTTCCTCTAACAGAATACGCCGTTTCCTCCATCTCCATGGGAGTGCCTAGGATTTTCAACAATAATTGGCCATTACTTCTAATGAAAAAGACTAATTACCAATTTTTTTAATCAAACGGACACTTAGGACGGTAGTCAACAATTGAATAATTACCATCCTAATCCTAATAATGAAAAGTAAAAAACTTTGCAGCACAGCGTAGAGTCGCTTTCTTTTTAACGGTTCGCTAGGTTGCTGCATTAATCTAGTGGAAGAGTCGCTTTCTAATTCATAGAGAAACAGGCAGGAAAGAACCTTAACTTTTTTGTGATTTGTTTAATTTGCTTCATTCAAATTTTCTGATCTAAAATCTAAAGCTGGCTGATCGTAGTAATGAATCAAGTTCAATCATTATATAAGGGGCACCATGAAAAGGTAGTGGAAGCCAAAATACCCTACACGATTATAGTAGTGTCCAGTCTAGGGATGTCCAAAAAACCCGGTAGTCCAGGTGGTTCGGTTTGACCCTACCCGGTCCCTGGAAATTTTTTTTGATATGGGACCATATGAGGCGAACTGGACTGGTCTGCTCGGATCAGACCGGACTTCGGTCCAAGGTCTAAGACCCCCTAGACTGGTTCGGTCCGGCTCGATATATATATATATATATTTTTTTTTTTTTTTTTTTTTAAAAAAAAAATCACAACTTAACCTAACCCTTTGTCCTTCTTTATTGTCTTCTTTACGATTCTTCATCACTCATTAGTGAGTCTTCTTCTTCGACCAAAAAAATATCCAGAGTCTTTTCCCCTTTCCAGTTTTCTTCTTCTTCCCTTCTTCTTCGGTCTGGCCCAATAGAATGTTGTTATTTTGTATTTTTGTTTCAATGTTGTTGGAGATTCTTATATGTGTATTTGTGTATGATTGGATTTAAGATGTTTGCATGTTTATATGTTTAATTATTGGTCTAAAGAAGTGAGAAAAAAACAAAAAAAAAATGAAATAGGTCCTGGACTCCAGGCAGTCCACTGGACCGGTCTGGTCCAGCCCGAACTCGGGCTGGTGCCAGACCAGACCTCGGGCTGGATTGTCCAGCCCGAGGTCCCTCCTGGACCAGATCTCGGGTTGACCCCCAACCCGATCCAGTCTGGTCCATGGACATCCCTAGTGTCCACCACAACATATTTCAAAATTCGGTAAAGAGGTCAAGGGATTCACTGAACTGCATATTTTGAATTTAAAACTGACAGGAGTTGCTATCCATGAACTTGCCTACGTCAAAGGATTAGCTCTAAAGGCTAAAGCATAGTATGAGAGTGACCTCTTGTTGAGGGTAAATAGTAGTACACCTACAAATAGGGTGGGGAAGTGCTTCTTTACGTCTTTCAAAGCTAAAGCAGTTCAGTTCTTTAAACCACTCGTTCCTGTAGTACCTAATTATATCATCTGCAATAGAAATCATGTTGAGCACCTCGTAGTGCAAGTGGCATAGGCGCCATCCTTTGATGGTTGTCATCAGGGTTTGATCCCTGTCAGGCAGCGTCTCAACGCTTGCCCCATCCAATAAAATAAATAAATAGAAATCATGTTAGGAACCTACCTAGACATGAAATAGCTCAATGGGGTTCTCTTCTCAGAGAGGAATATATGCATTACCTGCAGTCGAGATTAGCAATTTGTTGTTATTATAATCCCTTATGCCACAGAAATTGTTTAAGGAAATAACAGAGTGCTATTTCTGAGTGGACGCTGATACTCACTCAGAAGAACCGACCTTATTATCATACTTCATATTTTATTAACAAGATCTGCCACTATTCTGTTCAGTGATGATAAAGGAGAAAAGTACCAGGGAATGGAAACTATAGAAGGACAATGTAATTGATTATATTAGCTACCATCTTTAGCATTATTGGGAGGAAAGATTGGCGATCAGAACAAATATTCTCTCCTAGTAAACTTGGTGAGATATCTTCTCTCTTAGCACTTTCATGGAGATGAGAATGGAATGGAATGATATTACCAAATGCTTTCTTTGATATGTTCTAGATAAAAATAAAACCGTTTATATAATACTGTTTTTGGTAAATTAAACATTAAACATATAATAAGAATATCTGGACCAAATTATACTTACAAGCGAATTTTTTTTTTTTAAGCAAGAAACAAATCTAGCTTCTCATCTCTTATTCCTTCATGTCCAGTCTCACGCTAATGCTCATCAATGGAATGGTCAGTACAGTCAAAGGGAAGAAAGAATGGCAGAGGGAATGAGTTTCATGCAAACCAAATGCTGTAAAAATCTAATCATACACCATTTTCCGGTCCTTTCTTTTTCAAGTTATTTTGTCACACCAAGCAGACTATCATGTTTTGACAGAAAACTGCAACATTATATTAATCCAAAAGAAAATAAGGTGGTGTGGTTCATAAATTTTTTTTTTAAAAAGTCGTGTGGAATAATTAGTTTTTTCCCCTATACAAGTCGATTTGTAGTTTCTTGTCTCTTGTAGCCTTCAAGGAAGCTACGCCATAAATTAGCATTTGGAGGAAAAGGCATGCTTGCAATGATTTTCTCAGCTTCCACAACACGACCACTTTTAGCCAGAAGGTCAACTATATAGTGATAATGATCAATTTCTGGTTCAATCCCATAAATCGTAGTCATTTTCCTGAAAAATTCCATCCCTTCCCTTAATAATCCACCATATCTGCAAGCTGATAGCACTGCTCGGAGAGTTAATGCATCAGGCTTCAACCCTGTCATCTCCATTTCCCTGAATCTCGTTAGTGCCTCATGAGGATAACCATTCAGCCCAAGGGCAGTAATCAAAGCTGTCCACGTAATTAGGTTTCTATCTTCTATTTCTTCAAAAACTTTCACTGAACTATCAATGCTTCCACACTTCCCATACATGTCAACAAGTAAATTGCTCAAAAATGTGTCACCATGATTGATATCAGTCTTTATAATAAGTCCATGAAGAGAACTGCCCAATGCCAAATTACAGAGTTTGGTACTCACACAGAGAAGGCTCGTAAATGAGTAATTATCAGGATGGATGTCGGCAGACCGCATACGATTGAACAGTTCAAAAACCTCATTATAATAATTGCTCCGGGCACATGCCGCAATGACGATATTCCAAGATACAACATCTGGTTTTTCTAGCAAAGAAAGAAATTTCAGTGTTTCATCGTACTGGCAAGTTCTGTTATAGATACCAGCAATGATATTTGATGGAACAACAGGAAGTGGATTATTAAGATCGTTGACAAAGGCCATGGCTTCGTTTATGAGACCATTTCGAGTGTAAGACATAAGAAGAGAACTTAATACATAATCATAATTCTCATATCCCGTTCTTATAATTAAACCATGAAGCTGATGTAGGTCTGACGCCAATGATGACTTGAGAACGGCTGAAAAGGAAAACTCATTAGGTCGGTAACCCAATTGAAGCATTTGTTGCAATAGAGTAACAGATGTAGAACAGCATTTATTTGAGTAACCCAGAATCAGAGCATTCCAGGATACCAAATTCTTGTCTTCTATCTCATCAAAACAGTTATGGGCATACTCCAATTCACCGCATTTAGCATAGAAGTCTACTAATGCCGTGCCCACAATAACATCAGTTTCAAAACCGCTCCTGATAACCTTAGCATGGATGCATTCACCATAGACTGGAACTTTCAAATTAGTGCACGAGTTAATCACAACTACAAATGTGGCCTGACTAGGAATCAATCCTCTGCTGGACATATTTGAAAAGAGCCTCAATGCCATATGAGGCCTCTGACTTTTGGCCCATGCATCAATGATTATATTACATGACACAATGTTCTGAATTGGCATCTGCTCAAACAATTTTTCTGCAAAGACTATGCCTTCACATTTGACATACATTCTGATGAGAGAACTAGCGGCATTAACTTGACAATCAAATCCGCATTTAGTCATTAAACCATGCAATTGTTCACCGTATTTCAAGTTCTGTTCTGAACCCAGTGCGGACAAAATGGCACCAAAAGAATATTCAGACAAGGAAACCCCCATCCTCACAAGATCACGAAACATAAGCACACAATCTTCAACAGTCCCATTATGCGCCAAAACAGACAACATTGAATTCCACGTAACCAAGCTCTTCTGGGGTATATCTTCGAACACTAAAAACACTTCATCCAAGCAACCACGTCTCCCATAAAAACCCAACAAATTTGTCCCCACAAAAACATCAGCACAAAAAAGCCCATTCTTTATGCTGAAGGCATGCAACTGAACACCCTGTGAAACATTGAGTGATTCGCACAACAGTAGTCCACTCAGTGTGTACTGGCTTGGCCCTAATCCATAACGCCTCATTTCACAGAACAAATCCCAAGCCTCGACCACATCCCCACATCGACCATGAGCAACAATAAGTGTATTATAAGAAACGACAGTCTTCTGAGGCAATGAGTCAAACAGCTTGCGTGCAAGAAGCGGCTGGCCAAGTGATAGATAACAGGACATGATATTGTTGTGGATGAAGGCAGATTGATTTGGAATTGGACCCATTGTGATGGTGAAAGCATGGAGAGATTTCGTTTCTTTGAGGGAACGAATCGAAGAGCAGGCGTTGAGCAAACTGTGAAGACGTTGGCCATGTCGAAGAAGCCCTTGGCAGCTACTCATGCGCGGGGTGTCTGCAAAGTTGAAAAGACTAGGAATCTTTTTTTTGATACAGACTAGGAATCTTGGTTCAACAATAAACACTGGTCGCTGGGATAGTGAAGTATTGAATAGGGCCTATCTGTTCTTAAACATGGGCCACAGTGTAAGCTGCGGTATAGCATCATGCCCACTAGCTGAAGGCCTTAAAATTAGTTTTTTTTAAATAATTTTTGGGCCAAAATTGTTTCATTTTTCATTGGTAAACTCAAGTTTCTGGGCTTGTAGTTGGGCCAAGAGATGATGTGGCATTCTAATGACATATTTCTAGAGAAGGTTCCCACTAAAGTCAGGTACGGGACGCGAGTCGGATTTAGATTAATTGGGGTAAAACTCTAGTAAACCGGGTGGTCAACAAAAAAAAAAAAAGTGCCAAGTAAGAAGACACTTGAAAATAGGCGCCAAAACAGGCAGAATCGGAAAGAAGGAAGAGAGAGAGCACACAGTAATTAAAGGGAAGGTTTTGGAATGAGCAACAAATGAAGAAAGGGGAACTTACCTTGTGTTCTGACTCTGAAGCCAACGCCAGAGGAAGCAGATATTTGACCGCAATCTCTTCTTCGCCGATCTCTTTCCACTCTCTCTCCTCTTATCTCACTCTCTTCTTCCTTCCAAATCCTTCACTGATAGCCTACTTGCGCTGTGCCCGCCGCCGCCAACTTCCTTGTTCCCTTTCCTTCCTTTTGCTCTTTTCTCTTCTAGTAGTAGTCATCGCCAAAACGCAGCGGGGCTCTGCGTTTAGTCCCTTCATCAATTTTTTTTCCTTTTTTTTTTTTTAAATTTGAATTTAAAAGAACAAATAGTAAAAAACTGTTGTATTAAAAGAAACTAATAAAATATGAAAACAAAACTCTTATCAAGGTGAATTCATCTTGAGCAGCTGATATTAGATGAATTATTAAATTGCATAACTCAAATTAGCTAAAATTAAAGAGAATATTTATCTTCTTTACTTTTATTTTTTATATATATGGTTCATATATTTTATAAAATTTAAATTATTTTGTATAGATTTTAATCATTTTATAAAAAAAAGAATTAGTTTACCTTTAGTTATACTAATAACAAGTGATTTTTTTCCAACAATAAAAAGGGATTTATTTTATAGCTATTTTCAGATATTTTATGATATCTTCGAAGATCTCTAGTCTCTGCTCATAAAAGTAATTTATTATTTTAAAATGTGAGTATATATGTGTGCCTATCTCTATTGAAGAATGGAGTAAAAAACACAAGCCTTCTATATCATGGATCTTCGTCACCTTTAACTATGTATTGTGTAAATAAATGTTTTCTTAAGCCTTTTTTGGATTCTTCATCAAATATTAACATCCCCTCTCTGGAAATATTAACTTTGCACCTTGACTTTTCTGTCGTTAGTATTATTAATTAGGGTCATTCCAAAATTTGTATTTCATAATTTCTCGAGGTCTTACTATAACATTATTTTAACTGTTGCTAAATTGTAAACTTTGTTCGTTTTAATATCTATCAGTTTGTCTTTTAATAAAAAAGAAAGAATAATGGGGTAAAAAAATAAGAGAGCAGACATCATTCTTCAAACTCTCTTGTTTTCTGGTCATTTCATTCTTCGAACTCAAATTTTAATTAGAAAGGTAGAGTTAGCTACATAAAGCAAAGCTCCTACATAAAATCAAAGCTTCCATTAGGAGTGAAATCTATCAGTTAACTTTTTTAATCAATTAATCGTGACTTTACGTCAGTCTATACATTTATATAGTCATGGACCTAAAAACTGTTTCTTATACAACTCAATTTTCGTCGTTTTTTCTTAAAAACAGTTCTAATGGACTCCTATATATATATTGACCCACAATATAAAAAAGAAAAAAAAAAAGTCGATGCTTTTACAAGTTTCTTTACATCGATGACCGAATATATTTGAATACTATATTAAATTAAGAAACGTGGTCTTCAAACAGAATCTTTCATAAACCATTCATATTTATATGAATCTGCAAATAAAAATAGCATTTGGCTGGCATTCTCAGCATATTAATTGCAAGCAGCATTATTGTCGGCAAAACCAAAAGAGCTACAATGTAATAAGTTATTTATGATGTCTGTTAATTAGAAATATTGTAAAGAAGCAAAAACATGATAAGTTCACTACCACTTCTGTTCCAGTCTATTCCTCAAACAACAAAAGCGAAATTGAGTAGTTAATTAATTATTACTTTTCACTAGTACTAGGGGCTCTATAAGATCTTGGGCTCTCAAACTTCAATGACCAACTTTTGAGATATAGTTTTCCCAACGTTACAATGATGCTTTCATTAAAAGACGGCTAACTTAAAAGAAAGGAGGGTTCGAATAAGAGGGGCTGACCCTAAACATCAATGAGACACTGACCACACTGATACGATGAGTCTGAACTAAAAGAGGATAAAAGAATCAGATCGTCAACAAGCTGTTGTTCTTGTCGTTGTTTTTTTTCCCTTTGACAAAGAAGTCACAACCGTTTTGATCATCAAAAAGAGATCACATCAAAGGAAAGAGAGAGCCGTATTATTGTTAATATCACAAAATTAAGGGAGAACAACAACTAGCGGTGTAAGGCGCGAGATACCTCTGGGTCTCAAAATTGAGTCCCAAAGGAGTTACTTTTATTTATAGCTACAGCCACGAACCCGAACCAGATACTACTGAATGATAATATTAAAAAAACCAACTAGCTGATGATGCAGTCCTTTTCTTCTTCTTTTTTTCCTTTGTAGTTGAGACTCTCAAAAAGAATCGTACGAGTAGTGAGTGTCTCAGTGATGTCTGGGATCAGGCCCTTCTGGACTTAGCTTCTTGGAGGAGTGATATATGTTGCCAAGAAGGAGGCCTGGTTTTTGAAAGCTTGCCCTAAGTTGCTTTGATTTTTGTAGCAGTTGAAACGACGAAACCTGATGTTTGGGTGGCTTCTTCCTCTCTAACAAGGGCTCATCAACTAATAATAATCCTCGCCGACTTTCCAACTTATATGCACTTGATAATATCACTGACACAAAAAGCCACACAACCAGCATCTGCTTTGAGTTGGCCATCTCATATATGATACACACAGATTTATCAACTTTGGTGCTTATTCCAAACGAATATCCACGCCTTATATATAGGGCACTGCCCCTTATTCCCTCATCAATTACGTCAGCTTTCACTGTAGGATGTTATATTTAAATCTTTATATGTTATATATATGTTATTCCCCTCCAAATTGGAAACTCAAAATTAGTATATATTCAACCAGCAGAGGGCTGCACCAATATAATGGGTCTCACTTTGGAAAATGTTACCTAGAAATGAGGGTTTTATAAGACCTTACATTGAGCTCTCCAATTCTAACAATTAACTTTTTTAGGGTACTTGTGCTCGTTAGATTAATGTTTTCATTGAAAGTCGGCCAATAAAGAGTGGTGAGGCTACCTGCAGAGGGTTCTAACCAAAAGAGGTGACCTAAAGCTTGGGCTCTCCAACTCCAACGATTAGCAAGCTGAAATTCATATTGTTTTTATGGCCAGTGAAATTCATATTATTTAAACATTAATGATCCTCGTATATATACTTATATATTTCATTGGGCTTGTTATATACGTAATAGTTAAGCTGAGAAATCCATACTCGAAAAAGAAAAGGAGTTACGGGAAAGTGACGTCTTTAATTTGGTCTCCTTCAAGAGATTCTCATATATACCAAACAAACACAACACAAGTTTAGTGAAAAGTAATATGGATTCCAGTTCTGTATACTCTCTAGTCTCTCCATTCATTTTAATCAGTGCCGTTGAAACGCATCATCATTCACCACAACTTCGTATTTATTATGAAATCCCGGATTGAGCTGTCCCACTACTAGTGAATTTGGACACCTTTTCAAATAGTATGCGTGTGTGCGTCTATATAATAAATATGCCATATATATAACCAGACTTCTTCCATATGGGGCTTCGAAAAGTCAATCTCGTCATATCAGGAGCTCAGAAAAACACAGTAGATATCATTTTGAGAAGAAGATCAAAATATACTGTTAGCCATACCGATAATGTTAAGTTTCTGGAAGCAAATTCTTCACAAATCACAAAGTGTATACCTTGCAAAGCAAGAACCGATCGAAGAAATTGATAATAATTATGAAGGAGAAGACGCAGCGAGAAAGCAATTATATTAGGTGTAAAGTATAATTTTGGATAAGACAAATGTATGTGGTGTGGCGAAAACGAAAATATGTAGTGGGATGGCACGCATGTGTCAACGTAATGCGCACAAATCTTAATCTACTGCCTCTTTATGATCAGTTGTCATTAAATACTATAAATACATTAATATTAAAATTGTTTGTACGGAAATAATAGAATTTAGAAAGAAAAAAAATTCCATTTATTGCTTAATTAGTTATAACATGTATGTTAACAAGAGATACTATATTGTTATGTGTGTGTGTGTTTTTTTATACTGAAAATTTTGAGTTTCACTAGTTTAATTCATTTCATGGTCCCAAGATATAATACAACATAAACTAAATAGTAAATACAAATGAATGAGATCTGAGATTGTTTGCGGAATTAAGTTGATTAATTATAAACTTGAGACGAGAGCCACCGGTGAAACTCATTTCATTGTGAAAATCTGAATCTGACAGACGGAGGATATTGAGAAAATATGATGTCAAACTTTATTAGCTTAATGGATATAAGTAGTGTTTAATGACGACTAAGTCACTAATAATTCTTTTCAGCTAGCTTGTCTTAGGCAACTTTGATCAGATAATGGATTGTGCGTGTGCGTGTGTGTGTCTGTCGGCGTCATTAATCACTAACCGAAAATAAATATTTAAGCTCACTAGCCTTGTTGATTATATTGGATATACAATGAAAATATGCATGGATCGATCAAGCTAGTGAGTTGACCTAACTGTGTTTCTCAACTGCATCTTCAATTGTCTGGCCTGAATATACTTCTAAGTTAGAAAAGTGTACCGTAAATAGTGACGCAAATGGTTAATTAGCGTGTGTGTGTGTGGTGAAGAAATTAAATTAAAATATATTATATGGAAAAGTATGCATTAGGTCACTAATAACATGACAGCCAACAAAATGACAGAAAAAATGGCATTAAGGAAGGCAATTTGTTGAGTAAATAACATCAACTTGATCATGAACATGGCACTATCTATACTGCTGACTCATTTAGTTTGATTCCATCACTTTCCTCTCAAGCACTTAAATAATTTACTAAGGCACGTAACAAGTAGTAGTTGGTGCAATGTTAACGTATAAAAAAAGAAGAAGAAGAAGATTAGTGCAATAATGGATAGAGGCTAATATATTCAGGGACTTGCCGAAAGTGATTCAGCTTTATATAGGGCTGAAGCTGACGATAACTATTTTCTTTGGTAGGTTTTTATTAAGAAAATGAACTTTCTTTTATAATCCAAACTGAGATTCCTCGGATGAGTTATAATATAGGAATATACCAAATAGAAGTTAAGTGAAGTGAGGTCAAATGGATTCCATTTCGTAGTCTTGCATCGCAGCTAATTCATTATTTCATTGGAGAATGAATGGAAGGAGCATGTAATTGAATTTTAAGATATGAATTTGCGCCGACGTGCGACTTTGAGGACGTAGTGAATTATGTCAAAGACCTTTCGAAGAGTTGAAAGGACGACATGTTTACTTATAGACCTTTGAAAGGCCACTTAATTAATTAAACCACCGATTCCATTCTTTTTCTTGTCCATCAATCAATTAATTAATTATTATTCTAAGCTAGCCATTTTCCTTTTATTTCCTTTGGGGGCTTCAACTTACGTACAAATGCATATATAACCTATTATATATATATAACCCAATCCACAAGCCCCTAAATATTACTATTCTTCATAAAGTCTCAAGTCTAACGGTACAAAGGGTCTGAAGTATTCAAGGGTGGGTTAATTAAATTTATTGTGCCCTTTAAAGTAATTAAGGGAGAGAATGACTAAAATAATTTTTTCTGGAAAACAATGTTCCAAGTTAGTATTATTCATATTTATTTGAATTTTCCAAAAGATTATATATGCTCTTCTTTTTAACATTCAAAACTTATGGTGAAGAATTTAATGTTGTTGACAAAATAAAAAGCACACGTACAGTTTACAGAGTACAAAAAAATTTGAAAGAATGAACATGCATGGCTGCAATATTGCACCAGGGCCACGTTAATGTACATTAGTACATATATAACTTGTAAATAACATGATTTTCTGTAAATTTTAATTTCTATCAGGTTTTGTTGGGTAAGAGTAAAAGCTAGTAGTATGTCATTACAAGTTGCCTTTTTGACTTCTGGTTATTTGATTCAGGGTAACGAGTTGTGTTGTCAACATGAAGATATATTTTAAAAACAAAAAGATGCTGAAATATGGTAATCTAAGAAACGAGATATAATAATTAAAAGGCATCAGTTGTTGGAACCTTTTTTTTTTTAAAAAAAAAAAAAATGGCCAACATAATGGAACATGTTATTGTTGACGACGTACATCACTGTTTGTTTGCAGAAAAGAAAGAACACAGCACAACACAAGCCCACACAGAGCAATAAGTTTACATCACTAACACACACAGCGACCTTATATATATGCTGACTCGTGTTTTCTTTAGAATCTGAAGGATTATATTGAATAAGAGTCTCTTAATATTATTGAATCCTTGAATCTTTAAATAAAAGAGATCGAGTATAAATAAGTCTTTAACTTAAATAGGCAAATTCCATAACGTAATATCGGACTAACCTTCAATCTAATGTAATTAAATCAAATCAAATATTAAATATAATAATATCACAGATGTATATATATACTTCTAAGATATATAGAATATATCAAATCAACATTTTAATTAAATTTTCCTGAGCCAAGCATGAAGGAACTGGCCGGCACCTCAACAAATGGCCGGCTCAGCGAACAAGGAAAGATAATACAAATATAATGTCGATTAGGGGTGGAAACAGGTCAGGGGTCTGTGGCTTGGCCTGTCAGGCTAACAGGCCAGGCCTAGGCCTTAAAACAGGCCTGTAAAGCCTGTTAGGCCGGCCTGTTAAGGGGCCAAAATAGTAATTTCATTTTTTTAAAAAAAATATATATCATAATGTATAAGTTATACAGGCATTTTTTTTTTTAAAAAAAAACCCTAACTTTCGGAAGAACCAAGTCCGCTTTCGAGGAAAAAAAAAAGAGAAGAACCAAGTCTTCGACGCTTTTCTTCATCCTGATCCAGCTTGCGGCTTACCCATTTCAGATCTTCGACGCTGCTTCCGTCGTCCGTTACTCCGTCGGCCGTCGTCCTTTACTCCATCGTCCGTTACCCCATTTCAGATCTCCGACGCGGCTTGCCCTAAGTCCTCACCGTTCGTCCTCACCGTCCGTCCTCACCGTCGTCCGTTACTCCGTCGGCCGTCGCATACTCTTCAACCCAAGAGTCTCCTGGTATTTCTTCCCCACCTTGTTCTATTTCCCCTATTTGTTCTATTTGAAATTAAAATGTTGTAGATGTTCAGCTGTATTTCTGGTATTTTTTCTGTTCAGCTGTTCTATTTCCCCTGTTTGTCTGGTATTTTATTCTACTAGAGGGCGATGATAGATCTTGATTTTTTGTTTCTTCGTTCTGCATATAGGTGCGACTTAACTAGATTTCTGATAGTTGTGAGGTGGTAAGGCAGAATCACTTTCTAGTAGTGTTGTTCCGTACCTCTTGAGTTCTGAACTAGAGGAGAGAATCACTTTCTATTATCTTCGATTATGGGGTGTTGTGCTTACTTAAGTGTTGAAGCATGGAAGCGGAATACTTCTAGTAGTGTTGGTCAGAGGGTCTTTTGTGAATAAAGAAATTATTGTCTTGGATGATTGATAATAGTTTCATGTCTTAAATGTTATGTCTGCGATTCAGCTGCCCCGTGTATGTACTGGAATTATCATATAGAGATATACTGCATTACTGTTTTGAAACTAAAACTACATTACCTTTTATGTTTCAGTTCTAGTTCATGTCATCCCCATTTCAGAGTGAAATAATGTCATCTACTTCAGCTCCTCCTACTGCTATTGAGGTCTCTCAACAAGCACCAACAGATTCAAGTCAACAAGATACTCAACAAACTAATGATGCGAGTGAGAAAATTGCTAGTGATGATGAGATTATTAAGAAGAAGAGGCGAAAAACCTCAGCTATTTGGGATGATTTTGATCAAATTGAATCTAATGATGGGCTCAAAGCTAAATGCAAGTCTTGCAAAAATCCATTTTCATACTCAGGGAAGGGAGCTAGCACTACCCATCTATGGAGACATCTCAAAAATTGTGATGCAAGGAAGCTCCTCATATCTGCAAAAAACAAGCAATCCACCATTCCATTTCAACCTTCTAGCCCGAATCCATTTTTGGCATCGGGTGCCCGATATTCTAATGAGAAGATGAGGGAAATAATTGCTACTGCAATCATGGTGCATGAGCATCCTTTTAGCATTGTTGAGGAAGAAGTTTGGATGTGGGGTTTAATTTCCAATTTGTAAATTCAGAATTTCAGAAATTTTCTCGCAAGACAGCAAGAAGTGATTGTTTGGCCATATATGAGGCAGAGAAGAAAAAATTGAAGGCCTTATTACAAGGTGTGAGCAAGATTAGTTTGACTACTGATATGTGGAAATCAAGTCATCAAGTGACTGAATACATGGTTATTACCGGGCACTTCATTGATGCGGGATGGAATCTTCAAAAGAGGGTTTTGAGTTTTGTAAAAGTTCCTGCCCCTAGACGAGGAATTGATGTGGCTGATGCTATTTTCAAGTGTTTGAAGGCCTGGGAATTGAAAACAAAGTATTTTCTGTGTCAGTAGACAATGCTTCTTATAATGATTCTTGTTTAAGGGCTCTTCGGGACACTTTATCACTTAGTACTTCTTTACCTCTGGGTGGTGACTTATTTCACGTTAGATGTTGTGCACATATATTAAACTTGTTGGTGCAAGATGGCCTTGGTAGAATTAAGGACATTATAAATAATGTCCGTGAGAGTGTGAAATACATCAACTACAATGATTCAAGGCTAAAATCATTTTGTGACATTGTTGAGCAGAAACGTTTGAAGGAAAGGAAGCTCATTCTTGATTGTCCAACAAGGTGGAATTCTACATATAGGATGTTATCTATTGCTTTGAAGTTCAAGGTGTCTTTCCTGATTATAAGGAAAGAGAGCCACATTACAACTATGCACCGTCAGAAGAGGATTGGAAGAAGGTTGAGAAGATTTGCAAACTTCTAGAAGTGTTCAATGTAGCCACTCATATCATATCGGGCGGTGAGTATCCTACCGCAAATTTGTACCTTCTTTGAAGTTTGGAGAGTGAAACAAGAAATTGACAATGCCTTTGAAGATGATGATCTCTTCATGGTGGGAATGGCAATCTCAATGAAAGAGAAGTTTGACAAATATTGGGGGGAATGCAATATGGTAATGGCTCTTGCTAGTATTCTTGATCCTAGGTGCAAATTATATGTGATTAATTATTGCTTTCCTTTGATTTACAAGCCTGATCATGTTGCTTCTGATAATATAGATAAAGTGAAGCAAGCTTTAAACTCAATATATTATGGCTATGTTGCCGTGTATAAGGGAGACACAAGTAATGAAGATCATAATGTTGGCAACAACTCTTCTTCCAATGTACCTAGTTCTTCTATAGTTTCTGGATTTGATCAAATCATGAACATTGTTCGTGAAAAGCAAGCAATTCCCCCTATGAAATCGAATTGGAAGCTTATCTTGAGGAGAGTGTTTTTATACCTGAGGGCAATTCTAACTCCTTTACTGCCCTAGAATGGTGGAAAAATAATAGTATGAAGTATAAGATTTTATTTAAGATGGTCACGACATACTAGCTATTCCAATCTCAACCGTGGCATCGAGTCCACATTCGATCTTTGGAGGTAGGGTTATTGATGAATATCGTTCTAGATTGAATGAAAAATCAATTGAAGCACTTATTTGTGGTGGGATTGGCTTCGCAACAAGTACGGACTAAAAAAGAAACAGAAGGTATAAATTCTGCATTGTCAAAATAATATCATTTGTTATACATATTACTTGTTCAATTGTGTTTTCTAATTCTATATATTTGATTAATTTTTTTCAAGGTCTTTGAAGCAGAAGAAGAAGAAATTATATTGAAGATTTGATGTGATGAATCATTCAACGTCTCATTCCTTAGTATAGCTCTGGTTAGGCTTAATTGGATAGTTTCCAAAATGTTGATCCCTAATGTGGTCTTGACTAAGTTCTATGCTTTCTGTTCAATTGCTTTTAGCATTTTCTTATCGGATCCTTATTGTGACTTTATGCAAAATCATTAGATAAAAGTTATGCTTACATTCCTATGATTTGTGCTTAGCAAAGGGCTTTTGGGTTTAACACTTATTGGATTTTTGCTTGCATCTGCTACTTTGATGATGACATGATGGTTACTTCGTATGATGCTTCTTTTAGGAAAAATGCATTTTTAAGCTCCAATTGCTAATGTAGGAGGTGCATTTTGTTGAACATATTTGATGGGCAGAGAATAGTTGGTCAGTTCTTATCTTTGCAGCATGTATGTTAGATCATTAGGAATTATTTATATAAGGCCTGTTTTCGGCCTGTTTAAAGTGGGCCTGTTTTTGGCATGTTTTCGGCCTGTGGCCTGTTAGCCTGAACACAATTTTTAAAAAAAAAAAAAAAAACAGGCCTTAACAGGCCACAGGCCAGGCTCAGGCCGAAAAATAAGCCTGATACAGGCCGCAGGCCAGGCTCAGGCCTATTTCTTCCTTAACAGGCCAGGCCTGTTAAGGCCAATGCCTGGCCTGGCCTGTTTCCACCCCTAATGTCGATGCAGGAGGTTAATACTTGTGTGTTTCAAACAATATATGTATCTACTAAAGCTATTGGTGTGAGCTCTCACAATCAATTCAGCTTTTGTACCGATTTGTTTTAGTTTTTTAGAAATGCTTTTACGACTTATGAAGTAAGTATGTGAGAGAAATTTTGTCATGATTTATAGCTTTTGAAACCAAGGTTTGTGCTTTCCAAACAAGTAAGTTTGTAACCAAAGGGCTACCACATTGAATTTGATTATATAAAATGACTCTCTTCGATCAAATGCCTTTAATCTTTTGATGAGATATTGTGATTTTGATAATTGAGATCCATCATCACAGATATATGGGCTTGTTTGTAGTGAGTTTTAAGTAACTTAAAACTAGGAAAAAGTAGCGGTAGAAAAAAAGTCAGAAGTAGAGTGTTTGGGTTGAGTTTTAAGTTCACTGAGTTTTTTTTTTTTTAAAAAAAAAAAAAAAACTCTGAAAAGTCAGTTAATGAAAAAGCTCCATGAGGTAGTTTTTTCCAAAAAGCTCTCAGCTTTTTAACATGCGCTCCGCCACTTCTATCACTATCAATCTAAACACAAATCATATTTACAACTTGATTTTTTTCCTACCGAACTTTTAAAAAAGTCAGATAGAAAAAAAGTCATTGCTCGCACCGCTAACCCAAACAAACTAAAACAGAAAGTGCCAAATGACTAATTGGACATGATTGTGAAAGATAAACCATTAGTTTGCTAAGTTTTGCATGTTTATTAGGATTTTGTCCTAGTTATTGTTTTCTCAAGCTTTTTGCTTTCCTTTGGATTTCAAGAAAAAACAAGAAGATATACGCTTCTAGGTAATTAATCAAAAATATATAGCTAGGTTATAAGATTGAGATGCCAGGTCAGGTTTCTCGACGTCCTGAGTCCATATTATGGGCCCAAAAAAACATAGATAAAGGTTTCATTTCATTCAGCCCACTGCTTTATATGTTAACAATAAATAATCACAAGAAGGATAAATATAAAAAATTCCCAAAAATAATTATAAGACAACATTTAAAAGTTGGTTTTGATCCAAATTATAGTAAAATATTCTAATTTTGTCAATTTCTTCCTCAAATACTCCTATTTTATTCTCTCAAGTGTGTTTAGTTTTTGGTGGGTATATGTATGTGGATGCGTAGACTCTTCTAGTCAATGAAACTTCTAGATATATATTTGTGTATGTCTACACACAAATATATATAGACACACACACAAATATGTGTGTGTACATATATGTATATCTATGTGTCTGTCAATATATGTGTGTGTACATATATAAACACAAACACACAAACACATATCTTTACATATATCTTTGTGTGTGTAGACAGACATACATACATACATACATACATACATACATACATACATACATACATACATACATACATACATACATACATACATACATACATATGTATGTATGTATGTGTGTATACATATATTGATATACACACACATATATTATATATAGTAAGATCATTATTTTAATTAAATAGTGTGTGGAATGAAAAATTGTAAGTTGGAGAAGTATGTGGCAAGAGCTTTTAATTCACTTTTACTTATATCATTTTAAATTTTTATAATGACATTTTAGGAAAATGAGTGAAATTCACTAATTTAATTTCTTTCCTTAATATCCTCAAAATTGGTTAAATGTGTCTTATAATTAGGACCGGAGGGAGTATTAAAAAAAATACTCCATCAGATGCAAAATATAGGAAAAAGTTTATAGTATAAATTATACTACAAACGTTATCTTATATTTAAGATCGTAGATAATACTTCCTCCGATCCTAAATATAAGTGTAAATTATATTATAAACTATGTCTTATATTTAAAACCGAAAGTAGTACTATTTTTGTTTTTGAAAGCTTCCTTCCTAATCCTAATATTCTCGTCTCCATTTTCCTCACTTTTCTCTCCGGTCAAACAAAAGGTTAACAAGTACAAATAAAATTTGGAGCGCAAATGAAAATTTGAGGCGCGATTTTGCTGACCTGTCAAAATGTTGTGCGACTTTAAAATGTGAATGATAAAAAAAATAATGAAATAAGGCGTCGGGTTGATGGCTTTCTATATTTGTGGGAAATATTCGGATCTTCATTTGGGCGGGTGAGTGTACGTAAGAAACGAGCCAACCCCCTCCAAATTTTTCAGTTTCGGTTCTTTCCTCATATTTATATTCTTGTTGTCAGAGACTTTGTATGACCCTCCCATGAAAAATTCACATTTGCTAATCATTATTCTAGTTTCCTTGGAAATATTCTTAACAATTTTAGGTATTCTGAATTATTTATGTAACTTTCTTAGTGAAAGTTTTGAAAAACCACAAAATCGTGGCTTCCAGAAATGAAAATCTAAATCTTTTATTTTGGCAATTTTTTTACAAAAGGGGAAGCCAAAAAGTTGGACCAGAAAACTTAATTCCAGATATTGCCAGTGATTAGAGATCACTGAATGTTATCCCTAGTCATTCTACCAAAATTGAAATAAACATCTTTTTTTTTTTTCATTTTCTATTACTCTTGATTGATTTTACAAGGGAATTTAATTAATATAATAGTAATACTAATTTATTCTGACCTTGATTAATCTTAACCAACGTAAAATGATAGAATAAGACTCCTGACAAAAGAGAAACGCTGAAAGCAGACTGACCAAGGAGCTCAAATTCGATAGTTGAAACGGAAGATACAAATGAGTGCGTGAATTTCATTCTGATTATAAAATGAAACTAACAGCTGCGAATCCTTTCAGTTTCATTCAAATTGCATCTGGGAATTGCACCACAGATTCTATTATTCGAATTCCACTATCAAGTTATTAACACCAGGAAAAAGAAAGAATAGAAAATAGATGGAAATGAGTCTATGAATTCATCTGAATCCCATCCTCAACGATTTGGAACAGCGAATCCGATGCATTGAATTGGAAATGGCATTTGTCTTGTGACGAGAATTGGATTGCGGCAAATCTGATAGAGGAGGAGGTATGGCGCCAATTTCTGGAGCGGATTGATTGAAAAGATTGGTGATGTCGGCGAGAGGGATCCTATTGATATTGATCCGTCTTCTTCTCTTCTTCTTGAAGGAAGGAGCAACCGGAGGTATGAGGCTCTTTGAAGAAAGCGGTGGGACATTCTCCTTGTTACTCTGATCCGACACGATGGCGACCTCCTCCATCGCCGATAAGCTCGAATGCAGTTTGATAAACAGCAGGAGGAGGAATTAGATAGAGGGGGAGCAATGTAAGGAAGAAGCATGAGATGCTGAGGTATGTATATATAGAGAGATTCAGGGGTTGAATGTAAGCAGACTTGGAGATTTGAAAAGAGGATGGAGGAGGGAAGTGAAAGGAGTGAAATGAAATCAAAGAGATTGAAAATTTTGATGTGAAATGGTAGGAGCGAAGCAGAAAAGGACAAGAGGGAGATTTTCAAAAAATTAAAATAAAATAAGAAGCGAGGGAGCGAAAGCGGAAAACAAAACATACGAGCGGGGGGGCTTATGGGAAATTTGGAATGTTTTTGGAATTCTATTTTCCCAAATTCCAAACTAGAACAATTGGGGCCCCGCCCGCGCCACCTTGCAAGGAGCCACCCCAAAACTAAAAGCCTCCTTCCCTCCTCAATTCTCATTTTAGTTATTTCAAAACACACAAGTAAACTTGCCCCTAAAATCAAAAATCCTCACATACACAAACAATAAAATGAAATTGCCCCTAGATTTGTTAATACTATCAAGCTCCTTTTTCAATTATTATTATTATTCTAACCTGGATTCTTTATGGACATACCTTCTCTTCGGGGCGGAGCTTGGGACAAAATTTTAGAGGGTCAAATGTATACTTATTAACTAATTTAAAAAATTTATGATTATATAACATTTTTAAAATATTCAGATTTATAATAAAAGTATTTTAACAATTCTAATATATAAGATAACATACCTGCCTCTAGTAAAGAAACTGGAAAACTCTATAATGATATTGTTGTACTTCACTCTGATTCAGCAAAATCATCTGCTGGACAGATCAATTAAATTTACAACATATACTTCTACTTTTCATCCTCAATCATACTGCATCCATAGGATAACTACCAAGAACACAAAGAAAACTCGCAAATTCCTAAAATAAAAATTATGACCAATTTTGTAACAGATTAACTCAACACTCACATTTCAAGTCAGATAAGCTGGAACATCCTGGAATTTAGAGACCTTAAACTTAATCTCTACAAAACCTAGAAGCACTATATAATATGATTAACATGGCAAAAGAAGTTACAACTTTGCGTAGCTTTTTTAACTGTCATGTTGATTGCTTATTTCTTAGCAACAAATTACAGTATGCTTTTGGTTCTAGCATGAAGCTGGAGTTTTAATTTGTTAATTTATGTGATTGTGAATCTCTAGTTCAATCATAAACTTCATGTAATTGAACACCACAACATTGGAAGGCAAGAGGCTGCGATTTAGAATGAAAAATCAATTAACTTTATCCACAGGTATAATGTAGAATGGGTAAAAGCATAGTAAAGAATACACCATAAAAGTAAATTTCATTGATAAACTAAAAATTTTAGGCAATTAGAATGGAATATAGAAAAAAATGACAAGATTAACAAAACTCACACAAGACCCCATGGAAAAAAGTTTGAATTATAAGCCCCAAAGAGGTAAAAATGTTTTTAAAAAAATTAGAGGGGGAATTAAATTTTACATTATATTATTTTCTTAAAACATTTCTAAACATTTTTTTTTTGAGGGGGGGCATGGCCCCCACTAGTTCCAATGAAGCTCTGTCTCTGCTTCTCTTCTTTTTTCGTTTGCTTTCATTCTTTACCTCCTTCATGATCCAACGGTTCATATTTAACATGCAAGAGATAGAGCTTCATTGGGACTAGTGGGGCCATACCCCCCCCCCCCCCAAAAAAAAAATTTGTAAACAATTTTTTTAAAAAAATAATACTCCCTCCGGTCTCAATTATAGGACATATTTAACAGATTTTGGTGAGATTAATGAGAGAAGTTAAATTAGTTAATTTTACTCATTTTCCTAAAATGCCCTTATATAAATTTAAAATGACATAAGTAAAAGTGAATTAACAACCCCTACCACATACCTCTCTGATTTAGAATTTTCATTTCGATATGATTTTTAATTGAAATAATGGTCTTACTATATACATATATATGTGTTTGTGTGTGCATGCATCTAAACACACACACATATATCCACACACATATATACGAACACACACACAAATATATATATATATAGACACGTGTGTGTTTTATATATGCATACACACATACATATGAATACACACACACATATATATACCTACACACATATATATTGACAAGCACACACACTCACAAATATGTGTGTGTGTGTCTATGTATATGTGTCTGTGTATATATGTATGTATATTTGTATATAGACACACACATATATACATACACATATATGTAATCATCAAAAACCAAACACACTTGAGAGAATATAATAGGGGTATTTTAGGAAGAATTGACAAAAATTATAATGTTGTCCTATAATTAGGACCAAAACCAACTCTAAATGTTGTCTTATAATTAGGACCGGAGGGAGTATAATGTAAAATTTAATCCCCCCCCCCAATTTTTTTAAAACATTTTTACCTCTTTGGGGCTTATAATTCAATCTCTGTTCCATGTACAGTCTTGTGTGATTTATATTAATCTTATCATTTTTTTCTATATTCCATTCTAATTGCCTAAAATTTTTAGCTTATCAATGAAATTTACTTTTGTAGTGTATTCTTTACTATGCTTTTACTCATCCTACACTATACTTGTGGATGAAGTTAATTGATTTTTCATTCTAAAACGCAGCCTCTTGCCTTCCAATGTTGTGGTGTTCAATTACATGAAGTTTATGATTGAACTAGAGATTCGCAATCACATAAATTAACAGATTAAAACTCCAGCTTCATGCTAGAACCAAAAACATACTGTAAATTGCTGCTAAAGGAATAAGCAATCAGTATGACAGCTAAAAAAGCTATGCAAAGTTGTAACTTCTTTTGCCATGTTAATCACATTATCTAGTGCTTCTAGGTTTTGTAGGAATTAAGTTTAAGGCCTCTAAATTCCAGGATGTTCCAGCTTGCCTAACTTAAAATGTGAGTGTTGAGTTAATCTATAACAAAATTGGTCATAATTTTTATTTTAGGAATTTGCGAGTTTTCTTTGTGTTCTTGGTAGTTATTCTACGGATGCAGTATGATTAAGGATGAGAAATAGAAGTATATGTTGTAAATTTAATTGATATGTCCAACAGATGATTTTGTTGAATCAGAGTGAAGTACAACAATATCATTATAGAGTTTTCCAGTTTCTTTACTAAAGGCAGGTATATTATCTTATACATTAGAATTGTTAAAATACTTTTATTATAAATCTGAATATTTTAAAAATATTATATAATCATAAAATTTTTAAATTAGTTAATAAGTATACATTTGACCCCCAAATTTTTGTCCCAAGTTCTGTCCCTCGCCATTTTAATTAGAATATTCCATTGTCATGTTCCATTTTTCACTTAATATTTTAGCTTTAGTAGGATCCCGAGCCCTTGTTTATTTTTCACAATGAAAAACATTGTGCTCATGAACTCCCTCATTCCCTTGCATTTTACTTGCAACTTTCAAGCCTCCAGCTTATTTGTTTATTCAACTCATTGCCATACAACATTTATTCCCCCAATCTTGTTTTCTTTAAGTTTCTTTTCTTTAAAAAAAAAATAGAATTGTCAAATTCATTCTATACCACTCTGGTCCTATTTATAAGTCCATTTTGACCAAAAAAAGTTGGTCCTATTTATAAGTCCCTTTTGACCAAATAAATGAGATTGTGACAATTTTGCCCATATTAACTATACCAATGAAAATAGAGAGAGAAGAAAAAGTTGAAAGATACCCAATCATAAATAAGGGTAAAGTTGAAAATTTACCCCATAATCATTGAGTTAACTACCTCTCCTTGGTATGTGTGATTTGGTCAAAATGAGACTTATAAATAGGACCAGAGTGGTATTATATTTGTGGAAACAATTGTACTTATACCATCCCAACAAAAATGCTTACACTTATTTAACTAGGTTCAGTGGGAAAAGCACCAAAGTAGTAACTTTTAACAAAAATTATACCTAATCGGAGCACTTTCGAAAAATTTTCCCACACTAAGGCAGTCAAAGGCGTCAGTTGATCGCCGTCTGACGCCTCTGACAGAGGCGTCAGAAAACTGACGCCGCATACTGACAGAGGCGTCACTTTTCTGACGCCTCTGACCTCTCCCCCACTTTTTTTTTTTTTTCAACAGCCCCCCAACCCAAACCCCACCCCCAATTTCCCCAACACACATGTCCCCACCTCCCACCTCCCACCCCACACACACACGTGGCCCCGACCCCCACCCCCCAACACACACACGTGGCCCCCACCCCCTCCCCCCACTTATCCAGCACACACACATTCCCCTTATTTAAATTTATAAATAATATTTAAAATTCTAATTAATAATTCTAATTAATTATAAATTATAAAAAGAGTAAATAATAATTTTAATTAATAATTAGTGAATTAATAAAATATTTTTTGAAATATGTTGTATATTATTATTTAGAGTAAAGACCCTTTCTGGTCCCTAACAAAAAACATGGACCTCATTTTGGTCCTTAATAAAAAAAATCGATATTTATTCGTCCTTTTTATGGGACTAAAAAGGACCTTTTGGAAATTTGTGAGGGATCAAAATGTCCACCAATCGACCCTTATTCATCCTTTTTATGGATTAAAAATGACATTTTTTTTGTCAGGACCAAAATGGGGTCCGTGTTCTTTGTTAGGGACTAGAAATAGTATTTACTCTTAAGTTTATCTTATATATCTTAGGATACTCTATAAATAATAGATCCTTTTTAGGGACTAGAAAGGGTATTTCTAAAAAGTCATTTTTAGTCCCATAAAAAAGATGAATAATGATCGATTTTTTTGTTAGGGACTAAAATGTGGTCTATGTTTTTTGTTAGGGACCAGAAAGGGTATTTACTCTAAATAATAATATACAACATATTTCACAAAATATTTTATTAATTCACTAATTATTAATTAAAATTATTAATTACTCTTTTTATAATTTATAATTAATTAGAATTATTAATTATAATTTTAAATATTATTTATAAATTTAAATAAAGGGAATGTGTGTGTGTTGGATAAGTGGGGGGCGGGGGCCACGTGTGTGTGTTGGGGGGTGGGGGTGGGGGCCACGTGTGTGTGTGTGAGGTGGGGGGTGGGAACGTCTGTGTTGGGGAAATTGGGGGTTGGGTTGGGGCTGTTGAAAAAAAAAAAAAAGTGGGGATGGGTCAGAGGCGTCAGAAAAGTGACGCCTCTGTCAGTGTGAGGCGTCAGTTTTCTGACGCCTCTGTCTGAGGCGTCAGTTTTCTGACGCCTCTGTCAGAGGCGTCAGACAACTGACGTCTTTGACTGCCTTAGTGTAGGAAAATTTTTCGAAAGTGCTCCGATTAGGTATAATTTTTGTTAAAAGTTGTTACTTTGTTGCTTTTCCCTAGGTTCAGCAGCAAATATGTTTCAGAAATATAAGCCCAGAGACGCCTTTATGTGAAGCAGAGTGCATGAAAAGATTGGTGAAGTCGGCAAGAGGAATCCGGCTGATGTTGAACCGTCTTCTTCTCTTGGTCTTAAAGGAAGGAACAAGAGGAGGTATGAGGCTCTTTGAAGGGAGAGGAGGAGCATTCTCTTTGTTGCTCCGATCCGACGCGGCGGTGACGTCCTCCATTGCCGATAAGCTTCAATGCCATCTGAGAAGCAGTGGAAGGAAGATATAACTAGACAGAAGGAGATTTGAAAAAAGAATGGGGGAGGGAAGTGAAGAGTGATGAAATGAAGCTAAAAGAAAACGAGATCCAAAATTTTAATGAGAGGGAGAAAGAAGAAACTGAAAAAGACAAGAGGGAGAGAGATTTTCAAATTTTTAAAAACTGGCGAAATACGGAGGGATGAAAAACGTTTTGCCGTATTTCAAATTGGGCCTTTAGTACTCTATTTCAAATTGGGCCCTCGAGTTCTTAGCCCAATCTCATCTCCTTTAATTTCATATGACCCTACTTTAAAAAACAAACAATCAAACATTGGGAGTTGGGAGTTGGGACCTTCTGGCCCGATGACACCAAGCATCTCCCTTAAGTGAGGTTCGGAGTTTGACTTTTCGCGGATATGAGGAGTGTGTGACTTTCTTCTGTTTGATGAAGGATGACAAAAACAAAACCCAAAAAGAGTTTGAATATGAATTCTCAACTAGGAACAAAATACCAGCGCAAGTTAATCTGAGTGGAAAGGGCTCAGGTCACTAAAGTAAGAAGTCTCGGTTTCGAACCTTGTGAATGCAAAATACTTCCCTAAGAGAGGTTCTGCTTTGACGCGTGACAGAATCTACAAGTGGTTGCACACTTTGCCACCATTACCATTTTATATATTAAAAAAAACTAGGAACAAAATTTTAATATAAACATTCTATTATAATATGGTATGTTTTGTTTAAGATATCGATTTTTTCTAGTTAGCTTTCAACTATTAATAATTTGCGTAAAGTTGCTAAGTGGAGCTTATAGGAAAGGAGATTAGAGATGAGAGTGGAGACATCAGAGATTCATGGACGTTGCAGTGTGGGTGCTAATAACGTATTTTGAACGATAGAATGATAAAGACGATGGGTATATGGTGGGGATCCATTTTCTTTTGTCACGTACCTTTCACAAGTCACAACAAAATATAAAAAGTTGGCAGATTTTTATTTTTAATTTTAATTTTTAAAAAGTCATTCCAAAAGTTTGGGCATCTAAATATTTATTTTGTTTCGAGTGAGTGCTGTAAATGCATGAAAAAGAAGTTAGGTCATCCTCAACAGATGGTTGAGACATGGGTGGGATATGATTCTTGATAAGGACGACAGCCTCTCTTTAATCACTCAAGTTGGAGAGTCATATTCACCAGTTGGACCGACCGACCAATGGAGTGATTGGCTGCTTCATTCACAGGCCATTCTATAACAACACACACACATGTATGGAATATCGAGGACTTACTATTGATCTATGCGAAAGCATGGCGATCGAGTGGGACAGCCACTTTAATTAGATCTTGCTTCCAAGTTAAATAATACCAATATATATAATAACACTCCTCGATCTCGTCCAAAATGTAAAACTTAGCTTATAGTGTCAACTTACACTGTAAATTAGATCTTACATTTACAGCTATAAGCAGTAATTCCATTATGAAGTGTTTTGATAATACGAAAAGCAGGAAGGAAAACTGGAGATTCCAAGGTGTACGAGGGAACAGTAATAGTGGGACAGTAGTGTCAACCACGCGCAATGAATGAATTCGTTATTATTAGTATGAGCTGTGCTACAAATCAAATTGGATTGATGATGATGTTGATGGTGATGGTGATGATGATCACCCAGCCATGTGCTCTCTAATTTCAACATTATCGTATCCACCAAGGATTCTTTCATCTCCTTCTTCATTTTTTTGTTGCCTCTCCCCTCTTTGATTTTTCTTCCTTCCTCTTTTCTCTTCTCTCATCTCAATTCCTCATTTTGTTGCATCCTCGATAAGTCTCATTCTTTTAGCAAATATTTCGTCTCATTCTTTTAAATTTAAAGACGTAGGACAATATATAAAACGTGTGAAACAGAAGACAAGCCATAGTTGATTGATATAAAAAACAAATACTTTGAAATAGTGATATGAGACAGTATTTTGACATCAAGAAAGGTGTGTATATATTAGGTAGGGCACAAGCGCAGAGAGTGAAGAGCAGTCATGGTTTTTCCCTCTCCTCGTGAAAAACCAAAACCCTAATCAAGGAACAGTGTTAATAAAGATCGAGTAGAAGAAGAAGAGAGTGGTGTGAGTTCATTTGAGAATTGAGGGTTATAGGCTGAAAGTGAAAACAAAGTTTACAGCAGCAACAAGAGGTTGGTGAATATATATATATATATATGAAAACCATAAATTGCATTCAAACAAAGGGAAAGGTACAAATGCACGTTGGCGTGTACAGACTACACAGAAAGAAGAATGACATTGTCTGTATGTCTTGGATCATGTGCCTGTTTGGTGCCTTTCATTCACGTACCCCTCCCACGCTCTTCCCTTCTCTCTTCTACTTCCACTTTTCTTTCGCTCTCTCTCTCTCTCTAGTTTTATTAATGGGGTAATGACCTAAGATTAATTACATCAAACACACAACTTTTTATTTATGTAGTCCTTTTTGTGTGGGTTATTAAAGCTTTTTCTCTACATTTCACTATTATGTCCTAAGAAAATACGTACTAATTAATCATCATATCCATCAAGAGTAAACTATATTACTCTGATTTTATTTATAAGTCATTTTTAAAAAAAAATGAAAGTAGACTTATAAATAAGACTAGAGTGATAAAAGAATATTTATACAAAAAAAAAAAACTCTTAAAGAATACATGTGCCAAAAAAAAGCAGTATTAATAAACTTGAGCTGGGTATTACAACGCCTCGATTGACAGTAAAGTATAAATTTACCATAATTCTCTGTAACCATTGGTTTACTTGTTTAACAGTATGAACACAAAAATATAACACCTCAATTCTTAATATAAGATCTTGGTTTTATTTATACTACAAACAAGATTTTATATATGTTAAAGGTCGAAGCTAAGGTAATATTAAATTATGAGAGCTTGAGGTCATTCGGTGTGATTTTTCCACAAGTCGTGGTGCAGTGTAGTATATTTATTAGTTGCACCACTTCATATATCATCAATATATCATCAAGAGAGGATTTAAGAGTCTGTAACACTTACAGAAATTTATTATTTGTTGTCAATATACAGAGGCAAATTAAAGAGAACCGGTAAAGATTGTTGTCATATGATGACTAAGAGGTTAGGATTCGAATTTTGGAAATAGTCTCTTCACTTAAAGGGTAAAACTACGTACCTTTAATCCTCCTCGATCAGACCCCACTTGGTGGGAGCCTTGTGCATGGAAGTGCCCTTTATAAAGAAGCAAATTAAATAGTTTTTGTTTCAATACTCGCGCACACGTCTATAGCGAAAGAGGAAAAAGAATAATTCTTGAATAATCTTGAGATTAATCGCGCTGAGTTAATAATTTAATTATTTTTGACTGGTCATCATTTAGTCACTAAAAAGGACCTTAAATTAACTATTATACTTAAAAAGAAAGATATCTCAATCTATCTAGACTAGGTAGCAGAGCAGGAAGTTTTGTGATCATAAGAAAAGTGTATTCACGATTTGCCGATTAAGTCAGGGAAAGATTTTTTAAAAGGAAAGCACCAAATTAGAAAAGAAAAGGAAAAAAAGGTGATGATACTTAGCTTCCAATCTCTTGTAGAAGAAGAAATTAAAAAGGGACGTGTTGCTTTTTCATATATATGTTGCACATCAATCTCTAGCTAGTTGTAGCTACCAATTGGCTTATCTAACTTTTTGACTAATCTTAATGGTACTTGCATGCTTCAATGTTTGACTTTATATCATCAACAAGATTCTAGTTCTAGTTGCTGAATGTAAACTAGATATTTACCTTTTTCATCAAACTCTCAAATACATGACTGATCAGAAAAGACAGTCATTAAAGGGAGAATGAATAACTTGTATGTACCGAATCCACTTTAGCTGTATATCTAGCCACTGGTCCACACTATATATGCAACGATCTCGGCTGCCTAAATAATAGATAAGTACAACTATATATATTAAATCATCTTTATATATAACTAAGTTGAAGCAGTGATTCAAGAGTTAGTATTTTTTTTAATGGTTGAACTGAAGTCAACCTAGTCAACATTAGAATAAGAAAAAATTTAAGAGATGACTCTATTTAAAAATTTTATTAACTAGGAGGATTTGAATTCGAGTATTTATACTTTTTGTGTATGTTACTTTCTACTTATAAAAATATATCCAGACATTGTAAGCAGTAAAATTCTTAAATGTGAACTTTTCACTGATTTTTACTTAAAATAATACAATTTAATTAAAATATACAAAAAAAATCATACATACCCTTGAAAAGAGTAATATTTAAATAAAAGGTCATTAATTTACAAGTAAATAGAATATTTGTATATAAACTTCATATATTATAATAAAACAGAGTTATTAAATCATAAATATGAGGGACTGATATTTCTTTAATCCAAAATGACATCATTTGAGGCCTAATAAAATTATAAAACAAGAAATATTCAACTTGGTTGATATGTCTTAAAACTCTTGACCGGACTAGTCTAGTAACTAGCTAGCTAATTTATCAATTCATTGATTTATCTGCTCGGCCAACCCAAATAAAATTGTAATATCATGTTCATGGGTATATAATGCAGCTTTTTTTCTTTTGACTAATTCAACAATAAAATCTGCAGCATTGGGGCGGCTGGTCATCATTCAAATTTGATTTCCAAGTACCTAAGAATTCAGCTTCCACAAAGTTATTTGTTTTTTTGTGCCTGAAAATGATAGTTTTGGGCATATATCCCTCCACATTTCCACTATCTCATATGCCCTTCATTTCTTTCTTCGTTTTCCTAAAGAATATCTTTGAATATTTGGACATAAACTTCAGTGCTAATTAACTCGATTCATTAATTCCCTCAAACTTTGATTTATGGCAGTAGTACTCTAATTAATATAGTATTAATGAAACACACAAAAGACTTTGATTGTCATCGCCTTCATATCGATCTCCTGGCCTTCTGTGCACATGATCTGATTTTTTCGTGCTCAACCCCATTGGCCACCATTATCTATCTATCGCACACATTCATATGAACTGGTGCTTCATTTTTCTGTCTGGGAGTCTGAGATTCTAACATATTGAATGATTAATCTGCTGGTCCAGTGCCAAGAATCAAGACTAAAACTAGCCAGCCACTGCTCCTCGTTAAATGTTACTTCAATTCTTTACTACTAGAATATTTATAGAATATTCTTTCTTTATTAAGAAAAAAAAGAGAGTCACTTGCTTACTTTAGTTTTATACAAAAGGCGGTTACATGTAGACGGCTTCAAGATAGTTTAATTTATGATAAATGTTTTTATATAACTTATAATGGAGACATAAGCAAAAGCAACTAGCTCGTGCCATGTAGAAACTAAGTAAGTGATAAGGCATATTAATTAATATGAGTTAATCAGTCTAAGAATCTTAGTCCAGAAAAGAAACATAGCATAATTATCCACGAAAAAGCATGATCGTAGTTGGTAGAAAGTATAAAGGAGCATAATGAGAATGGCATATAGGAGGAGGTGAGTGCGTTATGTGCCTTTTAGCAAAACCACACACTTCATAATAGGGAAAACTGCAAAAGTACATATAGAAAAAAAAAAAAAGCTGTTATATGTCATTATCAAAGCCTTCTAAAGGTGTGTGGCTGCAAGGGTAGCTATTGAGAGTTCCCTCTATCATTTATGACCTTAATTATAGCTCTCTTCAATGACAATATGGGCTATTACACAGTTCTTTAAACAAGTTAAGGTATTATTTTTTGAGTCTGGGGGGATTAAAAGAGGGGCCAAAAAGATCTTTAGTCTCTTCTGACAATAATCTGCAACCCTTTGCAGAAGCATGAAGGAGGTGGCCAAAGGTACAAATTCACTATGCTCCACTTCTTTCCATACACGCCTCTCTCTCTCTCTCACATTCTTTCTTGCCGAAAAGCTCTTTTGAACCCATGTGATACCTCCACAACTCAAAGTTAAATCACCAAGTTCAATGTCCTTTTGTTAGTTTGTGTTTTTTACCGTCCCCTCTTAGTACAATTCAGTCGGGGTTGAAAATTGAAACCATGCCTTATATTCTTGGGCAGGTTTTGAGTGTCCATGTAGTAAAAAGAGACACTACCCAAATCTACAGATTTACTCTGACCTTTTACTCTCTGTAGATAAGGCCAGATGAATATACCTAAATTCCTATAAAGAAGCAGTGAGTAATTTACTTTTGTTTGTAACTTGACTAGAGTTTGTTTTGGGGGGTTAAAGGCGAAGTTGGGGTAAGGAATCTGAGAGATTGCAACGGCAGGTTTTTTTTCCCTGGGGATCACCAACGATCAGAATTCAGAGTAGAAACAAGCAGGCAAAGCAGAAAACGGTGTCTGCCTGAAGAAAACCTAGAAGAAATCAAATTCCTTAGAAGGGCAAAAGCAGAGGAGGAAAAAAATATATAACAAGAATCTGGATTTCAGTGGGAATCATCAGCAATCACTAAGGCTTATACAGCCAAGAAGAGCACAGGAATCACAACAAGAACAAAACTTGAGCATATACAATCGTTTTCAGTATCCTCACCAACTTGCCCAGAACCAAAACCCTCGTGTAGAAAGCATATTTTCCCACCATACACAACCACATCAGGAAGAAGAAGAAAAACCAGTAAGTTCCAACTACACAAAACAAAAGAGACGTATGGGCATGAAGAACACAGGGGGAGAGATAGTTCAAGTCCAAGGAGGCCACATTGTTCGATCCACTGGTAGAAAAGATCGTCACAGTAAGGTTTACACTGCAAAAGGTCCTCGTGACCGTCGGGTTAGACTCGCAGCTCATACTGCCATTCAATTCTACGATGTTCAAGATCGTCTCGGCTATGACCGACCGAGCAAGGCCGTTGATTGGCTCATCAAGAAGGCCAAATCCGCCATTGACAATCTCGCAGAGCTTCCTCCTTGGCATCCAGCTGCTAACACTACTACTAATACTGAAGAAGCTCCTGAAATAGGAATTACAGAGGAAACAGAGTCCTCTGGTTACAACATTCAGCTTCAGAGGCAGTTTGGTGAGAACCCAGATAACCATTCTGCTTTTATTTCGTCGCAGATGGGTACTGACGCCATAGCTTTCTTCCCCACCACCACAGCCACTATGAGTTCCTCCATCAATTTTCAGAACTACCCAGCTGATATAATCTCCAGAACTATCAACCCCAATGAAGATCTTGGACTTTCTCTTCATTCGTTTCAAGACCCAGGTCTGATTCATGGCCAGTCATCACAAGGAGATGCGAACCCCGGAGGATTTGTGACTTGGAACAACGACGCTTCTATGTTGGTGGGGCAAGGTTCGACATTTTCTCAAAGGGGGACCCTTCAGTCCAGTTTTTCAGCATGGAATGACATTGCAATGACCTGTTCTTCTTCAGAGCAACAAAACAAGTCCCAAGCTTCGATCTTTGGGAGCAGGTTTCTGTCTGATGGAATGGGAATTCCTGGATTCTGCATTCCCACAAGAATTCATGGTGAGGAGAGCGATGGAATTGCTTCTGATCATAGGCCATCTTCTTCTACTTCTCCTAATTCTCGTCACTGAAACTGCGCATTGCTGTTTAGTGCTCCATCCTTATCCATCAGGTACTCACTCCACTGAATACCCATTTCTCTTTTGGCTAAAAGATTTCAGAGACTGAAAAAAAAAATGGAATAGGGAGGGAGCTAGGGACCACTTCGTTTGATTTTTGCAAAGATGACATCTTTCGCTTTGATTGGAACAAATATTAAATAGTATTCATTCTTCTATACAATTTCCCATGCAAAACTGCAAACTTACACAAATTTTCACCTCCATCATTGTGAGCAGGAGTATCTCTTTTATTCAGATTTGCAACTAAGTGAAGATGAGAATCAACAAATTCCGATAGATGCAACAGTTGTCTGGTTGAGCTCAACTCTTTGCTTTCTTCTTCTTCTTCTTCTTCTTTTTTTTTTTTTGAGGGCGGGACCGAAAACTTAGATACAGTTTTATTGTTATTTAATATCAAGCTCTCCAATTAACAAATGATTTGTATTCCGTTAGCCTACAAAAAACTTTCTGTTATCATTTGTATTGGAGATCTTAATAGCAAATATCTATAAAACTATATCTCAAGTCTAGTCAGCTTCTCCTTATCACGTGCATTTACATTGATGTTTTTAGTTTCCCATTGAGTTGGTTACGTTGCATCAACTCTGCTTGACGCATGTTGTATGACACTCCGCTTAATTAAAATATGTCTATGTTTGGATTCCGGAGTCGTTGTCTTCACGGTTTCTGTAACGTCAATTAGTCAAGAAATAGCCATAGCTCATCCAATATCCATTTGAAAAGCAGAGGGAAAAAATACAACGTTTGGTTGTCATTCACACTTCAACTGTACAGAGATTACGGTTTTCCAAATCCCCGTGACCCCGTCTTACAAGGACAACGTTTAAAGCAAGACGTTGCAAGCCAACCGCTCTCTAAGTGGTTCGGTCTTCGGTTTTTTTGTCTCCAAGTCTAATTTTTGTCGAAGCAAAATTGACTTCCTTGGACTACTTAAATTTTCATTGGATTGAGGCAGCATTAATCAATTAGAGTTGTTACCCTTTTATCACCCATTGAGTTCAAATTTAAAGCCGCAAAGGAAACAAGTTGGATTTTTTCATTAACTTTTGAAGAACTAGAACACAATTTACCAGTAATGTTGGCTCAATTCACGAGTTCAAGCTTGGTAATAAGCTGTACAACATCAACTATTTTCAGAAGATGCAATAAAACAAAAGGTTCAGTAAAAATTGGAAAGATTTCAAGTTTAGGATAAGGCTTTTCTTCATCCTCGGTCCCCGCTTATGGCTTACCTCAGAATTTGGCATCATCGTGGCCTGCCCTTCACGAACAGAACAGTGAAGGGGTGGAGTCGCAGAACGCAGAGTCTTGGAATTTGAAGTCTGCTCCTTCCTTGCTTGAAGTTGACTCTGCTGACCTCATGGATAACAGCAACCCAGAAACAGCAGGTGACAGTTTCTAGTGACAGGATAACTAAACTGTAATTATTTGCCCTTGGAGTTTAGTAGCAATGTCGTAAGTCAGCTCACGGGTGCTTTGTTTGGAATTCTGATTGCTCTAAATATCAATTTTGCACCCCATTTTGTAATTTTGTCAAATTAAACATCACTCTAGTAAGAATCAACTGGACCTAATTCTGGCAGCAACCGGACGTCACAAGCTTTTATTTCAAGAAAAAACTTGTAGATAAATGAAAATCACTGATGAAGTACATGACTATGATGTGTTTGGTTCATGTTAGAAATCATTAAAACCAGGATGTGGCAAAAGTAGGTAACTAGTCAGCTTCACAAAATTTACTATTTTGAACATTTTTAAAGTGGCGCCAAGCAAACATTTTTTAATGGGAGTGATTCTTGGTCAATTGTTAAGAATTTGATTCTTTCTCATGCTAATGACAAGCCAACGGAATCCTGAAACACTACTCAGATTCAAATAGGATTAAGGTCTCCCCCAAAATGGTATAATCTACCATACTAGTGAAACAGCAAATTCAGAACACATGAGGAGCACCAAAGTATCTCCATTCATTGTAAACTATATTGGTACACAAGTTTGATCCTAACTATCTGACCTGTTGTTGCACCATGAAAACAAGGAAAGCCTTTGCCAATCCTTCATCAAATCAAAGTGGATGATTGTTCATACACAAACTACTATCCTAAAACAGTCCAGCAAAACATTAGCACCAAATGACTGATAATCAGAGCCCAAGACCAATTCCCAGTAACATCACTGCAGCCACTCATATCTTCACCGGTTCCCATTCCAAGGGGTGAAGAAGTCGAACCAGAAAAGTTTCCACTGCTCGCTGTTGCTGCTTTCAAACTGAAGCACAAAATGGGATAAACTTTCAGAATGCAGGATTCACTAGCGCATTATTCATATGATACTGAACAATCGAATGTAGAATTTGCAGCAAAATTACAGATCAGTTACCTGGACGGGAATTTGCAGTTATCATGACCTGAAATTCAAAAGAACGAGACCCGCGTAAATAGGTAACTGGATCAAAATTCAGCTAAAAAAAGAAACCTCAGAACTTCAAATTCAAGCCTCGTTACAAGGAAATTTTGAAAACTAAGATAATCATAGCCCGCCAGGAAAAATAAAATCGAAACCAACAAGAACAGGACAAGGAAGAAAGTAGGAAGGGGGAGAGAGAGAGTGACAGACTAGGGTTAATGGAAGTAATGGCGGCGGTATTGTCGAAGTTACAGCTATCGTCGGACAAGCCGTGTTTGAGGAAATAGTCGTTGAAAACGTACGACGCCGTATTCTGGATATTGGAAGGGTCATAGCAGGGTCCTCCTTGCTGGATCGGTGCGCAATCAGCTCCGCCGGCATTGCATGCCCAGTCGATCGCGGACTGCAGGGCAGCGTCTTCGGCGTTGTTTTTGGCCACGCACCATAGTTCCTGCGCCGGGACGCCGACGTCCTGGGAATTCAAAGACTGCCGGCGAATCTCAGCGTCAGATATCGGGAAATGCGTGGTGGACAGAAACAGGAAAAGAGTAAAGTACAGCGAGAGAGAAGAGATTTTGGCAGCAGTCATTGTCAAAAGAGAGCGTCTGAGACCCGAAAACACGACAGTTATGAGGGGAATTTGTGCTGAATGAAAAGAGTAGAGGCTTCCTCGGGTCGGGGATAGCAGGGATGTAGCGGTTACTGTGTTAAGGAGCGAAATCGGCGAGGCAGTACAGTAAGGAGAGAGAAGGAGGGAGAGTATCAGTGTGACATCTTGGATTTGATTTTGAAATGAGGAGGCAATGTCCATCTCCTATCCTAATGCTTCTTATGTGTTTGTCCTTCTGATGATTAGGGGACAAACACATTTTATTTTATTTTTTAATTTTTTTATATATTTTTTTATTTACTATATGTTACTTTCTGATTTTTTTTTTTATCTAGTATCTCAAATTAATTAGTTTTCAGAATACTGGTGTTACATGACAAATATTTCTATGTGCAGAATTAGGAATTAATTAATTTGAGATACTGGGTATAGTGGCGGAAGGTAGTGATGGCCAGTTGGGGCCTTGGCCCCAGCTGACCCCGGCTGATCTTATAAAATTTGCTAGTATATATATATATATATTTATTATGTGATATTTTATTTGGTCACAAATTTGGCTCCACATAATTTTTTATCTTCTCTGTAAGGATAATGTTTGTTTCATTACTCATTGGACTGTAAAAGGAAAGTAAAATTATTGTTTGAGATACAAAAAAGGTTAGTATCATCTTATATATTGTTTTGATTTATAATTATGAGTTATTATTTATTTGTATTTTCAAGGTTATTTGATACTATTTAGTAAATACTCCCCTTGGTCCTTATTTGGAACAAACTAATAATTCTCACAAGTCAATAAAAAGTCATCAAATTTGTCCAAAAATTTAAATAATTTTCAATATTATCCCTATTAATTATACTAAACTCTAATATCATATTAATTATTACTCTTTTTTTTTTTGCTCCAAAAAAAAGAGTAATGATTAATTTTTATTAATTATTACTCTCACTCACAACCTTTTTAATTATGGGTATACATGGAAAAAATATTTAATGCTATTTGGAAACAAGCAAGTGTTTTATAAAAATGACCAAATATACTTGTTAATAGGTATCTTATAATAAGAACTAAATGAAGTAATTCAATATGTTTATTTTTTGACCCGGACTAAAAAATTTTTCTGGTTCCACCACTGACTGGGTACAAAAAAAAATTCCAGAAAACAATATATAATATTAATCTAAACAAATAAAATATATATATATAAATAAAATAAAATAAAATATCATTGTCCCTCTAATTAGAGGGACAAGCACAATAAGCCCCTTATGTGCTTCCAATTCAATTAGGGTGTGCATGATAACTTCTGGAAACCATCTGTTTCCAAGAATAATTAATTGCTACAAATATAATTACTGGGCTGGAAGGCACTCTTCAAATCTCAACATGTATGGCAACTGAGTTATTTCATTACTCCGGGAGATTAGAGGCCTTTTTTTCTTTTTTTCTTTTTTTAATAAAAACTGGAATCATTATCTCAACAGAGACATTACAACACCAAGAGGCTAAAAAAGGCTACTCTTTATCAACATTCAAACACGACCAGACTAAAAAAGCTTACCCTTCATCAACATCTGCCTCTTAGAGAAAAAGAGGAGGTTGATCAAGGAAACATTAAATACCCTTTTTACTATGAGTGTATTTAGATAACTAATCAGCAATAATTATGGTCTCTTTATAACCATATGTAACCATTACCTGCCAATCTCTTTAAATTTTTTGTTTATATATTTAAATAGACATGCACAGATGCACAAACTGTATAAAATTATAAGTAAGATTGAACCTACGATTTTGTTCTGTTTCGCTTAATCAAAAGCTTCCTTACTATTTAATTAGGCTACAAGATTAGTGACTGAAATTAATTAATCTGATTGTTATGTAAATAATTTAAGTGGTTGAATTTCATAATTCAATGTAATATGATTCTGATTCATTACTACTATATGATGATATCAATTTATTTTTTATTTAAAGCATATTAGCACAGGATATTATGATAGCCTGATGGATCAAATATAAAGGTAAAAGCTAAGGTGATCCCAGCTCTCATAGTCATAAAACAGAGCACTCCAGAAGCAAACATGTTGTTAATCAATAAATGTTATTGGAAAACAATCAATTAATTACTTGTCAACATCTTATGTTTTATACCAAAATTTCCTTCTAAAAGACTATGTATTTTATAACGGAAAGAGTAGGTGAGTACTTAAGGTTGTTAAATTCAGGAGTTTGAGCAAATTGGTGGTGATATAAACTTATCGTTAACCTAAATTGTAAACTCTTACGAGTTTATTTTTCAATAAATAGGTATTAATGGTGAATAGTAAAATAATTAAAATATAAAAATGATAATAATTTAATTTAAACATATTTTAAATATAAATAATTGAAATTAAATCAATCAGCACCCATAATCTATCATACTCAATAAATAAATTTCTATAAAATTCATGCATAGAGTCATTGAGCATGATCAAATATAAAAAATTAGCATGAGTTCAAGAATGAGTTAACATAGTTCTGTAAGTCAAAAACATAAAAACGGTGAATCCAGTGTGTGTGAATTCGCGAGTTTAAATAAGTTTACAACTAATACAAATTTATTAGTGACTCGATACAATTTTATAAGTTAGAAACGTAAAAACAATAAATTTAAAGAATCAGCTCACGAGTTTAACATCAATGTGAGTAGTTGTCGGTATCAATTAACTTTATTCTTACAAATTTGTAATACCCGGTTCATAAGGAAATATGTGAATTTGAATACATTAATCAATAAATACAATTTATTATTGATTGTTTCATACTTTCATTTTTTTTTAATATATATTTCTTCACTTATAATTGATCAATTGAGTAATCATAATTCATTAATTAAGTAATTATACTTCCTTAGAGCAGCATAACCCTCAAATTTAGAAGATGTAATTTATTTCTATATTTGACTATCCTATATTGCTTTCTTTATCTGATTTTTTGGTGATCATTCATCCCCGATAATTCATAGAGGAACCAAAATTCTTACGGGAATAAGAATTTATCTCCCGTATGTTAAGATGGGAATTTTATTAATATATATTAAAAAAAAGTGAAAATTGAAGAAATGACGTGGACCTCAAATGGCAACTATTCATAAGTGAATTATACATCTTTTTATTAAGCGTGCATTAAAATTTCATTAATATAATTAAATATAATTTGATCGTCATTGATTCATGATTTTCTATCTTGGAATTTAAATATGCTGACTCATTACATGGATTGCGACGTTACACGTGACATTGCCATTCATTTTAGATTATATATTTTCCTATTTTATATGGATTTGGCTTCGTATTCTTTTGTTTCAAGGGTTAAGTATCAATTTTGTCCCTGAAGTACACGTCCAGGAGCAATTTTGCCCTTTAAGTTTTAAGCGGAGCAATGTAGCCCCTGCTGAAGTATCAAAATGGAGCAATGTTGCCCCTCTGTTAGAAACCCTAACGGTCAACGTTAGTTGACCTAACATTGATCGTTAGGGTTTCTCACGGAGGGGCAACATTGCTCCGTTTTTTATACTTCAGGTTCAGGGGCAATATTGATCCGTTTCGGTGGAACAATGTTACCCTTGAAGTATCAAAAACGGATCAATGTTGCCCATTCGTTAGAAACCCTGACCGTTAGGGTTTGTAACAGAGGGGCAACATTGCTCCGTTTTGATACTTCAGGGGTGACATTACTCTGCTGAAAACTTAAAGGGTAAAATTGTTCTTGGGCGCGTAATTCAGGGACAAAATTGATATTTAACCCTTGTTTAAATCCATATTGAATGACAAGGACACGGTGACGAACTGACGATAATCAATCCTCAATTCTCTCTCTTTTGCCATCTTCTATTCTACTTTTTGAATCTAAACAAAACAATTTAAATTTTATTTTTAATTTAAATAGATCATATACCATAAGAAAATTTATCAATTAATTTTAAAAATAATAATTGATATTTAAATTTTAAATATAAAAAATGAAATATATATTTTTTCACCAGCACCTGAAAAATAAATTAGGACATGTGGATTAGACATTCTTTTTTTTTTTTTTGGACTAATGGATTAGACATTCTTAAACAAACATAAATACCAGTATAAATTTATACGAGGTCTGAGAACTCGTGATAAAAAATCGTGAGCTAGCAAAAGGACAAAAGTGACTTTTAAACTCTGGCCTCGTCATCGAAAATCTATAAATAGCCTGTTTGCTTGGCCGAGAAGTTTGCAAGCTACTCCCTTCGCCAGCATGATGATCCCAAATCTTCAGGTCCCGTTTGAAACAATGTCCTTTCAAAACCCTAATCTCGTTGTAGATGAATCATTTGAATACCAGAAAATCACACCTTCCGATTCCCGGTGCTTCCAAACCCTAACCCTCGATGATCAAATCCCTGATCTATTTCCTCAACTCCATGATGAGATTCCACATGGATATTCGGTTTCCGCTCCCGAAACCGCTGATTATTCTGCCGCCGGCTGTCACAAAGGACTGACGCTCAATAAATTGAATCCAGAGCTAACTACTGGGGAGAAGCTTCAAGTTCTTATCGAAACCCTCAAACCCATTCCTTTCAAGCCCTCTGAATCCCTTGACTTCAAGAGCTACGAGCCCCTCCTCAGGCGGCTTGGGCTCTGGGATTTTGTTAATATCGAGTTTGATACGACCATTCGCGGGGATCTTCTAGTGCAATTGATTGCCAGTTATACACCTAACTTGCTCTGTGGTTACGTGAATGGGATTAAGATAATGGTGAACAGGGATGACCTGGGGCGTGCTTTGAAGTTGCCAATGGAACCCACTGTTGCTTCAACAGAAAATGTGGTGGATGCGCTAGAATCTGTGGAATCAGCTGCTTTCATTGAAAAATTGCTGTCAATGTGGATGGTTTTACACGATGATGAGTGTATTATGCCTCCTGAGGTTTTGTCCTGCATCAGGTTGATCAAGGAAGGGCAACTGGAGATGATTGATTGGGCAGGATTGATCTGGAGCATGGTGGACAATGAGTTGAAAGCCTCACAGTTAGAGAAGTGTTACTATGCATCGCATTTGCAGCACTTGATTAAGACACAGCATGAGGAGTTGGTCAGAGAAGAGTGTGAAGTGGACATTGATCAGGTGAGTAACAGAAGGGATGCGCAGTTGATTCAGGGGCAAGATGATGATGTTGAGATTCTTGATCTGGAAAAGGAGGAGGATGGAGAAGAACACTCGATGAATGTTGAGTATTTTAAGGAAGAATCTGAGATGTGGCCCTTATTGCAGCAATGCAATGTCAGACACCTGAAGGGTTCAGAGGAAGAAGGATTTGTGGAGGATGAGGATGATGACCGTACTCTTTTGGGGGGGATGCCATCAGGAATCTCTTCGATGGGAATGCATTCAGGAAGTTTCATTCAGGAAATGGAAGCAGGGAAAATTCCTCTTGGTTGTGGGAATGGGCTGAGTGGCAATTCTGAAGATTTTTTCAACTACAGAGAACATGCTCAAATGGTTTCTGGACCGTCATCTTCTGGCAATAGTCATAGGAGATATGTTGATCAGGATGATCATAACTCATATCAGTCTCCAACTCTTAGGAACAAGAGACAGAGAAGTGATAGCCTCTGCGATGATAAGCCAGAGGACTTTAACATGTGTATGGAGCACATACAACATTTGATGGGAGAAGCTAGAATGATGTACGCGGCAAAAGCACAGGCTTGTGAAGAATCTTCCATGAGTCGGCAATTCTTGTTGAATGAGCTGCAGAAAAGTGATAGGATGATAGACCATTTGCGTGAGGCACATCTGGAAGAGAGTCAAAAGGGACGACAGGAGGTATTTAGGCTTGAGAGGGAAGTGTATATGATGGGAAAACTCTTGGAGGGCTACAGAAAATCCTTAAAGGAAACACAACAGGCTTTCAATGAATACAGGATCTGTTGTACACAAGCCAGTGAACCTGTTTACAAGGAGGTTCCTGATTCTGCTGGGAAAAGAACAAGAACAGACGAAGCGTCTGATGATTGAGAAGGCTGGATTTTGAACAAAGCTGGAAGACCATATATCATAATAGAATTCATCCAATGGGGGAAAGGTTGATGCATTTTGAGGATCAAGCAAAACTCTTGATCACGCTAAGGTCAATGCTTAAATGCTAGTTTTTTGCATTCTTCAGGACGTGCGCCAGTAGTGTGAAGGACAATCTATATAGTAATTAAGCTTTATCTTTTTCGATTGCATGCTTTCTCAAAGCAGTTCAAAGTACAACACCATGTGATGGGTTGGTCATTAAAGTACAATAGCAAATGTAGTACATAGTTAAATTTTCAAGTTAGTTTATGAGACCATAATGACTTTGGTAATTTATTAACTTTGGCAACAATGTGAGATCCAATCCCCCAAGTTGTTGTGATAATCTCTTGCTGTTTTTTCCGTTTTGCATGCAAAAGTTGAACAGTTAATCTTTTACCAAGAAACAGGAAAGGCTAAAATTACTGAAGATAGATATAATTTAACCACTACCACAGCAATAAACATTTTGGTACGGATTTTGGCACAAAATGACAATACACAAGCCACATCCATGTATGCAGGGGTACATATAGGATTGACTAGAATTATTCCTTTTTCCTTTTTAGAAGAAAATGGTTGACAAGGGGTTTATATTAGGTGTTTTTCCTTAGGTGCTTGTTATGTGATTTTCCCTCTAATTAAAGGGATTAAGACTTTTTTTTAATATTTTATTTATTTAGATTAAATTATATGCTGCATCCTGATTTTTTATTTTTTTTGCATCTAGTATCTCAAATCAATTAATTTACAGTCTTGCATTCATAAATATTTGTCCTGTAACACCAGTATCTTAGAAATTAATTAATTTGAAATATTGAGTGTAAAAAAAATAATCAAAATACACCATATAATTTAATCTAAATAAATAAAATATATAACAAAAAGTCATCATTCCTCTAATTAGAAGTAGAAGCACATAACAAACATATAAGAAAAAACACCTAATGTGAATATCACATCTCAATTTGCGAATTAGGAAAAAGAATTTTTTTTCCCATACTTTGCGTTATAACCTAGTTAAACTTTTGATCATCAAATTGTTTTAAAATGTAACGTTGGCAAAAAAAAAAAAAGGTTTTAAAATGCATCATCACTTTGTCTCTCATAGATAATAGATTATCACAAAAATTAGATATGATTCAGAACCATGGTCTTAAAAGTCCACATGATAACTTAAACAAGGAGAAAATTTAACAAAACAACAGACATATATATATATATGTATATATGTACGTATGTACTATATCATGTGACAATCATATAACTTGTAGATCTACAACATCTCATAAGAAGACACGAACGAATCAGATCTGCAACCCATGAATGGGTTCTGCTACACCGCCATGCACGCTGGACGTACGTTAGCACCACTGGGAGAGATGAGAACCGCCATGGTCACAGGTTTGGCGGGGAATTGTCTCCGTCATCGGTGGTGATGGACGGTTGATGAACAATCGGCGAGAGTGTGGAAGAGGGAAGGAGAAAACGGAGCATTAAGGTAGGAGCAAAGCAACGGACAATTTGGTTTTATTTTACCAAACAGATAAAAATATTAATTTCATCTTCACTTCCACGTACTTCCTCCCTCCAAACAACCAAACGGGATCAAAAGTGTTATCTCACACAAATGCTAATATTTTTTTATCAAAAAAATTGTACAGCTAAAAGCGCCTCATGATTTACCCAGCATGATTCCATTTACACTTCTTTATATTATTTTTTAAAAGAAAGACGACTACATAAAAAGAAAGCAGTAACAGAATACACATATCAAAGCTCTCCATGAGCTACTGATTCACATAATTAACAATAACCTCAATCTTTAAAATTAATTAGAGCTTAATCTTTACAATTAAACCAACCTTGTCCCATTCCTTCCCACATATTTATCCAGGTTTTGAAGACCTCCTCTCTACAAGAGAAAGAAAACAAAAAATACAACAAAACCCAGAGAGGACCCTTCACTCCACTCACGTACATGTCTTCTTTCCTTTCATCTATTCCAACTCAGCCCCACTAGTGTTTGCTTTCCAGCTTGACTTAACAATACACTGTTCAAAAAAAAAAGAACACCAAACTGAAGGGAAAAAAAGAGAGCTGGAGATGAAAGAAAGGAACCAAAGACAATTATAACAATAAAAAATACAGAAAGAATGATCTCATTATATCTTGAGACTATTTAGTTAAAGCAGACACAACTGTCCCATCCACCCTCTTTAGATTGGCACTGGTGCACATGTGTTTCCCTGCATACCAATCATGCAAAAACTTTGAGTGGTCCCCTTCTTTAAAGGAAGCACATCACGTGACTGCACAGTTGATTGCAGAAGCGTACCAATGGCCTCCCCACTTATAATATTGTGTTGCCCCTCTCCCTCCCTCTCTCTGTGTATATTATATTTTCTTCATGTTGGCTAATAAAAATTCCCACCATCACTGACCCCTCAGTGGTACCATTACCATTCAATACCTTACAGGATCAGAAGAAAGTGTTGCCCCTTATTTCTCTGATTCCTTTCCTTTCTCCCTTCTCTTCCTAAACTCTCTGCAATCAATAATGAAAGAATCACTCCATGAAATATAAAACTAGCTAGCTAGCTACTTGATCATCTTCTTGGGAGGTTTATTTCAGACATTGAGAAGTTGTTCCTTTTCTGTCTTAGCACCACATTCTGTGTTTCGTTTTGGAGATGAGGATGGTGATGGTGGCCCCGCTGCTGCATTATTATTTTCCATTTTCTTGAGGTTCTGATGGTGATAGACTTGCCTCAGCCTCTCTATCTCCCTCTTCAGAGCCTCTTGATGAGCTGCGTATAAATATTATTAGTAATAATAATATATCAGACTTTGTTAAAGCATACCACTAGTCACTACTCAACTGCTTGGGAGCAGGGCACATGATCAGACACAGTTTTAAATACGCGTGCATGCAATGCTTTTACTAAAATCAATACAAGACTGTCCGGTTTCATAATTAGGCTGCTTCCCTTCTACTAAAGTAATGAAATTATATGTGCAGCTTTCACGAGAAATAAAACCCAATAACATTAATATTTTTAATGTGGGAGTAGTTTATTAATCTTTGTTCATCCTTCTCCAAATTATAGAACCAAACTAACTAGATCCAATGAACTGATAGCTTAGTAGTGGTGCACTGCCCCTTTTCTTTATGTCATTCCTGCTTTGTCATGATCCCATCAATACGATAACGGCACTGTGTCAACTGAAAAGTACAGAATCTTCAGCTTTAATCCTTATGCATTAGAAATCGTATATGATCTTTTTTTAATTTTTTTATTCTTCTCATGCGCTTAAACTGTTTGAACCTAAATATGATGTTCATATATATTTCAGAATCAATTGAAGCCTATGGAACTGATTAAGAAGGACAAAAGCAGCAGCGGACTTTAAACTTAATGATAATTCCAAGAAATTTGAACATCTCAATGAAAGTTTCAAATCTCATAACCTTTTGAGCCATAGAAATATCTACAAGACTACAACATGTTTCAACAGTGTCATCAGTTATGTTAGCAGAATATTTTTTTTGCTCTTAATTGCTTGTTAAATCAAGTACTTCTTAATTAGTGAAATAGATAAACAAGATAAGAATTCGGTTAGCTTCTTAGCCACGAGTAATGTAGATAATATAGTTTAAGGTCAAAAGAATATTACCATCCTTAAAGATCTTGTCCTGGGCAAGGGCGGCGATTCTTTGCTTCAGAGCACTGTTGTCAACATTTAGAAGCAATCGTTGGTGATCAAAAAACGCAACTCTTGGAGATAACACTGAAACTTCAGCCTTCATTGGTCAACGCAAAGGGAAAAACATTAATTACTTTTTTAACTGTTTAAGATATCAAACCATGCCATGAAAAAAATATAACGAAAAAAAGATTCAAAAGCTGAACTACAGAAATTAACGCACCTGTAATGAAGTTACACTTCGTTCTAGCTCAGATATGTATTGCAGCTTCCTCACTCGTGACCTTTGTGCAGATTGTCTGTTTGCTAGGATTCTGATGCAAAACCAGGATCAGAGCAGATTAAAGAAAGAATTATGAGAAAAAGTAAAAACGTCAGGAGAAGAAATAAATCACAGATTTCTTGCATGTAATATTATTTCTAACATTTTCTTCAGAAGACGTACACCAACAATAACTCATAAATGGAATAGCAAAATCAAGCAAAAACCAAAAGAGAATAAAAAGGGAAAAAAAAAATGTAGCTGTGCCTCTAACTTATATCTTGAAAATTTGACATGGTCATTTATTGGGCGATGGGCTCAAAAAGCAATCATAGTTTCTAAGATGAATGGAAGCATATTAACCTTTTCACTCTCTTAGGGTCAGTAATTTTGTCAGCAGAAGAAGCTGTGTTGGTGCTATTTGGGGCTTGAGTTTCCTGTTGGCTTTGGCTTTCAACCTCGTCTGATTCATTCTTCACCTGTTTCTGCTGCTCGTTCTCCTTCTCCTTCGGCTGGTTCTGGTTTCGGCCGGTTTCTTTCTCATCGTTAATGCTGTTATTATCAGAAGGGCTTGAAGGATTCGAGGACGACATGGTGGGAGGTAAGGGAGCCCCAGATAAATCGTCAGTGAACATGGAAATGAATTGGTCATCATCAAATCTATCGAACTCAATGTCGCCCCCAGACCTCGGAGGAATCACGCCGGGATTACCACGGCAATCGTCCAGCATTGGCGCCTCAATGAAGGCAACAGAGTCACTCACGGATCGCCGGTGAGCCCCTCGTCGGGCCGACGAGAAGTCGAGGAATTCGTCCACCCAAGAAGGATTTTGATGGGTAGCAGCAGCGTTGGCGGCGGCATTATTTGGCGACAAACTTGCAATGGAAGGCATCTTGTGATGAGAAGAAAAATCAGGCCAATTGGGCGCCATATTTGGAATCTTGGGAGGCAATTGTGCCATGATAATAATCACACAGAACAAAAACAAAACACAAAGCCTGCGTTCCAAATTTTTGCAGAGACCCAGAAGCAATCTGGTCCACAAATTCTCATGCACGGGCGTACACACACCGCTGAAGCCGATAAGAAGGAGGCTGTAATATAGGCAGGAGCCACGGGGAACTAATGTTAGAAGGAAGAAAGAAGGCACGAGAAGGGAGCAGAAGAAACAGTAGCACAACCGTTCAAGCTTGTATGAAATGAGAGACACACATACACATTGATTAAATTTTTTTTTTCCGTGCTTGAAAATCCCAACAAATCCCTTTTAGGGATTTATCTCAGAAGCGAAATGATGATAAAGAAAGATGACAGGAGAGAGTTAAGAACACAAAGGTGACACAAAAAATACAAGTGAGTATAAGAGTGTGTGTTTGTATGTATGTATCTCTGGATGGAGAAAAGGGAGGAATCAAAGAAAGAAACAAAAGAGAGAGAATCAAACCCAAATGGTAATGAAGGGAAGGGGTGGGGTCACATGGGGAAGTGGAGGGGAAGACAGGAGAATGGACAGCTATACAACAGCTGGGAGGAGGAAGGAGGGAAGGAGGGTCTTCATTGGTGTTACTGCAAAGTCGCCACTTTTTTTATTTTTATAACTCCCAGTCAGCCCCCCTTTCTCTCCCGCCCTTTCTTATTCTTTGGATCACACAAAACAAGATTGCAAGTGAGGTTGAAATTGAATTATGAAATGAATCTTATATTAAAGATCAAAGATGCTATCTTCGGTCCTAAATATAAAACATATTTAATTTTGCAATGTAATATAGACCATATTTTGTAATGTAATATAGACTACAAACTATATATCGTATATTGAGGACTAGATGAATAGTATTTAATGACATGAGGTTTTTTTTTTTTTGATAAAAATTTTTTAGGGGGTTGGACTCACCCACAATCCAAGAGCAGGGTGCTTGGAGCCCACTATGCAGAGAATTCAGGACTAAGAGTATACATGCATCCACCTTAGCCTGAGTTACCGTTGCTTCGTAGATCTTTAGGATATCTCTCCCAATGCTTTGACCAACTCTAGGATCGAATCCCTCCCTTTTGGTGAGAGTATCCGATCCCCTCACCAGTTAAACCCAAGGACAAGTGGTATATTCATAGTGTCCCTAAAGAAAAACATATCGCCCACAGTATTAATGGAACAGAAACCAGGATCTTTAGCTTGTAGGAGAGTATGAATATAAAAAAAGATTTAATTGAAAATGATTTAAACTAAGTAGTTAATATGATTTTCAACTTGGTATGCCAAGTTTGCTCAATTTATATTTCGTATATTACACTTTACCATATTCTTAACTCATTTACTTTATAAAACTTGAATTGGTATTCTTATTTGTCTGCCAGCATTGAACAAAGGTCCTTGTCTAACCATTTCAAGTGATGGATAAGAACATGACGTTAGCTTTGAAAATATATAAAGGATAAACTTTTAAAAAAAAGAATATACTAATCTCTTATAAATTAGTAATTAATTTAACTAAAAATTAAATATCTTTATTACAATGGAAATGGGGGAGGGTTAAAAATAAATAGAGTAACATTAAAATTAAATTTTGGATAAAAACTAATGCAACTTATGGTTTTTGACCTGAAGCATTTTATGGGTTTATACATCAAATTAAAAGAAATGATATGAAACAATCAAATTAAATAGTTTGAACCCAAAAATACTCGCGTTAATTTCATATATCATATACTCTTTTTATCCTAGATCTAGGAGTTATAGATAATTAATAGAGTATATAGAAATTAAAAAAATTAGTTTAATTAGTTATATAACCAAATTTTTTAGTCAAAAAGAATTTATAAATAGGATCAGAGAGTGATATACATTTGCAATTGAATTAAGGTTTAACAATAAAGTGCAATTAAGTGAGGGGGTCAGTAATTAGTGGGGGTTCAGACGAGAGAGTAGCAAAAGAGGGCCATGCATGTGCTTGAAGCTTTTATTAATATCTAGGAGTAGCTACGCATGGAGAGGGAGAGCCATTAAAAAAAGAAAGGGGTAATTAATAATTAATATAAACGTAATTAAACAACATAAAGAGTGTAGGTAGAGTAATAAGATAATTAGAATGATTTCATTGGATATCATATGAACTGTGAAAGAGAAGGCCCGCCCCTTGTGTAAAGAAGGATCATGCCATGCTCCCATGTGACTTGTTTGCAAGCTCTACGCTTTCTTTCCTTTGTCTTCAAACCATTCCCACATGTAGGGTATATGCCCTCACTCTCTCTCTCTCTCTCTGTAGGTGTTCTTAATTATCTCTCCATGCATGCCCTCTATCTCTCTCTCTCTGCTTCTAGGCACCTTCTTCCATGAACTGGATTTTTTTAGTGCTTCATTGATGCCCAAAAGAGTTTGACAAAGCCATAATAGTGATTACAGTAGATCAGGATCAGGAAAGCGTCAGCATTTATTGCATATACTATATATAGATAGATATGCATTTTCATATTTATATATGTATTAATGTATTATATTATCCTTGATCTGTATCGAGGATTTGCCTGCCAACACACACAGGGCATCTTCAAGGACTATCTCTGTCATTAATTAATTGCTACTTTGGCATCTCTGTTTGTGGGCTCCTACTTTCTCTTCTCTCCTACTCTGATCTAGCCATTACTGATACACTTGCAAGCTTTGATTTTTGTCTACACCACTCTCATTCTTTGGAATCTGCAGTATTGAAAGTTGTTCGGGGTTCAGTTTTCACTGGAGTTAATTTTTAATCTGCTCAATCAATTTCTAATGAAAGTAACATGAGTAGCCTGCGTTAGTTTTCACATAGGATCATTTTCATCGGTAATTAAAGCATGAGAACCCCGTAGCAGTAAATGAATCAACATCACAATCATTGATCGTACCGCTATGAATTGTGTCAGAGCTCCCCAGTCCCCAAAAAATAATATGCCTTTAAGTTCATTAAATATTTTAAAGCCGTCTGGTTGGCCACTTATCTAACGCATCATCTGTTGCATTCATGATTTGCTTGAATAGTATGGCCTATGGACAAGTGTTTTGGTTGATAATTCTGTTTTTCTTCATGCAACGGAAAAATGATAATTCTGGTTTTTGGAACCCATAAATTATACTAGTTAAACTCTAATTTCCATCCCCCTCTGCATTTTTTATTTTTTATGGTTCGGGGGAGGTTACTTTTTGCCAGATCTGAGATTAGATCTAATGCAGACCCTTTTTCGAATATAATAAAGAACTTCTAAATTTTAAATTTGAACTCTTTAAAACTTGTGAAGAATTGACTTGTAGTCAACAACCAGTATTTAGCAATGGCATATGCACGCGAAGCCTTCTCTAGTCTCTACAACTATGAATAAGAACTTTTACTGCTAATAAAAATAAATGAGGAAATGACATCAATATCCCAATTAAAAAATAATATCAAAAAAGTTTCATAACTTGTCAACGATAGTTCGTTCACTTATTAATAACTGCTCTATTACTTGTTATTGACAAATTATAAAACTTTGTTGATATTATTTTCCTTATTTAGGACTTTAGTGTCATTTTCCCAAAATAAATTCCTCAACCTTAGTATTAATCAGTTATGGCAAGAGAGAATTACGTACATTTAAGTTGTTTAGTATAGAAGTTGACGATGGTAGTCATATAATGCAGTGTCCATTAGAACTACTTGTTGGGTATAACTTGCTTGAAAACCAAGGCACTTGCTAGTTGTATAATATGTATCAGCTTTCAACCTTTTCCATTGGAACAGGAATTAATCCAGATTCACACGCCCTCGTAATCTTCATCGTTCCCTTCTGCTATCAAACGCCAAATTGAAATTTTGATTTTGTCACCATCATTGCCACAACTTTTGCTTGAAAGTTTTTCATTTTAGGTATAATAAAAGCTTAAGTGAGTTGGATTCTGAGGGTTTACTGGGATAATAACATGCCTTCACATTTACAGAGGTATTTATATATCATCCACCAACAAAGTCCTTACATTGGTGAAATTTGAACCCATAACCTTGTGCTAATGAACCAACCCCTATACCAATGGGATCAACATTTGTTGGTTCTTTTGCATGAAAGTTGACAACCTCAGACGGCAACTTTTAGAGCTGGAATTCTGGGAGAAGTTTAAATGTGCCGGATTTTTGCTGATCTTTAGGTTAGAAAGCCATAAGCAAGCTGACGACCCAAGCGTCTTTCTGGGCCACGCAGAGAACATGACGAAACGTAGTAGTCTTGCCTTGTCAAAGTTCTCCAGTGCGAAAGAAATGAGGACATCTAATTGAGCATGTGTACTGCTACTGCATATAATAAATACTCATGCAAGTTAATTAACTCTCATTCTATATCTGCATTATCAGCAAGCCATGAAGACAACCATTATCCTTCATTATTCTCTTTGATCTTCTTACCCTGTGCTGCACCTTATGGACCACAACAACAAGAGGGGCATGTCCTGACATTTCCAAGAGTAACTCGACTGAGACACAAGTGATCAAGAAGAGGCATGAACGTTGGCTGAAACATGGCCGACATTATGAGGACAAAAAGAATTTGAAGTCAATTTTTGCATTTACCGAGCCAATCTTGAGTTTATAGAGTGCGTCAATGCCCAAAATTACTCCTACAAGCTCACAGACAACAGATTTGCTGACATCACAAATGACGAGTTTAGAAGTAAATATCTTGGTTTCCGACCTACACGGCATTTGCATACAGGACTCCGGTATGATAAACATGAGGCTTTGCCAGGAAGCATAGACTGGAGAAAGAAAGGTGCAGTCACCCCCATCAAAGATCAAGGCCAATGTGGTAAAGTTTCTTGCAATGGTTTAGAAGCACCCAAGAAAAAGTACACTATCGCCATGCATTCCCTAAATATAAGAAACCAACATATGCGATTTACAGGAACATGGATGCATGAACAAAGTAACTCAGATCCTTGAAAGAAAAGCGTAAAGATAGATCCTTCTATTTCTATACCTACAATATGCTGATATTTATCAGATGCTGATTTTGATTGCCAAGATTTCATTCATTTATTTTTAAGTATGACTTGAATTTCAGAGCAAGCTGAGAAGTAAATCATGGCATAAACCTTTTGGTGCAGGAAGTTGTTGGGCCTTCTCCGCGGTAGCAGCTGTAGAAGACTAGAAGGCATTAACAAAATAAAGACAGGGAAGTTGGTGTCTCTATCTGAGCAAGAACTTATAGACTGTGATGCTAATGATGGGAACCTAGGCTGCCTAGGTGGCTACATGGAGAAAGCATTTACTTTCATTAAGAAAAATGGTGGGCTCACCACTGAGAGAGACTATCCTTATAAAGGAACAGGTGGTACCTGTGATAAACGCAAAGCTGCACATCATGCTGTGACTATAAGCAGCCATGAAAATGTTCCTGCTGACAATGAGGAGAAACTGAAAGCTGCAGCTGCTCATCAGCCTGTCTCTGTAGCAATTGATGCAGGTAGCTCTTTCTTTCAACTTCACTCCGAAGGCATCTTCACTGGCATCTGTGGAAAGGACCTCGATCATGGAGTAACAATAGTTGGGTATGGTGAAGATAATGGTCAGAAGTACTGGCTTGTGAAGAATTCATGGGGTGAAGATTGGGGCGAATCTGGTTATGTTAGGTTGAAGTGAGATACTAAGGATAAAAGGGGTCTTTGTGGCATTGCCATGCTACCAAGCTACCCTGTCAAGTAATAAGGTGCCTGATGAAAGGCAAAGTAAAATAATGCAATCGTTCTATTAAAATAACTACGCTAAGTTTATCAAGCAGACTGGGAAGTTAGGATGGACGGAATGAAATAAATATTAATTAAAAAGTTCGCTGAACATTTGTAGAAGTCAAACACTGATCATTCTACAGATATAGCAACTCATAATGTTGTACTTGTACCATACATAAAAACCTTTTTCATTTTCCAGTTACAATAAACTTGCCAAATTTCTCTTGGCAATTATACAAAGTAATTAGCCCTTTTTACACCAGACTGCAAAGAATAAATTCCATCACTCATATGCTGAGTCTTTTTCATATGATAAAAACTAAACAAAATCTAATTCAAAAACCTTTTGCAAAGGCAAGATCTTAGTACTGTACTTTTTCAGCTTCAAAGAGAAAGGCTGTCCAGCTGGAGGGTGATTTAGGGATGATGACAGCTTATTTACAATACCAAGTTTCTCTTTGGGTAGTTATCCTGTTAAAATTTAGAAATTTTCTTGGCCGGCTCCATAAATAACAGCTGAGATACAAGTGTTGCAAAAATGTACATTACACAGCACAAGCTATTTTGCACAGGTAATGACTGGCTAAACCCTATCTTCTGTCTGACTTAGGTATATGGTTTAAACTCTTACCATCATCCGCATTACAATATTTTCACCCAAACCATGCTCACCTGCCTCCAAGCACAGCATCATAAGTTCATAACCCTCAAATCCAACAAGGAAAACCTCTTCTCAATGGTAACGCCTCCTTCTATATCTGTTGTGGCAATGAAAACGCCAGAGAACAACAACAAAAATAACCAGAGACAGTTGAAGAATAATAGCAACCTTCAGACCTGAAATAAGAAATTTTCAAGATATATTTACTTATAGGTTTAAAAGGTATGTAAAAACTTTCTTGGACAAAAAAGCTACCAGTAAGGTTATAAACTGATTCCTTTAACTTCACTCCATCGTTTGTCTTTTTTTCCCCAATGGAGACTAGATCAGACCTGTATTCTACATTTCCACCCATGACGCATGTATTTGGACAATGGGTGCTGCCATCATACTCATCACTCCCATCACAACAATCTGCAGCAATACTGGATAAAAATTGGAACTTGAACTTGAAGGCAAAAGAACAATCCTTAATACCCTTGATTGCACATCCAACTTTAATATGATTTGAATTTAAATAGTATGAGAGGATATTGAACAAGTAGCATGATAAACCAGATTGGGTGAAACAGAATTCTAGTTTTACACTTGATTTATTATACTAATTTAATCTCACCTAGGCAATGTGTTTATATTGGGTTAAGACTCAAAGTAAGAATAAAAACAACAATTGTCAAGAGATCTTTTGTCAAATCCCCTTAACTACTTGGCTTTATTGTTACTGAAGAGTGAGGAAATAGAGACAGAAGAAATAAACTGTTGTGCAAAGTTAGGTGCCTCAAAATGCATATAAATCTTAAAAGCAAGACATTTACTACCCATCATTCTCAAGAACACAATGCTTCTATATGGGAACAAAATGATATACAAAAAATAGGCCTAAAATAGCAACTCTGAAAAGATAAATTGGGAAAAAAGCAAAGGGTGAGGAGAGAAAGAAAATATAAAATTTAATAAATGGGATCTTTCTTTGCTTACCACAAAAAAGATCATTAACACGAGAAGAAAATATGAACTGTGGCTTGCTTCCTAAGTTTTGACAATAAAATTTTCCAGTTGGACAAGCAGATGTTCCTGTAAATATAAAACAACATTGCGCTATCAACAGCGACAGGCAGTGTCTAAATATTACATAATAAAATAAAGTATTAATAATTAAATCAGAAAATTAAGTTGAAAAGTAGCACTGAAGCAGTCATACTGGAGTCCTTCTTGTCAAAATTTAGCTTAACCGGAAAAAAAAATCATAAGGGAAGAACCAGACACATTGTGAAGCATCAACGGTAGACCAGAACAGAGAAAACACATGAACTCATTAAGTAATACGTTGGACATAGAAGAAATTAAAGCATAGATTCATGATTCTCTGATATCTGAATTCAAACAAAGATCAACTAATTAGGATTAACAGGACCATAAAAGTAAAAACCATCATTTCCCAAGGCTACTGGGGAACATATGAACAGAATCTTCCATAATCGCCTGATGACCTGAAAAGGCTAAGTTCATATTTCCTTTTATCCACATCGATAATACCATAATATTTAATGTGATACCCAATATGCATATACCCATAACTCAAACTTCCACATTTAAGCTATTTTTTTAGGGTTATGACTGGTACCAGGCTCATCAGTGCCATCAATGCAGTCACAAAAATTGTCATTGAGACGATCTCTGGGGAAATATTTTGTTCCGTCCTTGCATTTGATTACTTCCGACCTATAATATTTCTCATCTGCATCCACATAACCGAATTGAAAGGTTTAACAAAAGATTTACAATAATAGCTAAATGTGCACACCCACTACTGAAAAGAATCAAACTTTAGTTAGTTCAAACAAAGTGACGTAAAACCCAAATAAAGACGAAGGATACCCAGCGATACCTAAAGGATGAACTCCAAGGAGAGGAGGGTGTGAGAAGCAATAAGCTGGAGAAGTTAGGAGGAAACAGAGGCAGATGAAATGGGCGGAGCAATGTGTTCCCATCAGGATATCGGAGAAGGTTTCCGCACTCATTTCTCGCAGACGAACCAGGGCATATTTAGCTGCGTTCATTGTTGCTAATGTGTTGACCTGATCTTCGTCTTCAACGGTTCAACCTAAACCGAAGGGAACGTCTCCCTCAACAGTGAAAAGTATGATTTATTCAGATTATTAGTCATGATTTTTTCCCTTCAAACAAAGCTAGTCATGACTCGTGATACTGGATTTAGAAATTTTAAAACTATTTATTTGAATAAATAATAGAGTAACAGTAGTAAGCATTGTTGCCAACAATCTTTTATGTTTCTATTTACAAAATATCGTGTAAACTAAATTAAACTTATGAATTTGTATATCTTGTTTTTAATTTTTATATCATTTTTATGTTTCTAACGTACAAAATAACTTATCTTAAAAGTTATATTTTTTTTAAAATTTAATCATGTTTAATGACTTTATATATATATTTTCTATAAATTTCTTTGTTAAGTATAATAAAGGGTTAAGGACTAAAAATACCAACGAACTATTGAACTAGGACCACCCAGCACAACAAACTTTTTTTTGGACAAAAAATACCAACAAACATTTTAAAGAGGAGCGCTCAGCACAACGCCATTAACACCGTTAACAAAAAGTTAACCTCCGTTATCTAATGAGCAGATTGACAACGAACTCTTATTTCGGGAGCGCCAAAGACAAAATTCTAAATTTTACTAAATTAAATAATTTTTCTCAATTGTCATTATTCAAAACTACTTGTATAGATATCTATGGACAAAATTATTCATTCTTTAATTTTGTCAAAATTATAATTTGCTAAAATAAACAAAATTTTTAATTAAAAATATAATTATATGATTTAAATAAAACTCAAGGTGTTTTATAATTTATTATATATGTTAAACAAAAAATTATATGATTTATTTTTATAATAAAACTCACATCAAGATCGAAAGAGACAGGAGTAGAGGATGGCGAGAGACTTTAGCCGCTGAGCTTTGGGTGGCGACGGCGACCAAACCCTAAGACTGATGAGTCGAGTGTGTTCTCCAGAATTTCCACTCTCCAGTCTCCAAAAATCTCCACTCTAGTCCGCTCTGCCTAGTGAGTAGTGCCTATACACACTACTCTGCTGAAGTCTAAAGGTCTAACGCGATCGCCAGGGGGAGGGGAAAACACGTACAAGCTGTTAGAGATGTTTAGATTGCATAAACAGTAACCCGTGCCCCGCCCATATAACTTAAACGGGTACGGGTAACCCGTTACCCGCGACGGCTCAATCTGGGTCGGCCAGAGCATCTCGTCGTCCTATCTCTATTGGATCTTGATGTGAGTTTTATTATAAAAATAAATCATATAATTTTTTGTTTAACATATATAATAAATTATAAAACACCTTTAGTTTTATTTAAGTCATATAATTATATTTTTAATTAAAATTTTTGTTTATTTTAGCAAATTATAATTTTGACAAAATTAAAGAATGAATAATTTTTATCCATAAATACCTATATAAGTAGTTTTGAATAATGACAATTGAGAAAAAATTATTTAATTTAGTAAAATTTAGAATTTTGTGCTGGGCGCTCCTGGAATAAGAGTTCGTTGGCAATCTGCTCCTTAGATAACGGATGTTAACTTTAGTTAACGATGTTAATGACGTTGTGCTGAGCGCTCTCTTTAAAATGTTTGTTGGTATTTTTGGTCCAAAAAATAGTTTACTGTGCTGGGTGGTCCTGGCCCAATAGTTCGTTGGTATTTTTGATCCTTAACCCTATAATAAATTATAGATGTTGATGGATTTAATTTTAATTATTTAAATTTAAAATATATTTAAATCAAATTGTTGTATGTTTATATTTTAATTATTTAATTAAATGCTAATAATACATATTTAATAATAAAGATAAACTCATAAGATAAATTTTTACAAGTTTATGATTCGAATTACCTATAAGTTTATATCACGATTACAAATTTATTTAAGTTCACGACACTTTGACACCTTAATAATAAATAATAATCTTGGTCATAAATAATACGAGTAATTCGCTTTTACCTTGTACGATGCTAATGTGTAAAGCAAAATATCCCCGCCAGGATATAAGTTTACATTTTTTAACGATACACTTTTTACTTCAATAAAAAATTAGATACTTATTTCCACACATCAATATTAATATAATAAATCATATAACAGTGAACATTTTAATATTTATTTGAATATATTTAGATTTTTACATGTATTATCCATGAAGAATTAAGAAGGTTGACCCTTTTAATTTTGAAACAATTAAACTTAATTTTTTTTTCTATTATTCTTACATTCATTGTTTAAAATATATAAAAAAATAGGGTGAATGTGCAATTTTATCAATAAACTATTAGAAGAAGAGCATCTGACACAAACATTTATTAAAGGTATCTTAAATACAAATAAACAATTAAAAGAGGTAAAAAAACACAATGTACGTTAGTTTTTTTGAACGGACGTTTATCTGACTCTCTGGACGGTGAGAGAATTGGCATCATCTTCTTTATCGTCCTCATTGTTCTTTGTGCGAGCCAAGATAGGAACACAGATCTGTTCGAGATCATGATCCCTGATCCCCCAACAACGTTCGAACACCAGAATCTTAAGAAGCCCCGTGATTCCTTTCTGTCTCTAGTTCTCAGAGAATCTCACTGCATAGCTGAAATTTCCTTGCCTATGGTCTTCAATGGTCTTCTGCTCTATTCACGACCTTTGATCTCTATGCTCTTCCTCGGTCGTCTCGGCGAGCTTGCTCTTGTCGGCGGTTGTCTTGCATTGGCTTCGTTAACATCACCGGTTACTTTGTTCTCTTTGGCCTCACCATGGGCATGGAACCCATTTGTGGTCAAGCTTTTGGAGCTAAAAGATTAGACTTTAACCATGCTCTGTTTTTATTATTCTATAGCAGAGCATCCCCACATATATTGCACAGCTTACATCTGGAATTCATTTAGCAAAACTCCATATAAAAACTTTGCACTTAAAATCCCACGGGAACTATACTTCATAGTAAAATATGAATATGACAACGCAGGTATGTTTTTTCCCCCTTCTTATCTTATCTCCAAACCATATGTGTGTGTGTCTAGAACTTACAAGCTTTGGGTTTAATGGATCAACAGCAAGCTAAGTTGTTTTGTGTGTGTGTGTGTTCCATATGTAAATATAGGTAGTAAGCAACAGGGTTATATAATTATCATTTACTACCTTTCATATGTATCTAATCAAAAACAACGTTCCTTATATTTTCCAAAGGTTGCAACGCTTATACATTGATACAGTGATCTTCATCTCCTTCGTTCCTATACATGCAACAACTTATATATATATATATATATATATATATATATATATATATATAGCAATTTTCTATCAGCAAAGCTTCTTAGTCCTTTTTCCTTCCATACCCAATGACAACTTGTATAACTAAGTAAGGTTCCAATTTTCAGTTTTATTGCAGCAAATAAAACTTTCTCCTTCGTTTTGTGTATACAACAATATATATGTATATATCTATAACAGCAAGAAAGACTTACGTTGGGTTCTCTTATTTCACCGAAAACTATCGCCTCTGCTTTATGGATCAAGAGCAGAGCACACACATACTTGAACTCTCTCTCTCTCCTCTTCGGTTCACACTATTTCTCACTCTCACGCCTTATCTTCTCACTCTCACTATCGTCGGAATGCCCATTGCTCTGTGGCTTAGTTTCTTCGCGGGGTTTGACTTTAAAGGCTTATGGCTTGGTCTCATGGCTGCTCAAGCTTCATGTATGGTCACCATGTTGTTCGTGTTGGCTCGAACCAATTGGGAAGGTCAAGCCCAGGGAGCTCAGGAGCTGACGTCATCTGATTCCAGCAAAGACAAAGACGAGGATGACGAAGAAGAGGAAGAAGCAGCACAAAAAATGAAGTTGGAAACATAGAGTAAATTGACATCAACACAGGAACAGTCCTATTCCTCTAACACAATTGCCACATCATCAAATGCCCATGAACTAAACTACCGTTAAAAAAAAACTAACGGTGATTGTGTTTTTTTACCCCTTTAATTGTTTTTTTGTATTTAAGATACCTTTAATAAATATTTATGTCAGATGCTCTTCTTCTAATGGTTTATTGGTAAAATTGCACCTTCACCCTAAAAAATATTACGATAACGAAGTTATATAAATTCCTTACACTAATAGCTAGATTACATTAGAGGTAACAACCTAAAATTTTAGTAGTAAGATTTTTATCACTTTATAAAGCAAATTGACTTGGTGTCCTGAGAGATAAAATTTGAAGAAAAAAAGGACCGTGAAAGATAGGATTCCCCAAAATCTCATCATTATGATTAAAGCCATTGTTTTTGGAGCCGTTGTCTGGTTCAAGATAATTCTTCACCCATATCATGAATAACTCAACTCAAACCTGTTAAAGCTAGCTTTATGTGAACCTGTCAAGCACTTAGAGAGCAAAAGAAAATCCTCAACACAAATTTCAAGAACTCGAAGAAAGTGTAAAGTGAAAAAAAAAAAAAAAGGAGAAGAAGAAGGTGAGTGACATTATTATTTTTGGCGTACTAATAAAGTTTGAAACAGTAATTTGTGAATACCGCAGAAACAACCTAATGGGGGTGATCTCTAGCAGTTGCAGTTGGTACTGAATAATATATTACGATGTATTAAAGTGTATAAAAATGTTTATTTTATGACAGAAAACTTTGCTTTGGTGATAAAACATATGATGGATCTTCAATACACCAACCACCAATAAAGTTAGATAAATCCACTAAAACCCAGATCAGGAACAATGATTCATCATTGGGATTTGGATTGTGATATATTAGTGACTTGAAAACGAGTGGTTTTTCCATTGTATACTCACAGTTTCTGTCATCCTATGATGACACTAATTAATTCAACTTGATATGATGCTTAGTGAACCTCCATTTTAAAACCATCAAACTTTTTTCTTTCCTCCCCTCGTTGTAAATAATGCTTTTTCAATTTTCTTTAGATTCTATTGGTTCTCTTTTGAATCACCAGTTCTTTGTTGGGCAAGCAATATCTATATTCTAAATTCTCATAATTCAGTCTGTGCCTTGTACAATACTTAACCAACTGACACTAGTGCATCACCAAACGCCTTCTTTGCTGATATAAAAGCAACGGCCTTCCCCTTAAAGAAACAGAAAGCCAAAGGCAATAATGGTAAAGATTAAAGACGCACACTAAAGTTGTTTCTTTGGGGCACATCTTATTAAATGCTACCATCCTCCCCCTCCATTCTTACTCAAATTCAAACTAACCCCCCCCCCTCTCTCTTTCTAAATATCCCCTCTCCTCTCTCCTTTTTGTAGTTCTATTTCAGAACTGTCAGGTGAAAGCGATATTTCTTCCGGTCATGGAAGCAGCAAAACAGTAGAGTAATTAAGGTGCAGAAAACATAGGATTCTCTAGAAATGAACACAGCAAGATTTATCAAGTGCGTCACAGTTGGCGATGGAGCTGTCGGAAAGACCTGCATGCTCATTTCCTACACCAGCAACACTTTCCCTACGGTATGACACTCGTCCATGTCTATGTTAAAAAATTGTTTGATAGCTCGTCTTGTCAATTTAGTTGAGTATCATGTCTGATTAAAAAACACATTTTCTCCTTGGGAAGGACTATGTGCCAACCGTTTTTGACAACTTCAGTGCAAATGTGGTGGTTGATGGAAGCACAGTAAACCTGGGATTATGGGACACTGCTGGTAAGTTAGTACGAGTATAATTTAAGCAAGGTGGAAAATCGTGGGATTTAGCATAGTTTAATGATTTAGAGTTGCTTGATTGATTCAGGGCAGGAAGATTATAACAGGCTAAGGCCTTTGAGCTACAGAGGAGCAGATGTGTTTTTGCTTGCCTTCTCTCTCATCAGCAGAGCCAGCTATGAGAACATCTCTAAAAAGGTTTTCCTTGAATTTACCCAACACAGGATATTTCAAGATGACAGAATCTGACCCTGGGTTTTGTTGTGCAGTGGATTCCTGAACTGAGACATTATGCCCCAAATGTGCCCGTTATACTTGTGGGAACCAAGCTTGGTATACTATTTTCAGCTAAAACTATAATTTACTGAAACTTGTGTCAGTTTAAAGCAGCAAATTTGTGAGCTGAAATAGTCATGCAACTATAAATGGTGGTAATTACTGCAGATTTGCGGGAAGACAGGCAGTATTTGATTGATCACCCTGGCGCTAAGCCTATAACTACTGCCCAGGCAAGTGCCTCAAAAATTTGTTAAGGCAAACACAGGTTTTCGTGTAGGAGTCTGAATAAAGTTTCTCTTAATCTCACACTTAAAATCTTGTAATCCTTCAATAGGGAGAAGAACTGAAGAAGGCCATCGGTGCTGCTTCATACATAGAGTGCAGCGCAAAAACTCAGCAGGTTCATTTTTCTCACGTCTCTAAATTTCTGCAGAGTTCTCTTTCTTATCGTGAGTTTTTACAGCTTACCAGCATGACTATTAGTAATAAATCAAGAATTAAATGTGTGATGAGATGATAACAAAGATTAAGGCTATGTTTGGTTGGAGGTGAGGAAGGGAGGGGAGGTGCCCCTCCGTCCGTCCGTAGTGTAAAAAGTCAGATATGCCCATGATATGACATGCTTCCAAAGTTAATGTGCGAAAAACGATGTAAAAAGTTATATAATTATTAAAATTTCCCATGAGTAATTTGGTCAAAAAATTTCCTCCCCTCCCCTCAAACCAAATATAGGCTAAGTGAAAACTGATCTTTACAAAGCTGGCATCAACTTGAACTATTTGCGAGAGCTTGATGTGTTTGTTTGGTGCAATATTCAGAATGTGAAGAAGGTTTTTGATGCTGCAATCAAGGTTGTGCTACAGCCACCTAAGACTAGGAAAAGGAGAAAGAAGACCAGACCCTGTGTGGTCCTATGATTTGTATTCCTGTTTTTTTGTTTCTGATGTGATAATTTACAGCCTTCCCAAGTTTCTATGATCAGATTGCTATCCTTGAATATGTGTACTTGTTCGTCTTTTAATGTGGTTCTAATTCATGTTCTAAATGTATCTCCTGGATACAAGCATTGTGTATTCAATATCATGAATGAATGAATTAACATAGATATGATTAAAATGGGTTAACTGCCTTTTGCTCCATTTAGTTTTGGATGTGGGGACGATCCACAGTCATTCCATGTGCTATAATCATTTTACTATTGTTAATTTGGCATGTCAAATCACCCAGTAAAATCTTTTTATACTAAATCTTATAATTATCAACAAGATGAAGATGTCATTAAACTGAGTAATTTACTGCTCATGACTTTTTTTTGGTAGACTCTGTTGGAATTAAGGATAAAATCCCATGGGTTATGAATAAGAAGAATGATGGAAAAGAAGAGGAAAAAGGAAGAAGGAATGTGTGTGTGGATAGAAGTCTCACATTGATTAGTTGGAGAGAAGTTTGAGGGTATATAAGCCTCAACCTTGCTCCTACTAATTGGGCCCTTGGGCCAACCCACTTTTGTGGAGGGGTGAGGACTTAGGTGACCCTTGGTCCACCACACACGCGCACCACCGCCGCCCGGTCCGATCCGTGCGTGTGTGAAATAAAAAGATAATTTTTTATTACGTTTTTGCCCTTCCGAGAATTTCGCTTCTGTTCATTCTGTTCTGGTGCGTCTGTTTGCACAACGCACCAGTTCGCTGCAACAGACGAGTCCATCTGATCAAGTTTTTCAGAGTCTATAAATAGGGCGCCCTAGTCACAGAATACTATCTAGTTTTTCTATATACACTCATACTGCATATACAAACATTATGCATTCCGAAAGCAGACTCGTTGGATTCGCTTGGGCTTCAGATTGACAGAGCCCTCTCTCTGAAGACGAATAATCCGCTCTATCCTGGGAGGCAATTACTCAGAAACCTTCGGCATCCGTATTGTGGGAGCAAAATTGTCTTAAGGAAATAACGTATGTTAGGCCCGGATTTCTTCATAGTTCATTACCATATTCGGCAATCTTGTGAGTTTTTACTGGTTTTTCTATATGTGTAGAAGTATTGTATGTTTATAAGATTATGCATATTAATTACACAGATTTTTATTTTATGAAAGTATTTTCACCAACAGACTCGTGTATCCTTCTATTGGGCCAATTTGACAAATCCAGATTCCCTTGTTGAATCCACTTTATCAATCCATGTAATATCCAAAACGCCCATAGATATGTTTTGTTTTAAGTTAAAATATATGTTTCCCGTTTTCTTATAAAAAAAAAAATGTATGTTTCCCTTTTAAATTTCCATCAATAGTCATTTAAATTTATAAAGTGTCTTTTTAGTTCCTTAATCTTAACATTGCTAAGTCTCATTTAACAGAAAATGCTACTTCAGCAAGGGAACAAGTTTAAATGGTACTCATTTGGCCTTATTCACATGCTACTTCTAACATTTTTCACACAGACTAAAAAAAATCTCAAACCTTATTTACTGTGTTATAAAATACAACAATTTTTCAACTTTACCCCTACTTAATATACATAATACTATATGAAAACAAAATAAATACAATAATAAGTGGATGGTTAAATTGTACATTCACCTAAAAAATTTAATGAGGCACCTTATAAAGAGAGGGGGGGAGCTTCTCTTTACCCTATAAATAGAACCAGAAGAGTAACTCAATAAAGCTTAATTATAATCATTTTCATGAGAATAGTATTGTTTTCCGTGCATGATTAAGAGGGTGTTTGGATATACATTTTTGGGATAATCTCACTCAGGTTCCAAAGGATCAGAAAAAACATATAAAAAAAGTCCCTTGGGACCTCAGTGATATAAATTTCAAATGTGAACTTACCTTATTGACAAGTTTGTGTGACTATATTGACAAATCATAGAGTGACGATTGAAAAGTTCGTATATATTAACTAAAGCAGTTTTCATTGACAATTGTATGTGACTATATTAATTTCAAATATGAACTTACCTTATTGACAAGTTTGTGTGACTATATTGATAAGTCATAAAGTAACAATTGAAAAGTTCATATATGTTAACTAAAGCAATTATCATTGACAATTGTATATGACTATATTGACAAGTTATAGAGTGGTCATTGACAATCTTATCTATGTAAATTAAATTAGTTCTCGTTGACAAGTGTGTGTCTCTATATTGACTAGTCATAGAGCTACCACTAACAAGTTTATCTATATTGACTAAAACAATTTTCGTTGATAAGTGTATGTGACTATATTGACAAGTTATAGAGTGATTTTTGATAAGTTTATCTGTGTCATTGACAAGCCTAGGGACTTTTTTGATAGAATGATCTACATTCTACACTGTGACTTTTTTGATATTCTTTCTGGTTACTGGGACTTGGGTGACATTTCCCTTTTATTTTTGCTTATTAAAATAATTTAATGAGGTGCCTTATAAATAAAATAAAAAAGTTTCTCTTTTTACTCTATAAATAAGACTGTAGGAGTAACTCGATAAATTTTAATTACAATCATTCTCATGGTGATACTAATATTGTTTTACATGCACGATTAAGTGGGTGTGTTTGGCTTTTTTGTTTTGTTTTGCTTGTTAAAAGTTTAGGTGAGTTGGGTCTCGAAGTTCACCAGGGCCAAAGCATGCCTTCGGGTTTAGAGAACACTTATAGAAGTATTCACAGATCACCTATCAATAAAGTCCTTACACTGGTGGGATTCGAACTCATAACCTTTTGGTTATGAACTAATTCCTTACCAACTGAACCAACCTTTGTTGGCGGTGTTTGGATATTCTTAACAACTCCCAAGTTTTGTCATATATAATTTGATTATAAATATAATTTTAAAGTAATTGATAATTTTGTTTTCTTTTAAAAAACTTCAGTTTGACTTTGATGTAATGTAACTAGGTATTCTCACTAGTCCTTATTATAAGGCACCAACTAGTAAATGTATTTGGTCCTTTTTATAAGATACTTGTTTGTTCCCAAGGAGCATTAATTATTTTTTTTTCATGTATGCCTCTAATTAATAAGAGTAGTGGGTGAGAATAATAATTAATATAATATTAGAATTTAGTGCGATTAGTAGGGGTACTATTAGAAATTACTTAAATTGTAGGACAACTTTATTGACTTTAACTATTTGTATTTATTTGTGAGAATTGATAGTTGATATTTTATAATAAGGACAAAAAAAAAAGGAAAGTCAACCCTTCATTCGGGGCAAAAGGAACAATGATAGATATACATGGACATGATCATCATATTTTGATACTTCCTTCAGTCCTAATTATATGAACATTTTTATAGTATAAATTACACTATAAATGTGTTTTTATAATTAGAACCGGAGGTACTAGTATTCTCCATAAAAACATAATAAGAAGTCGCACACCAAACGAAGGCTCTCCAATCCTTGCTCGCCTTCTTCTTAAAGTCTCATTCTTGAGATACTGTACGTTAACGCATTGAGTATCTATTGGATCGTGGGATATTCCGAGGTTGGCTTACGTGTAAGGGGCCGGAGTTCGAATTGAGGAGATTTGCACTCCACGAGGTTCTTGGGATGTATGAACACTCCATCTCTGTTAAGCTCGGTGCCCATTTCTTCTTGTGGCATATCCTTAACATAGTTAAGCATTCTGTTTTTGTTTCAATGAGGGGTTTGGAGGTTGAGAAATGTTTAATTACGTGCATGTTTAGGATGGCTTCTCTAACTTTTAGTATCTTTGATGTATATAATATAAAGGATTTCAGGGGTGGAGCCAGTGGCACACCTAGGTTGTAAGTTGGGGGCACTGTTTAAAAAAAATAATACATGTTTGAATGATTGTCCACCCTTAAATTAGGTGTTCACTTTTAATACATCAAGGCTATACTTCGTAATGAGATGAGGGGTGAATGATTGAATGATTGTTTAGTGCCTTATATTGAAAAAAGATATATTTGATAGCATTGATAATAAGACAATTATGATGAAATTCCAAAAATTCAGGCTTAGAAGGATGACATTATAATTATTTTTATTGTAATATACTTTTTTATTTATTAAAATATATGTACTTGAACTTATTGAGTACCCACCCTTCATTGTTATTTATGTAGCTGCATTAATTTCTAACAGTACTTAGCCTTGCTTTTCTAAATAACAGGTTTGTAAAATAATTGCCTCTCTTATTACATCATCAGTATTCATTTGATTTCATAAATATTTTTTTGATATATTTTTTTCTTGTTTATATTTTGTTTTTGTTTTTTAATGCATTTAAAACTTTCCTTAAAAAAAATATTTCGGAGGCACCCCTAAATCCCCCGCCAATTATATCCCTTCTATAATTTTCTGGGTCCGCCCTTGAGTGGAGCCATACGGTTGCTGGGAACCAAGAGCCTTCATGACAAGTGGTTGAGACTTGAGACACACTGAAAATCTTATGATCGACGTTGTTTTGCTATGACTGAGCTTGGCCATGGAAGTAATGTATGTAAACTTTTTTCCATAAGTTTATTATGGTTTTGCCTTGTCAGTTTTAACAATTTTTCCCACACCAATGTTTTATAGGTACGAGGATTTGAAACAATTGCTACCTGTGATTCTAGCACTGGATAGTTTATCATTAACACTCCATGCGAATCAGCTAGAAGTATTGGATTGGGGGTGAGGCAAAAGTGAGAATATGCTTTTACATAACTCTTTTCATAGTTATTTTAGGAATCTATATATGCCTCATAAGGTTGTTTTAGGATTAATATTTATCATTTTGCTTAAATTCAGCGCGCAACACGCGCCATAGTCTTTTTGCAACTCAACATCAATGGAAGCAACCAAGGTGTTCATGCATTTATTGTCTAAATCAGGGAGTCAGTTGGAAACATGTGTCCGAACATCAGAATAGCTTATTGTGGTCATAAAATTGGTTTAAATGGAATTGATAACGGTCTTGATTTTTTCAGGTATTTGCCAACGCCAAATCTTGGACCAGATCCAATAACCAGTGTTCTCGGCTGGTTTAGACAGAAATTGATATGCAGATTTCACTATAAATGGAGCATCAGATGCATTGCGCCAAATGACCGAGTCAACACCAGTGTTAGAGGGAAGTCTCATTTTAGCTAATATATTCACCACCCATCCACCTGGGGAAAATGAATTTAGATACACAGTCATTCACATTAATCCTTTCCATATTGTGGGATACATATTGATCCCTTTTGGAAGAATTGCATTTTATAGGATGGTAGTGCAGCAAGTACCGCTTTAATAAGAATTGCTCTTCCAGCCATGATCAAATACCTTCCTTTCCAAGTGAAGAGGAGAGCCGAGATCGTACCTTCTTTTTTCGAATGAAAGGAATCTATTGATAAATAGGAAAAAAATTACAAACAAGACAGGGTGAGTTACAAGGGGAGATTAAACTTGGAAAAGCACCGTTGCGTATGAACTACAATGGCCTTAACCTGAGCTAAAAATCCATTAATAGAAAAAACCCCATCAGCAAAAATAGATTTGTTACGAATCTCCCAAAGCTTACAACAAGTAATACAACCCCCAATCTTCCACGAAATATCCAAAGATTGGGAATGGATGATCCTAGCAATCCAATTCTGAATACCTAATCTGAAAAAATCGTTAGTCATGTCAGAGGGAAGGATTTTCTTCCAGACCGTGGAGGCAAAGCCGCAATCCCTGAAAACATGATCCATATTTTCATTGCTGTAAAGACAGATAGAACAAGAGCGGTCTGGAGACATGCTTCTTCTAAACCGCTCCTTATTGGTCAGAAGCTTCCCTTTAAGGAGGAGCCAAATGAAGGTTCGAACCCTTTGAGCCATCGGTAATTTCCACAGCTTGGCCCAAATACTTTGCTCATTCCAGTTCAAGGCTTCGATGGCTTGATAGGCCGTCTTGGTTGATAATTGTCCTTTGCTACTTAAGCTCCAACAACATGTTGACATCAGGGGCCAACTATGGGTGGCAATGGAGGAAATTTCCTTCAACACATCAGGGGGAAGGAGATGCTGGAAAAGCCACCACTTCCAAGACCCGTCCGCATTAACAAAATCTGAGATAGGCATAGAGAGAGCCAGGGAGGAAATGGGGGAGAACGAAATGTTTTTTAAGGGACCATGGTCACCAACCCAATAATCATCCCAAAATTTGATCTTACCATCATGACCAGGATTCCATTTGATGAAGAGGGAAGCTTCACCCCAGGATTTAATCAAATTCCTCCAAAAATGAGACATGCGAGCCCGGTGAGGGGGAAGCTTGAGATCCTTCACAACATATTTTTGCTTCAAGACTTTAACCCAAAGAGAATCAGGTTGAGAATGGACTTTGAAGATCAATTTCATCATGAGCGCTTTATTTTGAGAGTCAAGCTTGAGCAAGCCACACCCCCCAAGCTTGGTGGGTTGGCATAATTCCGTCCAACTAACTAAATGGACTCCACGATGGTCATTGGAATACCCCCAAATAAATTTCCTAATTAATTTCTCTATCTTCACATAGCAGGAAACAGGAAGAATAGAGCTTTGCATTGTATAAAGGGGTAAGGCTGACAACACTGATTTAGCTAGGGTGATGCGACCCACTAGGGAGAGAGACTTACTCTTCCAGCTAGCCAACTTAGAATGGAGACTGTCTATAATATACTGGTAGATAGAAGAAGAGACTCTACCACTTATCAGAGGAACTCCCAAGTACTTACCTAAACAGCCAGATTTCTTAAAGCCCAGGTCATCACTGATTCTTTTGCAGGTCTGGGCGTCCGTATTCTTCGAGAAGTAAACTTTTGACTTGGTCTGACTCACCAGCTGGCCAGACGAGTGACAAAAGATATCCAAAGTTTCTTTAATTAAGCTAACCTGATGAGGAGTAGCCTTGCCAAACAAAATTAGGTCGTCCGCGAAAAAAAGATGGGATAAAGGGACACCTTGCTGACCCAATTTGATTGTTTGCCAACTGCCAGAGTTAACCTTAGACACAATTAATTGAGAAAGACGCTCCATACACAGAACAAACAGGTAGGGGGAGAGGGGGTCACCCTATCTTACTCCGCGTTCTGGGGAGAAAGGCCTAGTGAGATTACCATTCCAAAGCACCTGCATTGAAGTGGAGGAAATACAGTTCATAATCATCCTGGCAAGATTATGGGGAATGCCGGCATCCTTGAGGGTATTCGAAACAAAGTCCCAGCGAAGTCTATCAAAAGCTTTCTGCAAGTCAATTATAATAGCCATCCAGCTCGATTTTCCTTTTTTCCCCTCTCATAGAATGGAAAACCTCCTGGGCGATAATGATATTATCAATGATGTTTCTGCCCTGAACAAAGCTGGACTGATATTGACCGATTAAATCAGGCATCACAGATTTCAAGCGATTAGCAACAGTCTTGGAGAAAATTTTGTATAAAACAGAACAAAGACTAATTGGCCTAAATTCACTAATTAGCGTAGGTTGGCTAACTTTGGGAATTAAGGCCAATAAAGTGTGATTTAAATGGGAATCCAGGGAATTACCAGACCACAGGCTAAGCACAAAATTGAAGATGCTTTGGCCAACAGATGACCACTGAGATTGGTAATACAGGGTGTTGATAAGTAGATATTTTATAATTAAATAAGGGTAGATTCTGGGATATATTAGATTGAATTTATTGATATTTTGTACTTATTTAATTATCTTTATGTACTTATCTATCTTTTAATTAAATATAGGATAAAAGAATATTATAACATAAAATCTATTGATATCCTATTTATTTGTGCAGGAGAGATTATGAGATCTAAAAGGAATAAAATATATATATATATATTAAGCAAAGTAATATACATATTGATATCTATCTATTAATATATATATATATATATATATACACACATTGTGCAGGAGATAAAGATTGAGACGTGGGCCCACACGTTGAATAAAGAATGAAAAGGATATAATATATCCTTTATCGAATTAAAGAGGAGATCACGTACAGCAAAAGACAAAAGGCAAAAGCAATATATATATTAAGGGGATTGACGAACGAAAAGCACAGGGGGAATTGAATTTGAACGCTGCGCACGAGAACGAAGTCGGACGAGAAGAATTGAAGAACGGAAAGAAGGAGAAAACGGAGACGCGACCACGAGTTTGATTATCTCTTATCTTATTGTGTTAACCTAGCCATGCTTGGCTAGTTTCCTTTAGTAGTTAGGGCGAGGATGAACCCTATGTTAATTTGAGTATTTATTTGAAATTCTCTATTGAATGTTATTTACCATATTGAATGAGTTATATTTACTTAAAGCCTTCTAAAAAGACCGATCCCCTTTTAGGTTGCCCATAGGTTAGTGCATGACAATAGAGATGTTGGTGCACTTAACTGTAACCTTTAATTCATCATAAAATTGCATGACCTAGACATAGGCTTACAAATTTATGTGATCTTATAATTCCGGTTTACATAATCTTTCTAAATAATACCGAGACATTAGGTTATTTTTAAAGATAACGACTAAGGTAGCATCAAGACATTGGGACTTAGTTAAATATTAGAGAATTGATCGTCGCTTATGGGAATAATAATCAATTAGGAATTTAATTCGAATACTTAGAGGAACATAGGGAATTCTATGCCCTAACTGCGTTTTTCTCTATAAATCATCTTTTCTAAAACATTCTTGAAATTCTTGAGATTCTTGATTCTTAAATTTTTATTTAATTATTCAAAACCTTTTTTAGCTACAATTCACCCCTATTACTCTATTTCATCCAACTAAAGCTTAAATAACTAATTAGTGGCTGTAATACTATTCCTCGTGGGACGATATCTTTCTCACACACTTTATTACTTGTAACGATATCTTTCTGGGACCAATCCTTCCTTGACTTTCCAACAGTCTTTTCCAGAATTTGCTTCAATTCCCTGTTAGAAATCTCCACTTGCCCACTAGTTTGTGGGTGATATGGAGTAGTAACACGATGAGTGACACCATATTTGCTAAGCAATGATTGAAACTGTCGGTTACAAAAATGAGTGCCTCCGTCATCGATAATGGCCCTCGGTACCCCGAACTTGCTGAATATATTCTTTTTGAGAAAGGATATCACCACCTTAGCTTCATTAGTGGGAAGAGCAATTGCCTCTACCCACTTTGAAACATAGTCCACAGCTACAAGGATGTACTTGTTGTTAAAAGAGCTTGGGAATGGCCCCATAAAATCAATTCCCACACATCAAAAATCTCAATAACAAGAATGTTGTTGAGTGGCATCTCATGTCTCCTAGAGATATTCCCTGTTCTCTGGCAACGATCACATTGCTCAACATACTTCCTAGCATCCTTGTACAATGTAGGCCAATAAAAACCGCTTTGTAGTACCTTAGCAAGCAGTGCGTTCTCCAAATAAATGTCCACCATAATCCGAACCATGACAATGCCAGAGGATCTTATGAGTTTCCTCCTCGGGATACAGCGCGGAGCATTCCATCTCGCACACTGAAAAATAAGAAGGGCTCATCCCGGATATACCAAACATCATGCATGAACTTCTTCCTCTGCCGCCATGTTAGTCCCTCCGGTATCATCCCAATGGCCTTATAATTAGCAAAATCAGCAAACCAAGGAACACCGCTAATTGTTAAGACATACTCATCCGGAAATTCATCATGAATCTCCATTTCGAATCATCTTGCGGCTCCTTAACTCCGAATCCTAGACAAGTGATCGCCTACCACATTCTCTACCCCTTTCTTGTCTTTGATTTCAATCTTAAACTCTTGGAGTAGCAAAGATCCAACGGAGAAGCCTTGGCTTAGCGTCTAGCTTAGTCAAGAGATATTTTAGAGCAAAGATGATCTGTAAAAATAATAACTTTGGAACCAATCAAATACCGTCTAAATTTATCTAATGCATAAATAATCGCAAGCATCTCCTTCTCGCTTGTTGCATAGTTCAGCTGTGCCTCATTTAGAACTTTACTTGCATAATATATAACATGTAACAACTTATTCTTCCTTTGCCCCAAAACAGCTCCTATGGCGTAGTCACCGGCATCACACATCACCAAACGGTAGATCCCAATCAGTGCTCTCGAATAGGTGCAGCTTGTTAATCTTTCTTTCAACAATTTGAATGCCATCGACACTCTTTGTTGAAGTTAAAGTCTTCATCTTTGACCAACAACCGACTAAGCGGTTTGGCTATCTTGGAAAAATCTTTGATAAACCTTCAAGAAAACCTGCGTGACCAAGAAAACTGCGAACACTACGTACATTGGTGGGAGGGCAAGTCTTTGATGATTATAATCTTGGCTCTATCCACTTCTATCCCTTTATCGATATTCTATGACCCAAGACTATCCCATCTTTCACCATAAAGTGGCATTTTTCCCAATTAAGCACCAAATTACTCTCTTGACATCTTTGGAGTACACGAGACAAATTAGCCAAGCAAGTATCATACGAAGTGCCAAAAACAGAGAAATCATCCATAAATACCTCAATAAATCTCTCAGTCATGTCAGAGAAGATAGACAACATGCACCTCGAAAAGTAGTGGGCATTACAAAGACCGAAGGGCATCCGTCTATAAGCAAAAATACCAAAGGGGCAAGTGAAAGCTGTTTTCTCTTGATCCTTTGGATCCACTGCTATTTTATTGTAACCAGAATAGCCGTCTAAGAAGTAATAATAAGAGTGACCTGCAAGCCTTTCAAGCATTTGGTCCATGAATGGTAAAGGAAAGAAGTCCTTACGAGTGGCATCGTTCAATCTTCTATAATCCACACACATTCTCCACCCTCGTGATGTTCTAGTGGGTATCAATTCATTGTTCTCATTCCGCACTACGCTGATTCCACCCTTCTTCGGTACTACATGTACCGGACTAACCCACTTTGAATCGAGATAGGATAAATCATACCGCATCTAACAGCTTCATCACCTCCTTTCTCACCACTTCCTTCATAGTCGGGTTAAGTCTCCTCTCGGGGCTGCCTTATCGGTTTCACATCGTTCTCCATTAGAATTTTATGAGTGCAGAATGAGGGACTAATCCCTTTCAAATCGATATAGACCACCCTATTGCGCCTTGTGGGTAGTCAAAACTTTCAAGAACTTCTCTTCGTCGGAGGTGACAACTCGGCGCTAACAATAACGGGATAAGTGTCATCCTTTCCTTGAAAAGCATACTTCAGATTAGAAGGAGCTCCTTTAGTTCTACCTTAGAGCAACAGGTGGTGCATCATAATCCTTCTTTTGCGCCTTCTCTACCTGTAAATTAGAATTTTCATCTGCACAAACCTCTTCTTCCACCTGCAATAACTGAGCAATATCATCCTCTAAGGACTCATCCGAATCTTCTTGAAAAAGACCCTCCCGAATGGCTTCACAACTACATCAATTCTCAAACAATACTATTATCAACTGGGTATTTCATGGATCAAACACATTGTAAGTGATTTTCTCGTCATTCATTTGGAATTCCATTTTTCCAAAGACTACATCAATTACCGCTTTCGCAGTAGCCAAGAAGGGTCTTCCCAAAAGCAAAGGAAGTTCAAGATCTTCCTCCATGTTAAGAACCACAAAATCCACCGGAAGATGAATTTGTCCACTTTCACCAAAGACATCCTCAATGACACCTTCTCGGCTTCTTAATGGATCTATCCGCCAACCGTAATGACATCATAGTAGGCTTCATCTCTTTAATGCCGAGAGCTTTTGCCACGATAAGGGCATTAAATTTATACTAGCTCCCAAGTCACAAAGTGCTCGCCCATATTGACATTCCCTATTGCACAAGGAATGCTAAAGCTGCCTGATCCTTAAGCTTTGGTGGCAACTTAGTTTGAATGATGGCACTACACCGCCGAGTCAATGCCACTGTTTCGCCTCTTGCAACTTATGCTTCTTGGAAAGCAAATCTTTCATGAACTTTGCATAATTAGGCATATTTTCAAGAGCTTCGCAAAGGAATGTTAATCGCAATTTCTTAAAAATATCCAAGAACTTGGCATACTGTTGTTTCTGAATCTGTTGCTTCAACCTTTGGGGATAAGGAGGTTTTGCATAAGAAGGAGTGAGAGACTTCTTTGTAACTATCTCCTTTGGAACCCGCCGCACATTACATTGCTCGACCTCTTCCTCCCCTTTCTCGACTTGTCCTTCATCTAACAGATTTCTCAACCTACCGCACCACTATACCACTCCTTGTAGTTATGGCCTTACAATGCTCCTTTGGATTGACCTCTATATCACTAGGGAAGGACCATTGGCTTCTCTCTGCTATTTGCTTTGATAATTGACCAATCTGATTCTCCAAATTCCGGATCGAAGCCCCCTGATTCTTGAGAGCAGACTTTGTTTCATTCTGGAAAGCTTCTGATCCCTGTATGTATTCAGTAGTGGTACGAGTCAACTGTGTCAAAGCCTTTTCCAGATCAGTAGTGGTGGTGTCGTGGAACTGCTGAGGTGCTGCTTGGGGTTTGTAGGAAAAGTTTGGGTGAGCTTTCCAGCCAGATTGTATGTGTTGCTATATGGATTAAACCGATTTCGGGAGGATTACCCATGTAGTTAACCTCACTGCTTCTCCATTAATGAATGCCGCACAATCTCCATTAGCGTGTTCCCTTTGCAAAAATCACAAAGCAAAGGAGGCCGAGAAGAATTAGATGACACCGAGAAGAGGCAAGCTGTTTAGTGATGGAAGCTAACTGCTGTTGGATCACCTTGTTTTGTTGGGCAATGTTCTCATTGTGGGCCAACATTGTATTGTAAGAGTCTAGTTGAAGAACTCCCCTCTTTGGTTGTGGGGTAACAGTTTCATTCTCTAAGGACCCCATATCTTCAAACAACTCCAATGATTCCTCTGGAGTTTTATTTTTTAACGTACCACCTGCTGCAGAATCATCATCCTAGAGGACTAAGCATCCCATTGAGGAATATTCTCACCGATCATAGTCTTGCAGCTCATGTTGTGGGCACTTCCTAAGCAACTCCTTGAATCTTTCCCGTGCTTGGCAATATGATTCCCATTGCCTTGAGTAAAGCAACGGATGTCCGATGCCAGCTTTGTATACTTAGAAGAAGGGAAAAATTTCTCTAGGAACTTTGTGGTAATAATGTCCCAAGTGGAGAGACTTCCATTAGGACAAGAACGAAGCCAAGCTCCTGCTTTCCCCATCAAAGAGAAAGGAAACAGTCTCACATGAATAGCCCCTTCAGAAACCCCATTCATCTTGATGGTATCACAAATCTGCAGAAAAGTCTCAATATGCTGATTAGGATCCTCTAAATCACTTCCACTAAAAGAGCGTTGTTGAACCAAGCCTATGAGGGATGGCTTGATTTCAAAATTGTTTGCATTTACAGCTGGATTGACAATGCTAGTTGCTGCCCTGGCAGGATTAAGCGTCATATAATCGCCCATGGTCTTTCTTGGAGGAAGAAGGCGAAGAGGATCTTCACCATTTTCTGCCATTATAACCGGTTCGGTCCCAAGACTAGAGTTACTAGCCTTTCCTTTACTCGTTGAGCAAGTTTCCGGTTTCTCCTTGTTTGTCTTTTCAATTTCGTGGATCAAATTGCAGCGAATTTCGTCTATGGTACCTCGCATAAACAGAGTTAGATAACAAAGGAAAAGAAATCCAATCTAGAGTTTTAACAACTACTTAGTGTTGAAATATTTCTATTCCCAAGAACGGCGCCAAAAACTTGTTGCGACTTCGGCAAGTGCACCGATCGTTTACAAGTAATAAAGTGTGTGAGAAAGAGATCGTCCCACGAGGAATAGTATTACACCCACTAATTAGTTATTTAAGCTTTAGTTGGATGAAATAGGGTAATAGGGGTGAATTGTAGCTAAAAAGGTTTTAAATAGTTAAATAAAAAATTAAGAATCAAGAGTTTCAAGAATTTCAAGAATGTTTTAGAAAAGATGATTTATAGAGAAAACGCAGCTAGGGCATAGAATTCCCCTATGTTCCTCTATGTATTCGAATTAAATTCCTAATTGCCTGTTATTCCCATAACTGACGATCAATTCTCTAATATTTAACTAAGTCTCAATGTCTTGATGCTACCTTAGTCGTTATCTTTAAAAATAACCTAATGTCTCAGTGTTATTTAGAAAGATTATCTAAACCGGATTATAAGATCACATAAATTTGTAAGCCTATGTCTAGGTCATGCAATTTTATGATGAGTTAAAGGTTCCGTTAAGTGCACCAACATCTCTATTGTCATGCACTAACCTATGGGCAATCTAAAAGGGGATCAGTCTTTTTAGAAGGCTTTAAGTAAATATAACTCATTCAATATGGTAAATAACATTCAATAGAGAATTTCAAATAATTACTCAAATTAACATAGGGTTCATCCTCGCCCTAACTACTAAAAGGAAATTAGCCAAGCATGGCTAGGTAAAAATTAATAAATAAGATGAAAACCCGATTTGTTCTATGCGTCTCCGTGCTTCTTCAATTGCGACTTGTTTTTCGTCGCTTTCTTTCTCCTTTTCGCTATTCGTCTTTTCCGTCTTTTTGTTCTGTTTCTATCTCAGCGTCCATCTTCTGCTTTTCTGCTCTGTGCGTTCTGTTCCCTTTTAATCTCTTCAATACCCTCCTTTGCTGCGTCTCATCAATTGATATATATTAGGTTTTGTTGTGGGCCCCCCCGTTTTCAATTCGCTCTGCTTCTTTTTTGGTTCCAGATCTATCATAATTGATCTGCCTCTCTCTTTTAATTCAAATGGCTTGATATAATATAATATATTATATTATATCTTTTTCTTTAATTTGATTTGTTGCCTCTTCTAGATCACATAATATCTCCTGCAAAATAAGAATAGGATATCAATAGATTTTTTTATTATAATATCATTTTATCCTATATTTGATTAAAGGATAGATAAATATATAAAATATAATTAAATAGGTATAATATTAATAATTTCAATCTAATATATCCCAGAATCTACCCTTATTTAATTATAAAATATCTACTTATCAGGTGTGAATACCATCCTTACCCGGCGATTTGAGGGGTTTCATTTCAAAGAGAGACTGTCTTACCTCTTCAATAATCACCATACGCTACAATGACAGAAGTTGGTGGGGAGCGAGCACCGGAAAAGCACCAGAGAGGGGGAAGGAGATGAAAGATGGATCCTCAAGGGAGAAGAGATCCAGGTAGAATTGCCGGGCATAGGAACAAAGGAGCTCATCGTCCTTCAGCCAAGAACCATCGGAAAGTTTGAGCTGGGAAATATGATTTCTTTTCCTTCGCATCAGAGCCTTCAAATGATAATAGTTAGTGTTCCTATCCCCTAAACACATCCACTCAAAGGATGATTTTTGGAGCCACAAAAGTTCCTCCTGGAAGCAGACTTCTTCAAGGTCTTCTCTAAGGGAAACTTCAAGGTCAATGAGGAAATCAGAGCAGGAGTCTGGCTGATTCTCAAGACTGGATTGAATGCCATTAATCCTGCGAAATAATCGCCTTTTACGCTTCCCGATCTAGCCAAAAGAAGAGGAGTTCCATTTCTGAATTTCCTCCCTGAAAGCATCGAGACATGACAAAAGGTCTCCGCCAGAATTCCAGATTCGCTGCACAATGCCCTGGAACTCAGGGTGGGAGATCCATGACGCAAGAAATCTGAATTGGGGGGTGATGGGTCAACACGCTGGACTGGGCTCCAGTTGATAGAAATTGGCCTGTGGTCAGATGACACCTTGGAAAGATGATTGACAATACTAGCAGGAAAGCAATGAAGCCAAGAAGGGTTGCAAAGAGCTCGATCCAACCTCATGAAAAGAGACCCCCTTCTCCAAGTAAATTTTGGGCCATGGGACCCCAAATCAACAAGCCCATTTGAGTGAATGAAGTCCTTGAAGAGACCACACCCCTGGGCTCTATTAACCGAGCCACCCTATGTAATATCCCGAATTTTAGGTCTAAAGACTTGAGAATAAACCTATTTTTGGAAGACTACTAGGCCCTATTTTTGGTAGTGACAAATTTGGAATCGATATTTTATGGGTCATGAATAGTGTTTACTATTTACAAATACGTATTTACTATTTATGTGGGACCCACGTCAAATTATTTCTCCTCTCGCCGACGTACATTCACGTGAAGTTTGAAAATTTTTCCTGTGGGACCCACGCAATAGTAATTTACTATTTGAATAATATAATAATATATATTATATTATTATATTATTAACACGAGGGTCACGGGAAGGGTCACTATTTGGCACTAGGAAAATTACGTAGAATGACCCAGAGGTAAAAATTACACTTAAGGACCCATTTTCCTTTTCTATATAAACGCACCCACTCACTCTGAAGAAAGACGCAGAAGAGGAGGAAAAAAAAAGAGAGGAGAGAGAAAGAAAGGAAAGAGAGAGAGAGAAAGGAAGGAAAGAGAGAAGGAGAGTAAGGTGGTAATTATTTGGGGATACCGGTAGTTGCTCTTTGGTGATTATTTGAGAGTTAGCAAGTAATGTAACTCGGATATTTTTCCTTATACTTGTGAATTATGTATGATTATATTTTTATGCTTATACTATTTATTTTAGACTCGATATATATGATACAATATTTTATGGGTTGTAAGGTTTTAAGATTCTGCTATGGAAATTTTAGATTGTATTTGTACATGGCACTAAATGCACGTATTATACATACCAATTTACTATTCACTATATACTATTTACTGTTTACTATTTACTATTTACTGTTTACTATTTACGAATGGTAAATTACTATTCACGAATACATGCAGTGATACTATTTATTGATCATGAATTTCAATGGTTTTATTTGATATTAATGGAAGCGTAATGCATTATTTTTGAATGAGTGCATTTATCATGGCGGTTGTATTTGTGATGGGATGGAGTTTGGAGGAATCTGATATGTTATGATTTTATGCCACCACTCGGTGCACAGTGGATTGGTACTTTTCAGGGCCCCTTCTTCCATGTTTTCCTCTGGCCGGGATAGCATTGGAGTTGTGGGACATGTGACACCTCCTTTATTCTGATAAGGAGGGGAGCCATAGTCCATACTTAAGCTCTATACTTTTGGCCGGGTATATCTTAAGTTTTGGTGAGCTTGAAACAATTCAGTCACATGAATGTGTTTCGTTGGACTATGTGTTAGCCTATGGCTCCAAACAGTGTATAAGGATGGAAGAGGATATAAGGGTGGTTGCATATTGCATTACTGAACAGTTTAAATTGATAAAATGATAAACGTTTTTGTAAAATATTTTTAGGAGAACTTTTGGAATATATATACATTTATGTACATAAATCAATGTATTTTATTATCTCTTGTATTTTGTCATATATGATTTGCTTGTGTACGATAGAATATTCTGTAGTTACTGAGATGTGGAAATCTCATTCCATATTAACATTTTTCAGGTGAATGTCCTAGTAGGGAGCAAGGGAAGGCACCTATGGAGTGAGCTTTGAAGGCTCTTGTACTCCTGTAGTTTATGTTATGTTGTTTTTATTTGCCATGACCCTAAGACTTCCGCTTTGTATTAAACTCGAAATATTTCGAAATCTATTTTGGCTTTGTATTATGAACTCTATTTGAAATGGTTATGTTTTTAAATGATTTGGTTGATGATTATCCTTGTGGGAGATATTCCAAATATTTTAGGCCAAGTTTTCGGGTGTTGGATTTGAGGTGTTACACCCTACCTCTCATGACAGTGGAGAATAGCATTAAAATCTCCAGCCAACATCCAAGGGGAAGAGATGCCATCAGCTAGCAAGTCAAGATCTTGCCAGAGGATATTACGAAATTGCTTCTGAGGACTGCCATAGACAGCAGTGAAAAGAAAATTAATGTTCTGGCTGGCGCAAGAAACCTCCATATGAACAAATTGGATGGTTCACCAAGATATTAATATGCACTTTAGAGGACCAAAGAATCCAAATGCCTCCAGAGAAACCAGTAGCTTCAACCCTTTGAGAATTATGGAACCCAAGCTTTTTAATAACATAATCAGCTTTTGCTTCAGAAATCCTAGGCTCCAATAACACAAAAATGCCAGCTTTATAATTGACAGCAAAAGATTTAAAAATGGAAGGGAACTTTTTGTTAAAAGCTCCTTGACAATTCCAGGTTATTATTGACATTAAAAAAAATTTAAAGAGGTAAATTGGAAAACGCCATCAGTAGATTCAAGTTCGCTCTGGATACCCCGAGCAAGTTCCTTCAACACTCTAAACGACGGCCCAGCTCCACCAGAATTTGGTTTTGGACCCAATTTGTGAATGTGGACCCCATGAGAGAGAGTTACCCCTCGGCCTTTTGAATGAGAGTCATTTTCTTCAATGGGCTTGAGGCGGCCAGGCCCAACCTTACTTCCTTTGGAGACCTGGTTAGTCAGTGGTGCTCTGTGGTCCTCAATTCTAACGGCCGAGTTACTGCTCTGATCTAGGGAAGAGTCAGAGCGTCTTATGACATACTGCTTCGAGTGGGGGCCGTTGTCAAGGTTTCTATGTAGAGGGGGTGTCGATTGAAGCTTAGGCCCTGAGACAGCCTTTTTCGCTCCTTTTGTCTCTTTCGCTTTAGCCCTGCAGACGGGTGTTTCATTATTAAGGTAATATATACCTCCACCCTGCTCCTGAGGGATTTGTCTTTCCTCGTCCAAAGTATCACCCAGGACCTCGAATCGGGAGTTGTTGACTACGCTTTTGTTGCTTGTCACAACATTCGCTTTGTTGCCTCTGACAACAGGACGCCTTCTCCTCTGTACCTGCATCCATTCCCCAAAATGGGGTGTTTCACGAGCCACCTGATCAGGAACGATAGGATCGGAGGAGGAAGATGGCCCCGTTGGAACCCTAGTTTCAGCCACCATTTTTGACGGGCAAGAATCCTGAAGGTGACCATAAAGCCCACAGTCGAAGCATATAGAAGGTAAACCTTCATATTCAACAAAAATAAGATCACCATCCACTTGGATTTTAGAAATAAGTGGTTTGGTAAGATCAATGACAACTGCGATTCTTGCAAACTTCCCACGATCGCCGGATTCTGTGTTGTAGTCCACTTTGATTACTTCCCCGAAGACCCCACCAATAGAGCGGATGATGCTCTTGTGATAGTAACGAGCAGGAAGCTTCGAAAGTCTAATCCAACCTATAACCTGGTTAACTACATGGTCTTGCGATTTGAATGATGGAGTCCAGGGTTGAACAGTCAAGTAATGTCTGAAGATCATCCACAGACCTGTCAGAAGAGCATTCTGGTAGTCTAGGTCATCTTGAAATCTCACTAGGAAGCAATCATCATTGAGGCCAATGAGCTTAAACTGCCCGGAAGGTTTCCAAAGAGATTGGAGCTACGAACGGAGGTGGCGAAATCCTATCTTACGACCTAGCAGTTTAACCACCACAGCCAGTCCCATTTTTTTATTCAGCGTTTCGATGACATGAGAAGCAAAATCCACAGTTGGGATTTTACCATTCATGCTGAGGGAGACATCTCCCTGGTTTAGGACAATATCTTTGTCCTCTTCCTCCATGGGGTTGAGGTCCACATTAAGGAGCTTATCTTTAAAAGAGGGAATCGGTGTGGCTACATCGCCACCCATCTGGACGTCCTGCAAAGGAGGATGATCAGGGGACAACTAAGTTTCAGGAACCAGTTCCTCAGGGTAAGCTACAAAAGCATGGTTGTCATTGGAACCACCGACAGGAGGAGACTGCTCCGCCTCCATGCGGTCTTCAGAAATCCGGCCTTCGTCAATCTTTGCACGCTTAGAGGATTGATCGTCACCGGGGTGAGGAGGAGGATCGTTCTTTAGGCTTACGTCGAAAGGAACAGGGTGAAGCATGACTAAAGGAGGGAAAGAGAACCTAGAGAGAAGGGAGAGCTTCTCACACTAACCCATTCTTTCTACAGTAATATTAACCTTTTTTCTGTAGTAGTGTGTTCTTGATGATATGACCAAAGGTCTCCTTAGTGATTCTCTTGTGTATAATAGGAACTCTAAGATATTTCCCAAGATCGGATGTGACTCCGATGATGCCCAATTTTTGACTCAAACTCACTGCCCGATTAAAATGAACATTTTTGGAGAAAAAGGCTTTTGATTTGCTTAGGTTAATCTTGTGCACAAAATTTACCCATCACTTTTAGAGTGTGATTCTCCAGAGAATTTATATTCGATACATGCCAACTGTCTCTGTTGTAATATGTGAGTGATCTTTGTTTTGCGTTTCCACTATATATATCAAAAGCCCTTCTAGAGCTTGTACCAAAAAAAGAAAAGCAATTCCCACACCAGTTTCACCTTCGAAAAGAGAAAGATCAAATAACTCAGCAACAATTCAAACTGCACGATACTGACAACGAATTGCACTGAACAGCCCACAGATAAGATAATTCAAATAGTCTTGCATTTTTGTGTGTGGTCATGATGTGGTGATAATTTACAGGCTTCCCATGTTTCTGTATTCAGATTGCTATCCCTGAACATGTGTTGGGACGATCCCCATTCATTCATTCATTCCATGTGCAATAAAACTGTAAAATCCTAATTATTTCCTTGAATCCTACCTGTCGAACTCCTTGGTTGGCTCCAGAATAAATAAAAAAACCCGAAAACAGAAACTCTTTCACTTTTTTAATTATATATCAAACGGCTATCATTAGCTTGAAAACTACTATCTTGTCTTTATTAAAGCACCGATAATAAATAAATGGAATGAAATGTGTGAGGTGCAAATCACCCTATTAAGTCTAATTTGTTTTATACTCCCTCCCGTCCTAATTATAAGATAACATTTGGGAGTTGGTTTTGATCCTACTTATAAGACAACATTCTAATTTTTGTCAATTTCTTCCTAAAATACCCCTATTTTATTCTCGCAAGTGTGTTTGATTATATTTTTGATGAGTATATATATATGAGTGTGTAGACTCTCCTAGTCAATGAAACTTTTAGATATATGTGTGTGTATCTATGTATGTATATATGTGTGTGTCTACACACAAATATATGTATGTGCGTGTATGTATGTATATACATATATGTATGTATATATGTGTGTATGTATACATATATGTATATCTATGTGGGTATAAACACACATACATATAGACATATATATATATGGGATTATGATCTATACAGTGACTGCAAAAAAACCTTAGGTGCAGTACATATACGTACTACGTCGTTTGGTGTGCAAAAGGTCACTGAGTGGAAGATTATTACCTTTATGATCTATACAGTTTTTTTTTACCTTTTTGTTGCTTTCTTATTCACTGCACCAGCGACATTCATGGCCAATTTAATTAATGGAAGATTATAGCAACATAAGGAAATTTGTTGATTGGGTATGGATTTTTTTTTTTGAACCATTTTGGGTATGGATTATTACGTATATGTTCCTTTCAGTGAAAGCCAAAGTTTGACCAATTTTTTTTTCCCGATTATTTCCTGTATTCCCACATTTATTTCAATTGGCCACAATTCCAAAAGACAATTTAGACTCCTATTTTTAACTTTCGGTTAATTATTTAATTCTCAATTTTTAAAATAAAAAGAAAATTGCTGAACAGTCTATCACTCTATTGGTGCAAAACTAACAAAGCGGCATCAAATAAAATTGACTGCCCATGGTGATTAACGCCCACAAAAGGGGAAAAAGGAAACCTAAACTTATTCGTTTTATAAGTCACGTCAAACACAAGGACTTCGCCAAAATGAGCATATGCAGCTTTCGACCTACCATCCGCCCAAAAAACACTTTTTAGTGTACCATATTCTGCCAGATGCATATCAAAATAAAAAGATGCATCAAGAGCAGACTTCCTTTGAAAGTGCTTGATGATGCCTTGACATTCTCGTCCTACATTATTCTTTCTTTGTCCTGATAGAATAATGCTGACTTGAACAGGAGTAATATTAACTTCTTTGTTCATAGCATTCACCACCTTGGAAATTTTTGATGACGTCAAACCCTCCCCAAAAAGCTTAGTAACAAGTGATTTAGTGAAATTTGAGCGTCGTAAAACACTATGAGAAGGAAATTTCTTCACCTTTGAAGGAGTTATAATCAATGGATGATTATGTGCATCATTAAACTTCTCCACGATCCATAATCCATCCACTAACTTTACTTGTAACATCACTGCACAATTTGTCCTTGAATCCCTTCTCCTTTTGACATTGTGATCACCCACTCTTTTATCATTTTGTTTCTTGACACCTTGCTTTGAGCACACATAATTCCATCTATATACTTGTTGTGTTTTCATATTCCTGCTAGTATAATGCTTACGTATTCCAAATCCTTTACCTTGTGCATAATCATTGTAGAAACCATAAGCTTCTTCTGCTGTCTTAAACGCTCTCCCTAAAATAGGAGCCTCACTCAATCCACTATCATCATCTCCCACAATGACTTCTACATTCTCTTCACCATAATCACCATCTTCATCTTCCATGATTTTACATTGATCATCTTCTCTAAATTCATCATTGTCTTTCCCCAAATCAACATCGTCATCTGTATATACTAAACTTCCACTGATATCAATGTCTTCAATAGTTGTTATTTGGGAGTGATCCATTACAAAGATGTGAAAAAATTGACCATTAGCCTGTACAATATTTACATCATTAACCAAAATAAGCATGATTAAATTTGACTAAGATATCCAAATCTCAATAAATAGGAAAGTAAACCGAGATAAAAACATATTTGCAGGTCCCCTAAATCTGACAAAATATAGAATTCAATTTTCATCTATTCCAATCTCACAAGAATAAATTTACTAAAAAAACCTTTTCCCATGAGGGAAATTGGGGTAACTCATGTAATCTATTCTTAAAACTTGATGAATGAAGCCAGATAAGCTTGGGCCTCAAGGAAAGAAGCAATTGGAAATCAATTCAAGCTCGCGAGGGAAAAATCAGCTCTTCAGCCTTCAACGAACACAATTGATTTTTGTTTTAAAGAACACCCTGCAAAAGAAATGTGATGAGAGTATGGAGACTACAGAATCACTTTTTGAATAGAGAATTAAACACATGCTATGAAGCTGAAATAATACATTTTACGAAGAAGAGAAAGAAAAAAGAGATGAGAGGGAAGTAGTGAAGGTTTGAGATTATTCTAACCGATCGGTTTCGCGTGGTGCTTCAAAATATTGGACACACGGGAAACAAAAGGTGGGAATACAGGAAATAATCGGGAAATTTTTTTCTTTTTTTAACCGGGAAAAAATTTCTGTTCAGCAATTTTCTTTTTATTTTAAAAATTGAGAATTAAATAATTATTTGATAGCGTCGAGTGCGGAATGTGAATGAAATTTGAATTGGCTTTCACTAAAAGGAACATATACGTAATTTTTTATGTTGCTATAATCTTCCATTAATTAAATTGGCCGTGAATGTCGCTGGTGCAGTGAATAAGAAAGCAACAAAAAGGTAATAAAAACTGTATAGATCATAAAGGTAATAATCTTCCACTCAGTGACCTTTTGCACACCAAACGACGTAGTACGTATATTCACTGCACCTAAGGTTTTTTTGCAGTCACTGTATAGATCGAAAGCTGCATATGCTCATTTTGGCGAAGTCCTTGTGTTTGACGTGACTTATAAAACAAACAAGTTTAGGTTTCCTTTTTCCCCTTTTGTGGGCGTTAATCACCATGGGCAGTCAATTTTATTTGATGCCGCTTTGTTAGAAGATGAAACAGAGGCAACATTTACGTGGTTGTTTAAACAGTTTCGGACATGTATGTTTGACAAGTCTCCTATTGCTATTATCACTGATCAAGACAAAGCTATGGGAAAAGCAATTGCTAATATATTTCCAAAAGCACGACATTGTTTTTGTGCATGGCATATCAAAAAACATGTTATGAGCATAGTCAAGCATTGCACACACAATTTAAAGATAGTTTTGATATTGACTTCCGTGAGTGGTATAAAAGTCGAGACATTGATGAGTTTGAAGACAACTGGGAAGAATTGACAAGTAAATATGATATTAAAGTAGGTAGTTGGTTGTCCAACATGTATAACTCACGTCATCATTGGGCAAATGCATACTTGAAAGATACTTTTTTTGCTGGAATGACCACAAGTGGTCGAAGTGAGAGCATCAATTCATTCTTTGATGGATACGTCAACTCTAACACGATGTTAAATGACTTTGTTACCCAATATGACAAAGCAATCAAGTCTAGGAGGGATGCAGAAGAAGATGAGGATTTCAAAACTAGAAATACAAAAGCAATTTTGGAGACTAATCATCCAATTGAAGCAATAGCTAGAGAGAGTTACACAAGAAAATTATTTGAGATCTTTAAAAGAGAGTGGAAGGCTGCCATACATGATTACTTTCATGAAAAGATTTCAACAGACAAAAATGTGATCAAGTATCAGGTGGGGTCTCCTGAAGTTGATAAAAAATGGTGGGCAATTGTAGACTACCATTTAACTAAAATATTCACAGCTCATTGTTCTTGTGGAAAATTTGAGACTATGGGGATTTTGTGCAAACATATTTTATACATCATGAAGAAGAAACAAATAATGACCTTACTAAAAAATATATTCTGTCTAGATGGACAATGAATGCAAGCTATAAGGTTGATAATCTTGTAGGTGTTCATGCAGATACAACTACTAATGAAGTTAGTGCGTTGTCTTTGTGGTCGGTTCACTGTAAAAGCAACATTGTTGTTTCTGAAGCCTCAGATTCTATTTTTGAGATTAGAAGGGTTGACACTATGATTACTGAATTTTTGCAACAACAACTAGAAAGAAAGAGAAAGAGAATTGAAGAGGAACCAACTCTCAAAATTGTTCCTTCACCAATTCTTAGTACTGCTTCTCAAGTTTCACTCATTAATGATGTGCGTGATCCTACCCAACTAATCAGAACAAAAGGGCGTCCAAAGGTTGCTTCACGTATAAAATCAAGCATAGAAATGTCTACAAAACAACAAAGGACTTGCAGTTATTGTCAAGGAAAGGGTCATTATAAAACTGGTTGTCCGAAGCAAAGGTATGTGTGAAGTTGATGTTTGTGTTTGACTGTTTAAACTTGATGAAAAGTTTGTAAGTTTTATTTGCAGATGGATATTGCAAGAGATAAGCAAAAGGAGTAGAAATTATTGTTCATATTTTGACGGTTTCATTTTGGTAAGCACCGACTTATTTATTTATTTATTTTAAATATAAAATTTATTTTTTGATGGAGATTTTGTATTGTACTACAGGCCAATCTAAAGCTCAAGACCTACTTAACTAAAGAAGAATTGAAGACTTAGTACCTAATGTTTTTGATAATGTATGTACCTTCTATAATGTACTGCACGTGCTGCACATAATGGGTGCATTATTATTATTATTATTATTTGCAAATATATCTAGCTTCTACAATGTATTGCACATGCTGCACATATTGGGTGATTTTTTTTTTTTGCCAATGTAATGCTTCCAATAACCTGTATATGAAAACTCTGAAAGTTCATCTTCCACTGAACAACGTTGCCTACCTTAACAATCAAAGTTCCAAGCATAAATATTCCAGGGGCATATACCCCATTTACTAAAAAAAACTTTTTCCCATGAGAGAAATCGGGGTAAGCAAATAAAAGAAATTAAAGAAGTAACTTGTATTTACAGAATCAAAAGCATTTACACAGTTAAAAATAAGATGCATCAAACACACGAGCCATATCAAACACACGAGCCATACATTTAATTAGTTTTGCACCAATAGAGTGATAGACTGTTCAACAATTTTCTTTTTATTTTAAAAATTGAGAATTAAATAATTAACCGAAAGTTAAAAATAAGAGTCTAAATTGTCTTTTGGAATTGTGGCCAATTGAAATAAATGTGGGAATACAGGAAATAATCGGGAAAAAAAATTGGTCAAACTTTGGCTTTCACTGAAAGGAACATATACGTAATAATCCATACCCAAAATGGTTCAAAAAAAAATCCATACCCAATCAACAAATTTCCTTATGTTGCCATAATCTTCCATTAATTAAATTGGCCATGAATGTCGCTGGTGCAGTGAATAAGAAAGCAACAAAAAGGTAATAAAAACTGTATAGATCATAAAGGTAATAATCTTCCACTCCCTGATCTTTTTGCACACCAAACGACGTAGTACGTATATTAACTGCACCTAAGGTTTTTTTTCAGTCACTGCATAGATCATGATCCCTATATATATATATATATATCTTTATGTGTGTGTGCATATATATGTGTTGTAAAAGTTATATATGGAAAATTCTAGGTCGAAGAGGTATGTGGTAAAAGTTATTGATTCAATTTTACTTATATCATTTTGAATTTATATAAGGACATTTTAGGAAAATGAGTAAAATTAACTAATTTAACTTATTTTTTTAATCTCCCTAAAATTGATTAAATACGTCCTATAATTAGAACAGCAGGGAGTAATTATTATTTTATTTTTCGACCTCAATTATGAAACCTAGCCAAAGGTCAGTTTGATGTATTCCGTAGGGCAAGTTTTCTTTTTTAAATGCAACTCCATGAAGGTAGGCACATGGACGAAAGTTGGCTCTTCGGTTTGCACGAAAAGGATAAGACTGACAGGTATGGGCATGATCATATCATATTTCCCATCAAAACATAATTACCTACTCGCCATACTCGTGCTCTCACCAGTTTTTTTTTCCTGAATATTTAATACTCCCTTCTATTTTTATTATAAGACACCAACTAATTTTTCTTACAATCAATAAAAGTAGTCAAAGTCAATAAAATTGTCCTAGAATCTAAATAATTTTCAATATTACCCCTACTAATTGTACTAAACTCTAATATTATATTAATTATTACTCTTACCCATTGTCTTTATTAATTAGGGGTAGATAAGAAAAAAAAATATCAATGTTCATTGAGAACAAGTAAGTACCTTATAAAAAGGATCAAATAAACTTGATAGTTGATACCTTATAATAAAGACTAGAGAAAGTACTCAATTAGCCCATTTCCCACGTTTACACGCTGGTGAGGTGACATGAGGTATTTATTAATGTGTTGTAATATTTTTTTTAAATAATTAAAATGTTAAATTAAATATTTTATACATACCTCCTTAATTATTAATTTATAAAATATTACGTAACTACTTTTTATATTATCCATATTTTATGCTCGCTTTTTTATTTTATTTTTATTTTAGTATTTTGAACTTATCATTTTATTGATATATCAGACACTTACTTACCAATCCACTTTTTTATAGTCAAGTCATTCTTCCCCTTATCTTTTCTCAATCATTCTTTCAACAACCCCCTTTCTATTTTTTTTTATTTTTTATTTCCATACAACACAACCACTTTCTATTAATAAATGTTCTCTTGAAAAACAACTGTCAAACGATTCAGGTCAAGAAGAAAAGAACAACTGTAAAACTACGTATTTAGTACGAGTATTTTTAATTAATTTCTTAATCTATATAATTTAGTTATTTGTAGCTACGAGTTTGGTGAAAAAAAGTAGCGGGTAAGTATATACTCACAAAACGCTGTATCAAAAAAATCCACACAAATCGAGCAAAAAAAAAAAAAAAAAAATCCACACAAACTTGGCCGCCCCCGCCTTCTTAGGGTATGTTTGGTTTGAGGGAAGGGGAGGGGAGGGAAGGGAAGGGGAGAGAGGGAAAAGGAGAGGAGGGAAAAAAAAAAAAATCAAAATTGAGTGTAGTGGGGCCCACCAGTTTTCCTCTCCCCCCCTTTTTTTTCTCTCCCCTTCCCTTCCATCCCCTCCCCTTCCCTCAAACCAAACATACCCTTAAAGTCGGATTTTTTGAGATGTTGGACGTTAACGTATCATTTCTCTGTTTGACCTTGTCGCTTTTCCTCAGCTTAGTTTCTTCGTTTTCCGATGGAGCGTGCCTCATGGCGAACCTTGGTCCTTTCCAAGCACCTCCTTCACTCTTCTTCGCCGGCGATTCTCCAACCCAACTCTTGCCTCAATTATTCTCCGCCGGAACTCTCCGAGCCCTTCGCTTTCGACGTCAAAGAGATGCGCAAGCTCATGGACGCTCACCATTTGGAGGATCGGGATTGGTTGTTTGGTTTGATGACACATAGCAACCTCTTCAACCCTAGGAGATTGGGGGGAAGGGTCTTTGTCTCGCCCGATTTTAACCAGTCTATGGAGCAGCAAAGGGAGATGACTATGAAGCGCATTGAGTATCTATTGGAGCGTGGGGTCTTCCAAGGTTGGCTTACGGGTACGGGGCCTGAGTTCGAATTGAGGAGATTTGCGTACCAAGAGGTCCTTGGGATGTATGACCACTCCATCGCCATTAAGCTTGGTGTCCATTTCTTCTTGTGGTATGCTTTTTATTTTGTCTGTTGTATGCCTTTTTCTTTCTTTAACATCGATCAGCATTTTGTTTTTTGTTTCTTTAGGGGGGTTTTGGAGGGTGGGAAAAGTTGTTTACATTGTCCTTGTAAAAATAAAGAAGTTCACAGTTCTTGAGACAGAAGAAATGTTCTTTTTGCTAGTAAAAGATGTAAAGAAGAAATTATTTCCATTTCTTAAAATGTCAGGTGTAACGGATGATCTAACTTCTAGTGTCTCTGATGTATAATGAATTTCAGGGGCGGAGCCGTACGGTTTCTGGGAACCAAGCGCCATCATGACAAGTGGTTGAGAGACACTGAAAATTATGTGATCAAGGGTTGTTTTGCTATGACTGAGCTGGGCCATGGGAGTAATGTATGTGAAGGATGTTCGATAATTCTTGGGCATTAGGGCCCATGTTTAGATTAGTATTATGGTTTGCCTAGTCTGTTTTAACAATTCTTTCCACACTAATGTTTATAGGTCCGAGGAATTGAAACAGTTGCTACCTATGATTCAAGCACTGGAGAGTTTGTCATTAATACTCCGTGTGAATCAGCTCAGAAGTATTGGATTGGGGGTGCGGGAAAAGTGAGAATGTTTTTACATGATTTTTTCTAGTCATATTTTAGGAATCTATGCGTCATAAGATTGTTTTGGGATTAATACTCATCTTTTTGTTTATATTCAGCATGCAACACACACCATAGTCTTTTCGCAACTCTACATTAATGGAAACAATCAAGGTGTTCATGCGTTCATTGCCCAAATCAGGGACTCAGATGGAAACATATGCCCAAACGTCAGAATAGCTGATTGTGGTCATAAAATTGGTTTAAATGGAGTTGATAATGGTCGTATATGGTAATAATTACTCCTTTTTGTTTTTTTACGAGGTCTATCTATGTATTTTTTACTTTAAAAATGTTAACCTCAGATGTTCTGGACATTTATACTTAGGTTTGACAATGTAAGAATACCCAGAGAGAATCTGTTGAATTCAGTGGCTGATGTTTCACCAAATGGCCAATATTTGTGTACAATAAAGAATCCCGATCAGGTGATTATTTTATTGGAGGGATGATGTCCTCTTTGGTCTGCCTGAATTTTTCTTCTTTCCACCAGTAATCCTCGCCAAATGTCTTGTATTGAATGCAATTCTTGCTCCAGAGATTTGCAGCATTCTTGGCTCCTCTGACTTCTGGCCGTGTAACCATTGCTGTCAGTGCTGTTTACGTGTCCAAGGTAATGTACTTTGTGCCCTTATTATGCCTTGGGCATCTGATCATGTTCCAACCAATCTTCAACATCTTTCATTGTCATATCGATTATTTGCTTTCAGATTAGCTTAGCCATTGCCATACGATATGCACTGACAAGGCGGGCCTTTTCTATGACACCAAATGGGCCTGAAGTTCTACTGCTTGATTACCCAATTCACCAGCATCGTTTAATGCCTTTACTTGCTAAAGTGTAAGTTCTCCAATGACAGACATTTTAATTTTATTAAATTCTTTCAGTAAGAAACATTTAGTGAGAAATAAACTGAGGGGCCATTTCATACTGTTCTCTGATTTTCTGGCATGTTGTGTAATATACACCATTTAGAAGTTCAAATCATTTGGCAACATGAGGGCCCCAACCATCTTCTTTGCTTTTCTTTGAAAATTCAGAGGAATGTCAATCTAATTAATTATAGTTGTTATTTTCAGGTATTTGCTAAATTGTTTTTCTGTTACTATTAGGCAGATACTGGTTATTGTGCAACAGCCCAAGGCTATAACTGTGCTATGAAATGTGAAAATTTAAATGACATGAAATTACATGCATATTACAATTGATGATTTATTCCTTGGTATGGATCTAAGAAAGGACTAGTGACTTTGTTGTGGATCTTGAGACATGAAAAATAGCTAGGGAGTTCCATCTGTCCTTTTGATGAGGCTGCGTAATTATTTAATTCTTTTTTTTTTCCTTTTCAGGTACCATATTCTTAGTTATGCCATTTAAGATTTGTCCAATTAATGTTAGACCAACCCGAGTTTTTTAAAGTCATTAGTGCGTCTATGTGCATGTGATCTTTAAAGGCCTTTCAATCATGTTTAGTAACTTTTTTTCCTTTACTTAGCATGAGGAAAATGAATTTATTGAAAACCATATTTACTTTCAACAAAAGAAGGTTAAGATGTGGCCAATTTCTTGGAATCTCATCTTGCAAGTTCCAGAGTAAATCAAATGAGCTGGAAGTTCAAAGTAGAAGCAGGACGTGGTTTTTAGATATTATTTTACTGCTTTGGCTATATTCAATGTCTTCCTCATGATTGAAATACTTAAATGCATCACTGATTGTGTTTAAAGGTTTGCAGAGAATATTTTATGAAATTTTGAATAAATTATGAAGGGATAGGAGCATGTTTCTTGAACTCAATAGCCAACAACCATGGTGAGTGAATTATAACCATTGAATGCATTAGGCAACAGAAGTGTATTAATGGTGGACTTTACCTTCCTGGCAAACCCATGCATTGTGCCCTTTTCCTCCTATTTCCTCTATGCGACCAAGTTTTTGTTGTGACAGTGAACATAGTGAAAGGTCGCTTTGCTTGTTCAACCATTGACAGATGCATAGTGGCCTGGGATGGTATCTGTTAATGTTCATTTCCGTCCTCTGTTTTGCAGATATGCAATGAGTTTTGCTGCAAATGACTTAAAATTGATATATGTGAAAAGGACACCTGAATCAAACAAAACCATTCATGTTGTTTCTAGTGCGTACAAGGCTATTTTTACATGGAATAATATGCGAATTCTTCAGGTGAGTATAGAAATTATAGTTAGGTTTGATAAATTATTTGTTGTTGATCTCACAAAAGTTCTATTTATGCACAAACCAGGAATGTCGTGAAGCCTGTGGTGGACAAGGTTATAAAACCGAAAATCATGTTGGTCATTTGAAGGGTGAATATGATGTGCAATCAACTTTTGAGGGGGACAACCATGTTCTGATGCAGCAGGTACGATGCAGTACATTGTTTATTATGATGTATTATATTTAAGTCCAATATTTTCTAGCCTAGAAGTTGTTTGTTATGCTGGTGGCTAAGTAATAAATAAGTTCTGGCAGTGAGGGTTTCCTATCCTACTTTACTACCCATACGAGGCAAAATATATTCTTAGGCTGACCTCATGGTATAAAATTTTAGGTTTTTTGGTGTACTGACAGAAATGAATTCAGTTTATATATCCTTAAATTTTGCCGTCTAGTTTACCTGGGATTTGTCAAACAGTCTTTTTCCTGGGATTATTCGTGCTAAATTTAAGCTTTTTCTCTCTCTTTTTTTTCTTTGTTCTATATGATTCATAAAATTCATGGGTGCTATATTCAACTCAGGTGAGCAAAGCACTTCTTGCAGAATACATAGCAAATCGGAAGAAAAACAAGCCATTTGCTGGTTTGGGATTAGATTACATGAACAAACCTCAGCCTGTTATCCCATCACTGCTAACAAGTTTTACCGTCAGGAGCAGCCAATCTCAGGTGATTTCATTGGACCTTCTCAATTTGGAGTGATCCGGTTGAAACTTGCTACTTGCCTCTTCTTATTTTTTGGTACGTTGCTTCCCTCTTGTTTACGCAGATTGACATGTTCCGTTTAAGAGAGCGAGATCTCTTGAGTCGTTTTGCTGCAGAGGTATCAGAATATCAAGCTCTGGGAGAAAGTGCAGAGTCTGCCTTCATTCAAGTGAGGATTCTTCCCTTTTTTGTCAATTACCCTTCATCCATTCCCTGTTATAAAGTTTAAATCTCTTTACTGTACCAGAGTTTTCAGCTTGCTGAGGACCTGGGTAGAGCTTTCTCAGAACGAGCTGTACTGCAAACCTTCATGGATGCTGAATCTGCCTTACCAGCTGGTTCCCTGAAGGTCAAAGTCGAGTTTTTCTTTTTTGGTTACTTCATTTAATAGGCATGCTATAAAATGCAGTTAGGATTTTTGGATACTGAGCTCAAGAGGTTAAACAAGCCCATTTACTGATATTTGCATTTGTTTAATCTGCAGAATATCTTAGGGCTTTTGAGATCCATGTATGCCTTGATTTGCATGGATGAAGATGCTTCATTCCTCCGATATGGATACTTGACTAGAGATGAAGCTGATGCAGTGAGGAAAGAAGTGAAAAAACTCTCTTCTGAACTTAGACCCCATGCACTAGCCCTGGTCAGTTCCTTTGGTATTCCTGATGCTTTTTTGAGCCCTATTGCGTATGACTGGATCGACTCAAATTCTTGGGCTTCTGTTCAACATTGATTGCTGATGCTAAATTTCTGTACTTTTGGTGTCATTATTATCCCATGTAATTTATGTAATTTGAAGAATAAGATGTACTATCCATCATAACATATTATGAAAAATAGAACTTGTTACATTGTAGTATGTATGTAATAGCAGTTTGATAAATAAAACTGTCGTCAACAAGAGCTTTTTGTGTTTAATTTTCTGTTTGTAAGATAAACATGATTGTATGTATGAAGTGTATTTATTCTTTATAACTGACGATTATTATTTGTTTTTTTGAGTGATAACTGACGATTATTATTGAGTGTAATAATGTTTTAGAAAGTTCTAGTATATGATAAAATCATTTTTTTTTTAATTTTTAGTTATTACTACCTTCGGTCTACAAACTATGTCCTATATTTAGGATCGGAGCTGTTTTGCCTAGAACTGTGTTATGAACAGTTTGAATCTTTTAGTTAATAATTTATCTAAATAGTTGGTTTTCGATAAAGCATAATGGCGTGTGCTATCCATGTAGTTGACCTTACCTATTGTGATAAAGGCTTTATTGGTGGTGGTGGTGGAATTTTGTTCTTTGAAATACTCTCCCAATATGATTTTTTCTAAAAAAGAGTTGGTAAGGACTTATTTGCCTTCTCTGTTGAAGTAAAGCCGTGACAGGCGACAGCTGCAGATTCATTACTGAAGCTTCGCGGTATTGACTTCGTTCAAAGAGAAAGGTTGTTTTAGGGGGATATATGATGTGTTGAAGATGATTAAACATAATTACATAACACTTTCAAAGAAAAGCTTATCCCTGTTTCGCTAGTTATTTACAACTCCAAGAAACAAGGTACCTAAAAATCCAAGAATAAGACCATACTGGCAGCATGTCAGAATCTTTCTCCGTGGAGAGTTGATCACAGTTGATGCCTCAACATTTGGCCAATCGACTTTTGCAATAAGAATATGATTTTTATTTCAAAGCATTTTCCAATAGTGCCAACGCATCTCATAGAATATGAGTAGCAAAGGTGATAGCTGCTGAAGGTCTAACAGAGGCTTGTTTGCAATGACGCTTTATATCGCTTGCATGCACATACTTATACTTGTGATAAGTAGCTCCTAATAATCACTTTATGTTTTTTATTCAAGTCAAACCTGACATATACAGATACACTACTACACGAGACGTAAGCGATGGGGATAATCTCCAATCCATATTTCATTGTGAGCAAATGTGCATAGTCCTCTTGTCTTGACCTAAATGAACCTTTGGAGCTAGTAAATTGTCTATCACAATGAACCTAATGAAGACTTCTCGTCACATCTAAAGAGTATATAAACCCAACATCACGTTCTGTTACGTATTCAAGTTTTATTCAATTTCTAAGCCTTGAAATCATATTTCCTTTACTTATCAGATTGTTGCAAATTTAACCATCTCTATATAACTCATGCCAGATTAACGGCCAAGAGCCCGAAGTACTAGTATTTGCAAAGCTGTGAGAACTCCAATTGATAAGGACGACAACGTAAATAAGAATTATCTAATAGTGCTTCAGGTGAAATATGTGATTGTTAAAGTGCTAATATTTTGTGTTTACAGTTCTTAGTATGACATACTCCCTCCGGTCCTAATTATAGGAGCAAATTTTGGAGTTGGTTTTGGTCCTAATTATAAGAGCAAGTTTTAACTTTTGTCAATTTTTTCCTATAATACCCCTATTTATACTTATTATTAGGAGTATTTATATATGTGTGTACATATATATGTATATCTGTGTTTATGTGAGTCAATATATATATGTGTAGATATATGTGTGTGTGTGTGAACACACATATATAAACATATATATACGTATGTATGTGTGTATGTATGTGTGTATGTATGTATGTGTGCGTGTGTGTGTCTCTATATATCTATCTATTTATATGTATGTATGTGTGCATGTGTGTGTCTCTATGTATGTAGATATATCTATATGGATACACATATATATATGTTTATATAGCAAGACCATTATTTCAATTAGAAAGCGTGTGGAAAGGAAATTAGATCTATATGTATACACATGGCTATATAAAAAACAACTAATATTCATATATGCTAAACTAATATGTCATAGATGTCTAACGTAATACAAATTAGAAACACTTATAATTAGGACAACTTGTGTCATTTTAAATTTATATAAGGACATTTTAGGAAAATGAGTAAAATTAACTAATTTAACTCCTCTCCTTAATTCCCCCAAAATCGGTTAAATTGCTCTTATAATTAGGACTGGAGGGAGTAATTTTTATTGAACGCAAGATTAGTATATTGCATTCAACCTCGCCTACTTAAGGCATAAAATACTTCAGAGAATTGAAGTTCCAATAAGATAGGGAGGATAGGATGCATGGGTGGACAGTGCCTGATTTTGAGAGACATTGCTCCAAATAGACTTGAGGTCCTTCTACTTTGACTGGTTTTGCAAAGATCTCAAGGATTTAATTAGGTAAGTTTTGCTGCTTTCATGTTGCTGCTTGATGTTATACTGTTTGATTTCTACTTTCATCCGACGCTGTGTGATAATTTATTTGAGAAATGAAAACATTCCCACACAATTTAAATCGAAGAGTGAAAAACTTGTACTTTCTGAGACAACGAATTTTCCATAACATACCTCAAGAATGAACATTTTAACAGCAAGAAAGAATTAACTGGCTTCTTACTAGACGAGCTTGCCAGTGGCAAATTGAAGTCATTCAAACTCAAAATACTAACATGACCGTTTCTGATGAATGCCAAGAGTTTCCAAATACTATATATTATGCATACTAAAATATGTATACATTTGGCAAAAACCAACCTACAGAGTATTTTCATTTTCTAAATTTTTCATGATATACAATATTCCCAGACCCAGACTAGGTCATCAGTTATCCTTCAAATAGGAGCTTCGGTCATTTTTTAACGGAACATCAGCACTTAGCTTTCCCATCTTGTTCTGTATATCAGCAAGAGATTCCTTGGTCACTTTTCCTTTAGGACTTTTCTTTTTATCCACGAGCTTTAATTCCAGTCTATATAATGCGTAACCATCATGTTTATCGACCGAATATTCATACAAATGCCACTCAAGATAACTTAGAGGCTGCGGGTCCATGTAATAGGACCTCTTCTGTCCCCCATATTCCTTCATCACTGACTTCCTTGATTCATGCCAACCACGTCCGCTGTAATCTGGGAGTGATCTTTGTTTCCTGTTTCCACTATCAAAAGCCCTTCTGGGCTTGTCAAAATATAGCCATTCCCGCACTGTCTCACCCTCGAAAAGAGAAAGATCAAATAACTCTGCAACAACAGAGAGAAGCCAATCATTCAAACTGAACAATACTGACAACTAATTGCATTGAACAGAAACCATGGATAAAAAAATTCTTCCACTACACTTGATTCAAGCAAACCTAATGCTAGAATCATACTACCCCCAGTCCTAATTATAGGAACATTTTTGTAGTGCAAAAAGTGTTCCTATCTATAATTAGGACCGGAGGGACTATAAAATATTACATGAACAAGTTACACAGAGGGATACTCACAAAGAATAAGAGTTCATGCAAACTTACTAGGGGCATTCCAGGGGGATTTAGTTGAAGCAGCACCTTCACAATTAGGGATGCCCACCTCCTTCCCCAGGGTCTTCGCATTAACAGCAGCAAACAAAGGGCCATCCTTAACACCAATGCCCCCAGGACGTAAAATCGGAGTCATGCCAGGAAGACCCTCATTAGTTGCCAAAAGCTCGTGAGAACTACAGCAGTAATCCTGGCAACATTTTAAACCTTGAGCAGGCCTAAAGCAATCCCATAAAGCACATTTTGGGCCTAAAAAAGCAGAAGGTGGAGGGCATATATTTGGAAGAATGTTAGGAAAAATATCCTCTCCAGACTGTTGGATATCATCAACTCCAAGAAACACATTGAAATCTTCATCTAAAATAAATTGATCTGGCTCCGTGCTTTTCATTGCTGAGTTTTGCCTGTATTCCTGATATACATCGCACTGTTCAATCGAATCAGATTTATGACCTGTTGTAAAGTAATTTGCATCTTGCTTTAAACTGAGTTGATGGTCATCCGATTGAGTAATCATATCTAAGCTATCAACAGCATTTTGGCTGTTTGGAGTTGAAGTGGCACCTTCAAATTGGTAAAAGCCTTCCAGAGCATGACCTTGATGGTTCTCATCAGAACACTTCTGCGATGTACATAGTATCTATTAATAATCGACAAAATTTATGAAGAGCAGCAAACAAATGAAAGATGGACCACTTAAAGCTCTGAAAGGACAAAAAGGCAAAGTAGAATATATATATATATATATCTGCATCCTTCTCATATTTCCTTTTCCTTTATCATGATTTTGCTAATATTGTCCTTAAACCTCAATCAACAAATTTCCTCACAAGTTAATGTCAACAACTCAAATCAAGAACCTTGATGCCTTAGTCAATGGGTTTGCATGGGTAAGCTATAAGGCCACACAGGCATCCGTTTAGCACTCATCCATTATGCTATACCCTAAAATCAAGAGAATTCTTGTATGACTCAAGCCAAATCATTTGGATATGTTGCATATACACACATGCCTCAGATATACAGAACAAAAAACGTCCATACTAAAGAGAACCCATCCCTTTGATAAAGGTAGACAATCAACTAAATACTACACCAAATCACATATTCTTTAACTTGAAAATAAAAAACTCTACTGAAAGCATAGCACTAGGAAGCATAATAGGTGATAGCGATAAATTTTAAGTCATGCTTTCAAATCAATAATCAGCCAAGCAGTCACTATAAACTATAAAAAGCCCTCTTAAACTATTGAAAATAGCTTACTTCCTGAAATGATGAATGGTTAGTTTTGTCGGTGTTATGAAGATCAGGCTCAGTCTTCAATAGTGCACTCTTTGCCAGTCTACTAGTGGCATCGTCTTCCTCCTCAAGATCTTGCAAAAGTTGGGCTATTTCCTCGGACAATAATCCAAGATTTCCATCCTAGAAAATAACGACATTTATTTTAATGAGTTACAAATCATTTAAGAGAAGGATAAAGTATTTAACAATGGACAAACACAACCTAGATACTGCTTTCAAAATATTATGTTCTCCCCCAAATACTTGACGCGGGTACAATTTTTCAAACTTCAACACTCATTGGTCGTTTTTTTCATAAGAAGTTTTTAAACAAGTTAATTTTGATTGGGGAACCTCAAAACAAACATTTATTAAACTTTGCCTAATTTAGATACATACAGCTAAGGAGGAAGCTGGAGATGGCTTGTTCAATTCTGTTTTCCACTCTTGGAGCGTCTGATGCAGCTGTTCCTCAAACATAACTACATCATTAGACCTATTCTCTTCTCTTGCAGATCGAAGCTTGGTAAAAATTCCTTGAAGATCATCAACCAAATGTTTAGCCTTATTTTTCATAGATGGGTTAGAGGAAGATCCATATCTGTTCTTCGAACTATCGTCCATTGTTCCCTTTTGTGTTAATTATACCAACTCCACTGAATTGCTAGCGACGAGACTATTGAACTCGAACCCTCAATAATGCATCGCTGAATTAAAAATAAACAGTTATAAGTCATCATATGTTAATTTCACCACGTCTGAAGCTTGAAGCAGACAAAACGAAGCGAAACCCGTAAAAACAGGATATTCAAGAATCACCTGGACGAATAATTTGGTGAAGCGGTGTCAAAACTCCGAATTGAAACGTGATCGGGAGAAATCCTCTACTGTTCCCGGGAAAAACCAGAGAGTTGCGTACTCCTGACGCCCCAGTGAAATTCAAAATTACCGATCTGTCCCTACTTTAGGATACTTTGGTCGTTAAGGTGTAAACTGTGTCTTCCGCGAGAAGGTAAGCATTCCCCGCCGTTTGGTACGATGAAGTCCCAAAAAATAATTTTATTAATATTTAGTGTGACACTACCTCAAATTTTAATTATAAGATTGGGTTGACTTTTTTAAAATGATTAAAAAAATTAAATAAGTTACTTAATAATATCATATCTTATATTTTCTTACATTATATATTATTTTATTAGTCAAACTAATTAGTTTATAAAAAAATAAAAATACTCTAAAATTTTCTTAATTTCTCTAAAAAAATCATATTGATATTATAATTAGAATTAGAAGGAGTATTTTATAAAATGATTTGGTAGTAACTTATTAGGTAATGATCATTTTGGGGGAAAATGACAATGGTCATATTTTGTATTTATCCATATGCTCTTGTAAGATAAAAAGTTAACTCTTTTAATTAACATTAACATTTATTTTTTTTGGGTTTGGTTCTCGAAGTTTGATATTGAGGCACGTCTAAATTTCTAGGTTGGTTAATTCTTTTTTCTTTTTTAATAGAATTATAATAAAGAACCTAAGAAAAATAATATTTATTATGAAGGACCATAAAAATGGTAATTATTTTGAAGGACCAAAAATTAAAATATTAAAATAGAAAGACTAAATTGCCCTTCACAAGATTTCCTATATTATTTCTATCTGAACCAAAATCTGGAGTGATTGATGGATAAAGACAAATAAAGACCAGTTCAAATAACCTCATTCTTTTTCGATTGTATAAGCGTGAAACTAACTTGACTTTTCATATCCTATATCGTATTAAACTGCAGTTACCATCCCATTTCGTCGCTCCAATCAGTCTTGGATTTCACCGACCTAAAACCCAAAATGCGGAAAAAGAGTACCAGATTAATTGTTTTCAAACAAATATATATTTGTCCTAGACAACTAACTAATTCACTTAAAATCCTTTGCCTAATGCAACTTGGGCTTGGAAGTAGACGATCAAAAAGTGATGTTCTTCTTCATTACTAATATTTTGTAGTTTAATCTGATATGGAATATGAAAAGTAAAAGAACTAGGTTATTTAAATTGATCTCTATTTGTTATTATCTATCAATCACTCAAGATTTTGATTTAGTTAGAGATAATATAGAAAATCTGGTTAAGGGCAATTTAGTCTTTCTATTTTAATGTTTTAATTTCTGGTCCTTCAAAATAATTACAATTTTTATGGTCCTTCTTAATAAATATTATTTTTATTTGGTCCTTTATTATAATTCTCCCTAATTTTTAATAAAAATCGATATATCTCTTTTTTTGCCATCAGAATAATACTCATTCAGTCCTTAATATAACACATATTTTTAGAGATAATTTTGATCCTAAATATAAGATATAGTTTTCATATTTGTTAATCATTTCATAATTTACTATTCCCTCCGTCCCTAATTATAGGAGCAAATTTTGGAATTGGTTTTGGTCCTAATTATAAGAGCAAGTTTTAACTTTTGTCAATTTTTTTCCTATAATACCCCTATTTATACTTATTATTAGGAGCATTATATATATTTGTGTTTACATATATATGTATATTTGTGTTTATGTGTGTCAATATATATATGTGTAGATATATATGTGTGAACACACACACACATATAAAAACATATATATATATATATGTGTGCGCGCGCGCGCATGTGTATGTATGTATGTGTGTGTGTGTAGATATATGAGTATGTGTCTCTATGTATGTAGATAGATCTATATGTATACACATATATATACACACATATATGTATACACATGGCTATATAAAAAGCAACTAATATACATATATAAACTAATATGTCATGGATATCTAACGTAAGGCAAATTAGAAACACTTATAATTAGGGCAACTTGTGTCATTTTAAATTTATATAAGGACATTTTAGGAAAATGAGTAAAATTAACTAATTTAACTCCTCTCCTTAATTCTCCCAAAATCGGTTAAATTGCTCCTATAATTAGGGACGGAGGTAGTATTATTGATGTTCCTTCAACAATAATACAGGAGGATATAGAATAAAGGAATTAAGAAAAATGACTAGGTTGCTTTAAAAAATACATGTTATATTAACTAAATCAACTAACTTTTTTAATTTAATTAAATTAGGTAAATATGTCTTATATTAAAAACAGAAGAAGGAGTAGTTTCATTAACAAAAAGAAAAAAAGAAAGAACAGCAGCAATAGAATCCAAATACTCCAAATCAAAGATAAAGTTACAAACCAAAGACAACAAAAATACAAAACAAGCCTATTATTAGAGCCGGGAAATCGGGCCAAGTCCATCGGGCCGGCCCGTTTAAGCCCTGGCCCTGTAGGGCTCGGGCTTGGAAAATAGGTCAAAATTTTGAAACGGCCTGCAGGCCGGCCTGTAGGCCTCGGGCTTAATCGGGCGGCCTGCAGGTTCTCTGGCTGGCCGTTAGAATTTTCTTTAAAAAAATTTAATTACCTAGACTTCAACTTAATGAATGTATTTATTTGTAATTACTTAGATTTTTAGTTTAAACTATAACCTTTTTTATGTTTATTATTATTCTGTATTAAAACACATAATTAGTTATTATAAATTTTAAAGAATGGACGTTTTCATATTAAATAAACACATACTTTGGTATTACAATATTATATAAGTAATAAATTATAAATATATTTTGTATAAAATAAGTATAATTATTTTTACCTGTCAAAAATCATGCCAAATTGAAGGAATCAACACACAAATTACGAGAGGAAAGGCATTTTTCGGTAGGCATACACAAAGGAATTCCTTTGTTTAATATTTTTGAAAAAAGGAAAAAACATATTCTTTGTGTTTATTTGTTTTTATTACGAATTAATAAATGTGTTTATTTGTTGAATGATTTATATTGTTTAGATATTAATGTTGATAACATTTATTTGATAGATTAGAACTTTAATGGTTGCAATTTACTAATTATATTTCTTTGAAAAAATCGAAGGAAAAAGAAAGAAAAATAGTTAAAATCGGAATAGTAATTTTCGGCCCCGTAGGGCCGCCCAGCCCCGTACTATCGGGCCGGGCTTTGAAAAACAGATGTTTTCCTTACTCCAGGCCCTGTAGGGCCGGCCCTGTTGGGCCCAGGCCCTGTCGGGCCGGGCCGTCCCTAATTCCCAGCTCTACCTATTATGAATATACTTCATCCGGTCCTAATTATAGGACATATTTATCCGATTTTGGAGAGATTAAGGAGAGAAATTAAATTAGTTAATTTTACTCATTTTCCTAAAATGCCATTATATAAATTTAAAATGACATAAGTAAAAGTGAATCAACAACTTTACCACATATCTTTTCGACCAATTTTCCTTTTCACACGCTTTCTAATTGAAATAATAGTCATACTATGTATACATATATGTGTGTATATATATGTATACATATAGATCTATCTACATACATACATACATACATAGACACACACATATATCTACACACATATGCTTATATATGTGTTGTGTGTGTGTTTGTGTGTCAATGTCCCCATTATTTTTTTATTATATCCCTCAATTATCTCGTATAATCATGGAATCATATTAATTGTGATTGGAAAATTGAGCCTGTAGATAAAAGACATACATTATGTATTTTGTATCCTAAATGAGAATTATTTTTTCTTACTCTACTCTTTCTTCCTTTATTTTATAACAATGACAAACTTATGATGAATTATATTATTCATAAATCTGAATTTTGAAATTTCTTACTTCAAATTCCATAGAGGATAAGATTTGTATTTTGAAGGTCCGGTGATTTGATATAGGATCATGTGCTCCTCCCGTATGCTTATGGGACAAGCGTTCAGGAGAAGGTATGATCACGGTACACAAGCAGGCGTTTCGCCTATAAGGGTGCTGTGTGTGCCGTGTGACTGAATGTAGATTAGTCAGGGCTTAGAGATTGTGTACCTGGCGCCCGTCTCCTTCCTCTGTATATATAGAGTATACCTGGTTAGTTAGTCCCTTGGCTGCCACACCGTACGTGTCCTGGGATCGTGCTGTGCGTGTCCGGGATCGTGTGTGCGTGTCCAAGGTCATGGCTGGGTCCCACGGATAGTGGGTTGCCCCCTGTACTAGCCAGTGAGATAATGGGCCTAGACTAGGTCCGTAACAATTGCCCCCAAGCTCGGTTGCTCAGGTCTCTGAGCTACCGAGTTTAGATGTTCGTTTGACTGAAGTACGGAAGTTCGAGTCTTTGTTGATCGCGAAGTAACATGATATCCTTGCCCCCTGTAAGGGTTGTCCAGTCTCTCGGTCAACCTGGTGGACATGTTCTTGAATCCCGATTATGTATCTGAGCCGCTACCACCCGTTTTACTTTGATAAGGTGTCTATCAATTTCAAACAACCTCGGAGTTACAAGTCTTCGGTTGAATTGCCCCGGACATGTGGTCCGGGTTATGTTTGCTTTTAAATTTCGTTGTTCTTCGACCATCCGGAGTCCGGCTCGCCTCTTGCACGGCCGAAACCTCCAAGTGTGGGTCCTTTCTCGAGAGGCTGGTTAGCCTAACCTAGTGAGCGGGATATTTGATTGTGAGTGCTTTGCCCTTGTACCCGGCGCTTTCTCTGTCGATTCCTCTTCTAAGTCATCATTAGCCTCGCCAGCTGGCGTCCCTCGACTGTCGTGAAGCCGAACTGAGGGGGTGCTATCCTATACAGCCCTTGGCGTAATTAATGCCTGACGGATGCGCATTAAATGAACAGGTCACGTCAGCCTTGCTAACTCAGCATCGCACTCCTGCCTCCTACCCGCTATCAAGAGCCAGTACCCTTGCGGGAAGTCGATGTACGAGATGTCCAGGAATTGGGAAATGCTTTCCTGAGAGGTGCTGGTTTGACCCAATCTTTTCTCACCCTCCACCACAAGTATGCGGAGATCGCTAGTGGACTCAAGCGTGCCCGTCGTAACGCGATGAAGCTCAAACAGTGGCAAATTGCTTCGAACGAGTTCCGTGCTCGTGAGGTTCAGCGGGGAAGGTGGAGTTTGCACCGAAAGAGACCCAGTGGTCTCTTGGCCGACTCCAACGTACATAATTGAGGGCTTTAAAGCGGCTCAAGCTAGCAAATAAGAGCGCTTGAAAGCCATAACAGTGAAAGGGACAGGTCAAAGCCGAAGGGGAGGCGTCTTCGCCGCATCCGACGGCGGAGATAACCGGCTTCGGGAGTTGCTCACCGGGATCCGTGGTGGAGGCGTTTGAGAATTCTCTTGCCCGAGATCCGAGCTTTGAACCCGGGGGTCGAGCTCAACACTACAGGGCATCACTTTCGGGCCTATGTGGATGACGGGAAGTTTGTCCCCTATGTGGAACCTCCTGCTAACTCCGAGACCCGACTAGACGGCGACGCGACCGTGCTGGAGGCTGAGCAGGGTGAGGAAGTCTCGACCGCCCCCAAGCCCGTGGGTTGATTTTCTTGATTTATACTTTGTATATTCTGTCCGGTTGTGTTACCGGCATTGACTCTTATTGAACAGATTGGCCAATCTGGCCATTTTTGCATACGATTAATAGTAGATGGTAACCTAGCAATCATAATGCATCATATAAGAATGTAACTTTACCAGTTATTGCGGTCGACCGGGCCAAGGTCATATGAAAGTAAGCAGAATCTGCGAACGCGCTTCTTGGTCATAAGACCATAATGTTTTCAAGTGCTAGTGTTTGCACTGTCTTATAAAATTCCTGGTATTGTAACCGTGTCATCCAAAGGCAAATGAAAATTGCCACTTGCCCGGGTTCGGTTTTGTCCCGATAGCGTCCGAGCATTTTGACCTGATCAGGGTCTGCATGACATTTTCTATTGATACCCCGGAGTAAATAAGCGTGTGCAAGGCTGCGATAGCCATCCGGACCTATTTTCTTCAAATTGAAAAGCTAGTAACAATTTAATCTTGAAAAGACAATGTTTGGAATTCAACAAATACTCTCCAACGAGAGTTTCATTCATATTCGACAAAGCAATTGTTACGAAGGGAAAAGCCAGCAGCCAACATCGAACAAAGAACATAATGGAAAAAGATGCTTTAAGACAAACAAAAGATAAGCCTAACCTAAATACGCCTTTAACTTGTCCGCATTCCATGTTCGCTTGATTGGGGCTCCGTCCAAATTTTCCAGAATGTAGTCTCCTCTCTCAAGAGTTTCCCGAACGCGATAAGGTCCGTCCCAATTAGCCGCAAGCTTGCCGTCTTTGGAATTATTGTTTCCAATGTCGGCCCTTCTAAGGACCAAGCAACCGGCTGGAATGTCCGTGGTCTAACCTTCTTGTTATAACGAGCCGCGATCACCGCTTTCATTGCAATATCCCGACAATGGGCGGTGACCGGCCTCATCGGCCGGATCCAACTCGATTTGCTAACGCCTCACTATTGTTTGTTTCTCCTTGTGATAAAATGCTCTTCCCGCGCCAAGACATCATCCCTATTTCGACAGGGAATCATAGACTCACGTACCGTAGGCCCACCCTATAAGGAGTTTCTTGAGTGGATGTTCCGAGCAGGTTGTTCGGTTTCCCCAAAGAACAAAGGGTAGTTGATCAGCCCAAGAGGTGTCACCTCCAAAGATACGTTTCTTCAAACCATCAAGGATGACCTTATTGGCGGCTTCGACTTGCCTGTTAGATCATGGGGTGTTCCACGGAAGCAAAGTGATGCCGTATTCCATATTCATAAATCAAATCACGAAATCCGACTCCAAATAACTGAGTTCCATTGTCTGTTACTATCTCTATCTGCGCTGCTCGAACCGCATAATTATATTAACTTCAACAAATGCGTTGCACACGTGCCGAGGAGATCGTTGTGAGAGGTTCGGCCTCAATCCACTTGGTGAAATAGTCTCATCGCCACGATTAGCCACCGTAGTTGCCGGTCTTTGTCTTGAATGGCCCTGAATGTCCATGCCCCATTTGTAAAATGGCCGGGGGCCGTGATGGAATGCAGCTCTGCAGGGCGCCCAAATAACTCGCATGTTTTTGACAACTATCACATTGTCTTACAAGGGTCTTTGAATCCGCCTCCAATGTTGGCCAGTTATAACCTGCTCGAAGGGTTTTTCTGGCCAGCGCCTACCCCCATATGCGACCGTTGGCCCTCCATGAATCTCGGCCAGACATACCCGGCTTCATTTGGGTTCAAACACCTTATCATGGGAGAATGTAATCCCTTTCTAGAGTTGATCCTCCACCATTGTATACTTGGCCGCGTCTCGAACCAACATTTTGGCTTCCATTGCATCGTCTGGGATGAGTCCACGTTCAAGATAGTCTTCTATTGGCTTTTTCCAGTCAGATTCAACCGAAATAGCCATCATGCACACCGGATCTTCGAGATTTTGCTGGACAACCGTGCGGTGACAACCAGCCTGCTTAGTGCTTGCCAATTTTGACAAAATGTCATTTCTTGCGTTTCTCCTCGAGGAATATGGGTAACGGTTGCTTCATCGAAGTCTGACATTAAGTCCTTGGCTTTTAGGAGATACTTGGCCATTAGTGGGCCTTTAGCCTGATACTCGATCTGAGCCGCCACAAGTTGGGAGTCGGTGAAAACCTTAACTCTTGTGGCCCCATTTTTCTTGGCTTGAAAAAGCCCGGCTATCAAGGCCTCGTATTCGCTTGATTGTTCGAAGTTGGGAAGTTAAGATGCAACGAATGCTCAATTGTAACCCCCTCTGGACTCTCAATGATGACTCCGGCTCCACTTCCTTTCGTGTTCGACGATCCGTCGACATACACCTTCCATTCGCCCGCCATCGTATCATCTGCCCTAGTAGCTGGGGTGAGCTCTCTGATGAAGTCGGCCAACGCCTGTGACTTGATTGCATGGCGAGCTTCATACGTGATGTCGAACTCGGAGAGTTCTATCGCCCAATTAGTCATCCTCCCCGTTAGGTCCGGCTTATGTAGGACTTGTCGAATTGGCAAAACCCGGTTAGGCGGCCAATCTTCCTGTTAAGCTCTTGGACTTCTTTTTATTACTCGAGCCTTCATCTCCATCACCGCCTCTACATTTGTCCGGGTTGGCCTCAATGCCTCGGTTAGTCGGCATGAAACCCGGAACTTTCCAAATGGGACGCCAAAAGCACACTTGGCGGGTTCGCCGGATTCTCGTAGGTTTTGAGTTTGGCAAATGTCTCGCTCCAGTCTTGTATATGACGTTGTTTGGTCCAAAGTTTTGACGATCATGTCATCTATATACACTTCCACATTGCGACCGATCCTGGTCCGCAAAGACCTTATTCATCATCCTTTGATATGTAGCTCAAAGATTCTTCAATCCGAAAGGCATGACATTGTAGCAATAATTAGCTCTTTCGCAATGAAGGCCGTCTTTCTCGATCCTCCGGGTACATCGCTATCCGATTATATCCGAATATGCGTCCATAAAGGATAGGAGCTGGAATCCTCAGGCGTTGTCCACCGCTTGGTCGATGTTTGGCATTGGGTAGGAGTCCTTCTGCACACCTTGTTCAAGTTCTTGTAATCTGCACAAACTCTCCACTTCCCGTTTGGCTTTTTACCATCACCACATTTGATAACCGGGTTGTATATCAATTTCCCGAATAAATCCGCTTCAAGCAATTCTTGGACGTGAATTTCCAATGCTTTCCTTTTTTCTCGGTCCGTGGTTCCTCTTTCTCTGCGACATGGATTGAGCCCTGGATAGACTTCTAGTTTGTGACAACAAAACTGGTCTATTCCGTGTACCCGAGATGAATTCAGTGCGAAGACATCCCCGTTTTCCTTCGTGAACTCCACCAAACCGCTTTTAAGTTCGGGAGATAGGTGTTTGCCGATCTTTGTGGTCCGGAGAGGGTCTCCTACCACCGATCCTCCAGTCTCCCGCCGGCTCGGGCGTACCTCCTCATCGCGGATGTCTAACTCCACGGTATTAACTTCGTCGTCCTGAGAATCCCGGTCCGAACGGTCCCGATAAGCCGCTTCTTTGGGCCGTGACGAAGATCCGCCCTCCCCACTTCCCGACGGTTTCAAAGTAGCACTGTCGAGACTCTTTTTGATCCCCGTTACCGTGACCACGGCTTGGTTACCTATCACCTTGAGTTTTTGATGCTTAGTAGATACCAACATGTCCCACTTGTGAATGGTTGGCCTTCCCAAGATTATGTTGTAGGGTGAAACGAAGTCGGCCACTATGAACCGCACTCTTTCGGACTTGAAGGCGTTTTTGACTCCAAGGTGAACCGCAGGTCGATAAACCCTTCTGACGCGATTGTTCTCCATTAAACCCGATGAGGTTGTCTTGCAAGGCTTTAAGTCGTCCCGGTCCAGCTCATTCTTTTGAACGCTCCCGCCTTAGTATGTCGGCCGAGCTACCGGCATCCACAAATATCCGCTTGACTCGGCAGTTGACGACTGTTCCGGTTATCACTAGCCCATCTTGATGGCCGGGGACAACGTCCTTGAGGTCGTCTCTTGTGAAAAATAAAGGCGGTCGTCTCTTGATGGCCAGGGCTGAATATTTCTCGTACTTGCTCCGCTGATCAGACTTGCCACCCCGGCTCTTGTTTTCGTTCCCCCTTCTGCGGGAATCCCTATTTCTGTTATCAGAGAAGTCTCGACCCCTGGGAGGGGTGGTTCTGTCATGGTCCCGCCTTGGATTGGGGTGGTTTGCCAATCGCATCTGCTCGACGTCCAGGTACTTCTTTGAGCGAATTATGAAGTCATTGAGATTTTTTGCCCGCTCCTTTAGGAATGATTCGGCCAGAAGGAAAAAAAGAACAAAAGATCCAGATTTTATTAACTCTATTCTAATATTATTTTTAGTATTAATATTTTGTTTCACTTTTTCTCTAACAGCAACGGTGGTCATTTGGAAATGAAAGACCTAGTATTTATAAAAGGCAGCAGCCACGAATTGAAAAATGGAAGGAGGCGGCTACTTTTTTGGGGGATGAGAGGACTTCATTAAGGTCCCGTTTGGTTGAGGGAATATTTAAGGAGGGAATATGGCTTGAGTTGTTTGGTTGGAAGAAAATGAAGGGGTGGTAGTTGGTAAAGAATTAGGAAAAGTCTATTTTACCCTCAAAAGAAATTAATTCAAAATAAAAAAGAAAAATATTTTTTTTGCTAAAATATATTTTAAAAATATATTTTAAAAATATATATTCTTGTTAAGTTCGAACCTGGGTAAAAAAATTTTTTGTCAAATTCGAACTTTCCCGCCAAGTTCGAACTTACAGCCAAGTTTAAGTTTCAGGGACAAATTTGTCCAAAATTGTGAATAGTGACGTGGGAACTTGAGATCCCACCAATTTTGGTGGGATCTCAAATTCCCACAAATGAGGGAAGAGTGGTGGGTCTGGTGTGGGCCCAGGAACTTGGGTTCCTGGGCACTTGGTGCACCAAACATGTTTTGAGGAGGGAACTCTATTAAGTTCTCATTCTCTCTCCCAAATTCTTTGAAGCAAACGGGCCCTAAGGACCCGTTTGTTATAAAGAAAGCTTGGGGAGGGAAATGAATTTTAGAGGAGGGAAATGAATTTTAGAGGAGGGAAATGAATAGAAATGAAGATTTGAAAGATGAGGGAAGATGACTTGAGTTGTTTGGTAGGAAGAAAATGAAGAGGTAATAGTTGGTAAAGAATTAGGAAATGTCTATTTTACCTTCAAAATAAATTAATTCAAAATAAATAAATAAATTTTTTATGCTAAAATATATTTTTTAAAAATATATTATTGTTAAGTTCGAACTTTTGAAGAAAAAAAAAATTCTCCAAATTTGAACTTTCACGCCAAATTTGAACTTTTCCGCCAAATTTGAACTTTGCCGCCAAGTTCGAACTTTGCCGCCAAATTTGCATTTCAGGGGTAAATCTGTCAAAAAACCATTTTCCTGGGAAGATGACAGCTTTCCTTCCATTTTCGGATGGAAAGCATCTTCCCTCAAATAAGGGAAGATGAGTACTTCCAGTGAGTTGCTGACTGTACTTTCTTTCTAACAAACACCCAAAATCCATGGGAAGATTGAGATATTCCCTTTCCCTCCCCAAGCTTTCTTTGTAACAAACGGGTTCTAAGTGTTTACATCATATTCATCTTTCTTTTTCTTATGGATCATGAATCTATTTTTGACATTGCTATGATGAGACGTGCCGCTAATTTTATTTTTGCAACCTAGAAGAACTATGAATTTGTAGGTGGATTATACTTTGCTTTCATTTATTAGTTATATTTTAATGTTACATCTAATTACTTAATCTTATCTTTGTAGTGCCTAATCACCATCAAGTATGAATTTAGATTAATCTTAGGAGAGGGATCTTAATTAAACCATATGATTGAGTAATATGGGATTAAAATTTATTCTAATTTATTAATAGGATAGGAATATATATATTAGACCCATATAATTATATTAGAGTGAAATTGAATTATTATTACCTCTTGGATAACTATGTTAAGAATAACAATTTTAACTTAAAAGGGTGGTGTAAGTGATTGAGAGATATTTACATATATTAATACTCTAGATTAACAAAATTGACATTGAAACTAATTAATTAGTGAAAACAAAGTTTATGAAACTAATAAGGGATTAGAAACTCTCACTTGCTCGTTTGATTATTGTGGTATTTTTTTAAAAAAAAAAATTTCTTCTCACTTATTTGCATTCAAATTGAGTCGCTTAACTTAGATAAAAGTGTAAAATTAATGGTTAACTAAAATTTGGAAACCAAATCGTCATGAGAATGATACTTTATTCAATCTTTATTATTTGATACAACACATACACTTACGGAATTTTATGTCATAGAGTAATTTCTTCCCTTTCAAAATTTCAACCCCCATCCCATTGAGAATGAATGTTAACATATTTTCCAGCATATCATACCAGTCACTACTCAAACGAACAAGCACATGCCATGTGGCTTGTGATTTTGTGAGTTTTCCAATTAATCAGCAGCGATAACCATTCCCCAAAGAAAACTGGGTCAGCAAAAAAAGGATTGCACAGGAAGTCAACAAAGTGATGGACTAAGTTAAGAACAAATCCAGTTCAAACGGTCACTGCCGTTGAGAAAAACCCAGGTTAAAGAATTAAAGTTTGAGGATGAATTTTGCATTTGTGGAGGATAAATTCAAGACCATATCATTGCAAGCATTATGAATTCCCACATAAGTATCCTTCATAAAAGAATGTAGTCTTGGGGAGGCTGTTGATCTCCTGCAAAAACATGAGAAGGGCTAAGAATAGACCGATTAGCTCATTCACAAAAACTTTTGGCCTTCCACATGAACGTGTCGCGCAATATATAAATCACAGAAGGAATTGCTTAAGCAGAAACTAAATAATATAATAAGACAAGATACAGCACCGAAAAGGAATTAGTAGCAGAGGCATCTGTCTACCAGATGAGGTGGGTTTCCAGACAGAAAAGGTGAAACATAATGCGCAGGGTGGTCTTGTAGAGTAAGAAAAGACAACGACAAATTACTAACTAGATAAGAGAAAAACTTGAACATATGATTGATGACATATTTATGAAATTAAGACCACGAGGAGCCCGGAGCGATGTTGCTCTGCATCCCCTTGGTATCGGGGCCATAATCAGAGGGGGCCCCCTTTATATTTTTTGAGTTTTTGTAAAATTTTGGTTGAGGATCTGGATTCTAGGATGATATAGTCACGGAGTACGCTTTTGGTTATTATGGTTCTACAAATAGTCTGCTATCTGATTCCCACTTAGCTCAGCTTGTGAGCACCATGTTATCACATTCTGCGCGTTCGACCAAATTAGATTTTTCCGAACCAAGAACTATGGTTCAAACAAAATTAGTTAATACTCACCACAAGCTATGCACAATGCTAATTGCAACAATTAGTTGGGTCTTCTTTTTCTGTCTTCACTTGCATGAGTGTGCCTGAAGTTAAGGATGCCGGTTAGTCCACGTCCTCTAGCAAGTTCTTCCAGCTCTTCAAGTTTTTGTTTAAGAAGTTCAACTTCTCTGGCTAAGTTTTCATTCCCATCCTTTATTGCCTATAAACAGGGAAGGAAAACCATATTTTAGATTATAATATTGTGTCCCAAAAAAAAACAAAAAAAAAACACGCGCACGCATGCAAAAGGAAGATAAACGAGGGATCAATAATGCATTCCACAAGTTTTGACAGTTAATAAAAGCAGATGCAAATGGTTACCATGTGTATAGACTACAAGAAGACCAATTTTGCTTCAGTAAAGTCCCTTCATAACATACATCATATTGGATAATATACAAAAGTGGGAGGAAGCCTCAAAGACAACCTGTATTTCCTGTCTACGTATTTCCTCCTTCCTCGCTTCTGATCTAGAACTTCTTTGCACCTCAAAGATGACGGCGGCTCCTGCAACCTAAATAAAAGGAAATTGAATTTTTTATATGTCATAGCTCCTTTTTGGAAGACCTTCTGATGAAGATGGGAGTTGTGATAATTTGCACAAAAAAAAAAAAAAAAAAACGGGGGCATATATTACTATTCTTGTAAGGAAGAAATTTAGGCAAATCAAACAGTGATTGCAAAATAAAATCTACAATCAACTTGGCAGCTCTAAGATCAAATTGTTGAAGGTACTTCTGCTTAGGTCAAAGAAAGATAAGCAAGATAAGATTTCAATTAGGTTCCATCTGTTAAAAAAATTGCGCAAATGATAGACATACAGACTAAATGAACCTCCTCGTTGACATTTCCAGGTCAATACAGTGTTCAGGCACATCTACATTTGAATAGCCACAACTTAAATGGACAAAAAACATCTCCCCGATTAAATAAATTTACTTAAAAAATCTTGTACACTGGTTCAATTTCTTTTCTAGACAAGAAAACTACCTTATTGAGGTCCCCTCCATGTAATCATAAGATATCTTATGTCCTATGAAAGCGTATGTACAAGAGCATAAATGAGTTCTTGAGGGAACCAATTTTAATGTTTATAGTTAGCAATATGCCAGTCAATCCCTGTCCAGAGTTTGGCTCCAGCAGCAGCTATGAAGCTAGCCCATAGCTTAAGATTTATACGGCCCACCACCAATTTTTATAAGGCTCAAACCAGCACTACAAATATATTGGGCTGAGTGCCTAATTGAACAAGCCAAATCTCTGAGGGGTCTAAGTAGGGGCAGTATCTACAAAATTAATCTAGTCTGTAGAGCCATCATATGCATAGAGATTTGAGTAAGAATACATCTCACTATATTAATACTAGCAAGTCCAAAGCCAATTTAACTGAACTGAACCTTCTTCTCTCAGTACAAAAACAAGCATAAAAGGAGAAAACTGAACCAAATATGCTCACAATTCTGTCACTAGAAATGTTTAGGAATTGTGTGTATGATATACAAAGTTTCAAAAGGCAACCTGCTAAATGTAAGATGTGCCCTTTTCCGTGTGATTTTGTCAAGGGATATGCCAAATGCATGAATAGTATTGTGAAGGGTCTCTTAATTCCTAAAATGGGAGTATAACTTGCTCTTGGATGCCATAGAGACAGTAAAACGCAGAATATATGCTAGATAGCATTTAATGAACAATAAAATATGCAGAAGATTGATGATTCTATCCCTATTATTACCGTGAACACAAAGAATTCCCCAAGAAGGTCTGCAGCGGCTTGGACAGCTTTTTCCTCATTCAGTGGGCGTATGGCAACATTAGTCGCATGACCATATATGCGTCTCTGCAATGTTGTTGTGAATCTATGATTCGCCTAACATAGAAACATGTACAAGTGTTACTGTGTGAGCAGTTAAGCATCAGATTAAATACTGATCAGAGAAAGAAAAACAAAAATCAGTCCATATTAGAGGTGGCCCTTTTCATTAACAAAAATAACAAGAACACTAAATACAAGAATTCCAGATTCGGTCTACAGGAGAAGTGATCGCCCAAGAATTCAACAATGTTGAGAGAAAAAATACAGAAGATAAATTAAAAGGGAAAAAAGATGCCCATATCACAGAAAGACGAAACCAAAAACGAATACCAAATCCAAGGCACCTGGGCAATGCTGATGATGAACTGACGGAACTTTGGGTGATAGCCAGCCTCCTTCTTGAGCCTATTGGCTATAGGTTTGCATAATGTTTTTAAAGCGAGCGTTCCAAGCTTCACCACCGGCAGGACCACCATGTCTCAGTGGTTTTGGCCCATCAAAATAATGGGGAAATTGGGCAGGATTGAAGAAATTTCAATCAAATTCTGATTTCGAGTGTTACCGGGCGATGAGTACAGTGGCGGCAAGAACGCTCGCGAAATGAAAGGAAGAAAGTGGTAAGCATTGTTTGGTCCTACGCATCAAACTACTTCCTGTGTTTGGTTGTCCCATATTTTTATGGGAAAAACATTTCTCATGTGGTAGGAAAAATATTTTCTCATGTCACACACACATGAAATGGTGGAACCCACACACACACATATATATATATAATTAGTATTATATATATGTGTAGGTCCCACCATTTCATGTGTGTATAGAAATCTTTTTTTTATGCAATATGAAAAATTTGAACCCCTATTTTTATCTCTGTTTTTTTAAAAAAAATCTTATCTCGATCGTATCTTAGATTAAAAAAATAGATATTTTATAATTTATATTTTAAAAAGGAGTAAATGTGTAAAAATGCATATGTGTTTTACACTCAGGAACTATCTAACACCATGTGCTTTTTTAGGTGTGGAAGTACACATGAATTTTGAAAATTGGAGCAAAAGTCACACCACGATGGTATTAGTTTTGGGTTTTTTTGACCAATTTGCCCCTTATTAAATAATTATTTACCAAAATGACCATGTCTGGAAACTATTAACCCATTTACCCCTGTTTAGTCGACTAATCCATGGTTTAGTCGACTAAAACGCGAGACATTTTTTTTTTTTTTGAAAATCCCGCGATTTAGCCGTAAGTCTTAGTCGACTAAGGCGTAAGTCCAAGAAGATGAGAATTATTCTCTGCAACTAGCAAGCAACGAATAATTCCATTAAAGAAGTGTATGAGACAATACTCTTCTTTTTTGAGACATGCATATTTCTTTTGCAAATTTTTTTGGTTATTTTGAACCATGATGGGGAGAACCAACTAGCAAATTTCAGCTGTCATAATGGACTGGATGGAAAGGAGCAGTCCCAAGCCCATGCCCATGTTTGGAACCGAAAACCCACAACTTCATCAGTTCCATGAGCCTCTGGTGTGCAGTTCAAACTCTACAAGAAGAGGAAGACACGAGCAAGAATGGGCCAAGTTATTTTACACAGAAGGCTTCACTCACTGCAAGATTTACCAATATGCTGCAAGCTAATGATGCATTCAGACCCTAATATGGGCAGCTTAATGATTCGTAGGGCTTGATGAGGAATGACATAGCCGAGCAAAAAAAAGATGAGGAATGACATAGAGCATGGCCACGAGAGTGATTAAATTAAACGAACATTAAAGGAGGGAAATAGATATCAGACCCAAAGAATATCTATATATAATTCTCCGTCCGGTCCTAATTATAGGAACACATCTTAGAATTGGGTTTGGTCATAATTATAATACCAAGTTTTAAATTTTATCAATTTCTTCCTAAAATACTCCTATTCATACTTCCTCAATAATAAGTAAAGACAATAATAATCTAATGATACACCTATATATTTTATAAAGTAAGTAATATTTACAACCCATTAATATCATATGCACATCAATTATACTGTTTTTGGCCAAATTTTATAAAAAGTATTTATTTATTGGTTTGACAAATTAAAATTGAAGATTAATATAAATAATGAATCCTAACTATTTTTATTTAATTGACTTTATCAATATATATATATATTGTGAAACTAAACTAAAATCATAGAGATTAATATGAATCCGTCCTTAATTTATGGGAATTACAATTATTGACTATTGTAATTTAATTTAAAAACAGGACATATCTTATATCTGAATTAATATGAAACTGTGATCCATGACTTGTAGGGATTACAACTCTTATTCACAAATTTTGCCTTTGATGTAATTCTAAATTTTAAGTAGGGGTATTTTCAGAAAATAATTATAATTAACTAATTTAATTTCTCTCCTTAATCTCTCCAGATTCTGATAAATAGTTCTTATAATTAGGACCAGAGAAAGAGACTACTATTTTTTTTATACAAAATCAAGTCAGCTCACTTTTAAAATTGTGTTACCTTTCAATTTAATCGTATTCAATGTATTTATATAAATTTTGTTATTTTTTGGAAAAAAATGTCGTTGTTGAGTGTGATGCATTAGTAATGCTGATCTTGGACGGATGTGAGGAGTATCATAAAAAATTTGCAGAAATAATACCTTGCAGAGCTGGGAACATAGGTAAGCCGATAGCCTATTCGGTGTAAGCCTATGAGGCCTGCACTTTTAAGGGCTAGGAAATCGTCAACCCTAACCGGCATGTGCGGGTTTGCAAGTCAGCTTGTAGTTTGCACAATTATTATTATTTTTTTTAAAAAAAAAAATTCATCTTTTTTTAATATAGATTTTTCCTACTATGTTGGAACTGTTTTGTACATTACCTTACTAACGCATATAATATAATTTATATATAAGCCATCAAAGTTAGTTGCAAAAAGTCATAAAATTTACCAAACAAAACTAGTGTAAGTGACATAGTGAATGAGCTAGGGTTTCTTTACACTTTGGGTTAATGGGCTTCAATACAATAGATCAAAGACCACTTCACAAATTCACCTCAGTGTTTATAAAAATAAAATAAAATTTGCAAGCTAGCCCGCAAACCCACGGGCTTACTTGCACCAGCCTACGGGTTAGATGGACAAGCTTGCATTTTTTCGGGCTTCAAAATCCTAACCCTAACCTTGTCATAACCTGCTAGCTACGAGTTGAGTTGAGCACGCTTTAACGGTTCTAGATTCTAGAGTAGAGATGCAATGCATATACCCTGAGAACTGAACTTTGTTTGGCTAAGCAATCCCTTATGAAGCCACCTGGCTTTTATCATATCTTGTCACTAGACATGCTAACATCTCGTCCTGCATGGCCTGACTTGTGGCTGAATTTTGTTTTAGCGCTCTTTTATTTTCTGCAATTTATATTATAAACTATGTTCTATATTTAGGATTTAAAGAGTACTACTTAATACAAAATCGTGTAAACTTATTTTTAAATTCGTATTAGTTTTTTTTCATTTTGATTATATTCAATTATATTCACGATCCGAGTTTACATTCTTTTGTCATGAATTTGTTGGGTTAAGTAGTAAATCTATCACAGAAGTATACGCTCAGGAACAATGTTGTTTGAAAGTTTTTTTTTCTTTCAATGTTGTCCTAGAAGTCTAAAAACATAGTAATCTTGCCTTTACCGTTAAAAGCATTGATTTTTTTTTCTTTTTTTTGACTATACGACATAACGTGGCTTTCCACTTGGAAATACATGCACCAACTTAGCATCCTAATCAACAAATTTCCCTTCACTTTCTCTCTCTCTCACTTCCTCCTCTGCTCTTTCCCCTCTCTTTCTCTCTCTTCCTCCTCTGTGAACTTAGTCAGCTTATCTATCGTTCGACCTCCCCCATCCTCTAGGAAACTCTCCTAACACCATGGATTTTGTCGTGCACCATCCTCATAGATCTTAGTCTGGAGGGGGAAGAGAGAGAGTGAACCATTTTAGCCAACATGAATGATTGCAAAACATTTTAGCCAAAGTATGTATTGATGGTATTCAGGAAATTACATTATATGTTTTTTTTTAGTTATATGGGTAAGCACTAACTACTAAGTTACAAGGGTGGGATTGAACCGGTAACTTCCCACTTCTAAGGGAGCATCCATACCACTAGCTATAAATCCTCTAGTTTATAGGTAAGCTTTAAAAAGTAACAAGATTAAATATTTAAATTTATTGAAAAATAAAAATTTATAATGATCAAATTAATTAACTTTGTAATATGGTAATCATTTTTACCATATGACGAAAAAAAAAATTAAAAAGTATGTATTAAAATTAATTTTTGAGTTTTGGATAACGATACGTGATTAAATGATTATTTTTTGGACCAAAGATTACATTATTAAGTAATATTTATTTTGAGGAGCATTTTGATCAAAATAACATGTGAATGTTGTTATTTAACGATAAACTAATAGTTGGGTAGATGAAAATTGAATCTTAAAATTAGGAGAGAGGTTCTTATATATTAAAAATAGAATGAGGTCTCTATAATTTAAAATAAATAGAAGTGATATTGATGTATATTACTCAGAGGCGGAACGTTCTTATGGCTAAAATTTTCTAAATTTTTTTAAAGTATATGTATTAATTATATAATATTTTATTTTGGCCACTAATTTGGCCCCAGCTAATCTCTTATCAAGGTCCCAACTTGTCTTCTAAAATATTTTAAAATATATGTATTTATTATATGATATTTTATTATGTCCCATAGCCTAATTAATCTCTTATTTTCTCAATATATTATTTCCCTATCTCCCTCTTTTCTTTTCTTTTTCATTTTTCATTTTTCATTTTTCCCTGGCTCAGTGGCTTGCTTCCAAGACACGATACTTGCTTCCATTCTTCTCTCCGACGTTGCCACGCCTACTCGCCTCTCAGCTTCTGCTCTGAATCTCTGACAGACGACAGTGTGACTCCGTGCTCTCCACGCCAAGACTCAACACCGTCAGTCTCCCTCTTCCTCCGCAACGTCCGACGACCGGCGACGTCCACACGGCTCCCCTTCTCTGCTTTGGCCTCTGAGTTCTCTGCCTCTGTTCTCCATACTTCAAGTTCCAGGTACTTTACCTTTTCATTCCCCCTTTCGGTATATTCTGTTTTACGCAATGTCTTACTCCCTAATTTTTATATAATAGGAGGTTTGTGGTGCTTACTTTATGAAGTTCAGTTGATTCTTCTGTGAAGAATTATAAATTTATAATCTTTTCTTTCCATTTGAGCTTGCGAATCATGAACATTTGATCATTACCAGGTTATTGATGTTTTGTAAAATTATTCTTTGTTATTAGCTATTGCACTTCGTGTTGTTCGGGTTTCTTCTTTCCCTTGTATCTGTTATGGACTTTCCAGGCTTTTTTAGTAATACAAGTACGCATCTTTGAGCAAAAAAATTTTCCAGTAGTTGAGATTCAATTTGCTTCAATTGCTATTTCGATTTTGTTGTATGTTGGCTGGATTGGTGATGAACTTAATGATTCAATTAATGGATTTTGTAGTAGTTTTGTGGAATGGTGATGAATTTTTGGGCTGGTTTAATTTTAAATAACTGTTATTTTGTGTTTAAATGGTGTATAAGAATTTAAATGTTAGGTTTGTGGATTAAGTAGTAGTGTTACTATATAAAAATTTATGTTTAGTGACAAATTCATTGTAGGTTGAAAAAGATGAGTAAGGGTAAATAGAAAAGCATAGATGGGGTTTTTAAGAAAAAAGTAACTTCAGAAAGTGATATTTCTAAGAAAATAATTCCTGGAAGTGATACAATTTGTAATGAGTCTCCTTCCAAACGTCAAATAATTGAACATGCCGATGATATTATTATGGTCAAATAGTTCAATATGTTTATTTTTTGGCCCGGACTAAAATAATTTTCTGGTTCTGCCACTGAATAATATTTATTAATAAATTACTATATGCAAAGCAGGCAAAAAGATAAATTACTATATGCAAAGGCATCACACGATTCCTCATTCCCACGTTAATACACACATACGCTCGGGTTCCTCGCGGGAACTTTTATATATGTACTATATTAAGATTCATTTTAATCTCTTATATTTAAAAAATTACATTTTTAATCCTTCAGTTTTAACAAGGTTAGTCTCATGTAACGGAAAATGCTGACTCATCAATTTTTTTTAATAAATTCATAATCATAATTTAATTAAAATAATGATAATTCTAGGAAAAAACTCTCAATTTTAAATAAAAATGTCTCTGTAACGCCAATGCTCCAAATGTTGGCAGCCAGCTAGGGTTAAAATAATTTGGCTTGATGAATCCACATTTTCCGTTACATGAGACTAACGATGTTAATATTGAAAGACTAAAAATACATTTTTTTAAATATAAGAGATTGAAATGAATTTTAATGTAAAGATAAAGGATCAAACATATGTACTTTACCTATTAAAATAAATATCGTGTTCTATATCGGTATCACATTATATCATGATCATTAGAGTATTGATCAGGGGCTGTTAGTAACTTATACATGTTGATAATCACACACCTACATGGTAGGAGTAGATCTTGAGGCACACGAATTGCTATCTTTGAGACGCACCCATGTTTGGTGATTAGTCATATCTTTTAAATAAAGGAAAATGACAGTCAAGTTTTAAGGAACATACAAAATATCAAAAAAGTCTCAACCCAAAATTACATATTAAAAAAGTCTGATATTTATATTGAAATGAAATTCAAGTGTTTAAATTTTGTTGTGAATATAACATTTTTTGTTGTGAATATAGTTTTTTCGGTTATGAATGACCAGGTTTTAAATTTGGTTGTAAATATAATATTTTTTGTTGTGAATCTAGTTTTTTCTGTTGTAAATGGCCTCTGAACGCTTAAGGACCTGAGTTTGAAACAAAATCCATGTGTTTAAATTTTATTGTGAATATAACACTTCCTATTGTGAATATAGTTTTTTCTGTTGTGAATGGTCAAGTTTTTAAATTTTGTTGTGAATATAGCACTTCCTGTTGTCAATGCAAATAATATCAAAAAAAGTCACTTTTGTTATGAATGGTCAAGTTTTTAAATTTTAATGTGAATATAACACTTTCTGTTTCTGTTGTCAATGCAAATAATATAAAAAAAGTTCCTAGAAACTTTTTTGATATTTTGTATATTCCTTGAACCTGACTATCATTTCCCCTTCAAATAATTCATGAATCCCCTCAAAATAAGTCCCCAAGTAGTACACGTTCAATTCCTTTAAATCAATAATTATTCATTTGCATCTTATTAAATATCATGATCTTGACAAATAATCTTTTTTCACTAAAAAATGATAGATTACCGACGGAATTCCTCGGTAATTGGATGGATAGCCGACGGAAAACGTCTGTTACGTTGTAGAAAAAACTGCAAGGTCACATACAAAAATAGCCCAACACGAACAAAAGTATTCAGATTCATTGAATTTTAGATATATTTAAGATTTAATAAATACAACGTTTAATCTAGGATATATATATATATATATATAAATTTGAAATTAAATAATAATGATATTATTAATATAGAATATAATATTATTATATAATATTTGTTTTGTATTTAATTTATTTAATAAATTAAATAACTGAAATAAATAGAGATATTGTATCTCAGATTTAATTAAATAAATAGATATCATATCTTATATTTAATTTATAAAGATAAATTAAATCGGCATACTTTTATTTTGGATTAAAATAAATAGATTAGATTAGATCTGTTGGATAGATTTAATTAATGTTATTTTAATCTAAAATTCGAATTCAAGATTAATTGAGATTAATTTTGAATATTTTAATACAGCCCAATTAGGGTTTTAGAAACTCTATAAGAGATCTTGATCTAGTCGTATTAAAATAATGAAGGAACTAACGAGCCGCGAAAAACCCTAGAGAGAAAAGACGTGAGACGCAAAGTAAGAAGGCGCTAGCATGCTGTCGTCCGTGTTGGAGAGCTGTTCGGTTTAGATACCGGTAGAGAGAGTGGATTCGTAGAGTCAGTTCTCAGAGATTGATCGAGTAAGAAGGCGTTAGCCCACGAGTTCGAGAAAGAATGCACACAAGTTCGCAAAGGTACAGTTCCTAATGAACCCGATTTAAACGTCGTTGATAGATCCTCCTATGGGATTCGTAAGATTTAATGGATGAAATTCCTTCCGCTACGTGTACGGATCCCAACAGTGGTCGTGTTGGGCTATTCTTGTGTGAGACCTTGCAGGCTCGCATGAGATTGGCAATGGGCCAATACTGTATCAGCCCACAAGTTGCAAGCGGCCTCTAGCAAGACATTACGACTACCCAATTCATATGGAGATTGTTGACACGATACTACCTATCATACAACCATGTCACGTCCTTTTTGTCACGCGATAATTTGGTCAAGGATGAGGCATGGATAATGTCAACCTCCTGTTTTTTACCATTACTTTCTCGATTCTGGATTAGTCTAACAATTGAAATGAAAATTTCTTTCCATCGTAGTATGACCATACATTTCTAAGATTCACTTATCGAGGGACCCGGTATTATCTCTCTACAAATGTGAAGGACAAATTACATTTTGACCGTTCACATTCCTCTACATGAAAACCACTGATCCCGATCAAAGGTGACTTTTGACTAAGTCAAAGATTAGCGACTCTCATGTAGGAATCTTTGATTATCTCAGGTTAAAGGGCGTTGTGACGCAGTTATATACATGAGATAAGCTTACGACTTAATCCACACAGCTTTCTCATAGTAGGTCGATCCAGCACCTTGTACTCTTACAAGTGCCTATGACTTTGATTCGTATTTCCATACTCATCGAAGTCATACTAGTCTTATTTTATCTTTGCATTGCTCCCGCATAGATGACTGACCAAGAACATTTAATTTAGAACAATCTATATGATATGTCCAATGATACAATTATTACTATAAACATGTAAATGAAATGATAACTAAACTGAGAAATACTTTAAATAACATAAACATTTAAAATACAATGACTTGCCCTTATGGCATAATTTTCAACAAAAACATGGTTAGAATTACTAACAAAATTCTGTCGATAATTTCTGACGGAATGTTTTCCATCAGTAATTCCGCCCCTGATCTGAAACTTTTTTGTAGTGTTCATTTAAACTTTTCAGGTCCAGTTCCCGACATTGAATCTGATCACTCGTGTTAAACACAATTAGTCTATATAATGGGACAAATAAATGGTGAAATCTCCATCTGATTCTGAACCCATACAATTTTAAAAAAATTAATGACAAACTTATATTTAAATTTGAAGAGCATCATTGTGTTACCGTACATCAGCGATTCAATAAGCCTCACAAAGCTAAGAGATAATGGAGTTGCAAAATGGATTTGACGTACCCCTCGTCTTTGGGTTCAACTGGTAAGGGGGTCGGACTTCCTCACCTCAAGAGAGGGGGTTCGATCCCTACGTTGGTTAAGGCGCTGGAGGAGGCATCCTAGGGGTCTAGGAAGCAGTGGAAACACTGGTAGAGGTGGAGACATGTATACTCTATGTCCAGTATGCCCTGCGGAATGGGCTCCAAGCGCCCTGCCCTTGGATTGTGGGTGAGCCCGACCCCTTTCCTAAAATTTTTATATCAAAAAAAAAAAAAAGGATTTGACGTTAACGAGTTGTTCAAAGCGCATGCCCACATATGGAACCAAACCTACAACTTCATCAATTCCATGTGCCTCAAGTGTGCAATTCAACTGGGCATACCAGATCTCTCATCCACAATCATGCCGAACCCTTCATGTCTCTCTTTCAGCTCACAGCTTCCCTACAAGTCGAACCTGCAAAATCAAGCGGTATCGGACGCCTCATGTCCATTCTCACTCATTCTGGTTTCTTCCAGAAGAAGAAACCTCAAGAAAGTGAAGAAGAAGATGAAGAAGAAGCCTACGCTCTGACTTACGCCGGCAGGCTTCTGGTGAAGGACAACCCTGCGAGTATGACCTCTTCTTTGCTTCTGTCGCTTGATCCAATCCAGATGGAGCCTTGTCATCATCTGAGCACTTGGTTCCTGATTCCTGAATGACGATCCTACTGCATATCACACAGCACATGGACTGGCTATTTGGGAGTATGCAAGTCGTAACCCTAAGCTCAACAATTTGTTCAACAACGCAATGTTCTGCGATTCTCGCCTCATGTCAAGCGCCGATGCTTCACAAGTCAAGTGGGTGTTCGAGGGATCAGAGTCTCTTGTTGATGTTGGAGGAGGTACAGGAACTATGGCTAAGACCATAGCCCAATCCTTCCCAAGCATGAAATGCACTGTGCTAAATCTTCCACTTGTCGTCGCTGGCTTGAAAGGGACTAGCAACTTGAACTATATTGGAGGCGACATGTTTGAGGCAATTCCTAGTGCAGACGCAGTTTTACTTAAGGTAACACTTCCCCTTCATTGGTAACTTGTGAACATGTAGAATTTGTCTTAGGCTTTGACTGTTTGTGGGAAATGTGTGAAACAGTGGATCCTGCATGTGTGAGGATACTGAAGAAGTGCAAGGAGGCGATTTCAGGAAATGGGAAGACGGGTAACAAAGTGATCATTATAGACATGGTGGTGGATCACCAGAAAAGATCATGAATCGGTGGAAACTCAGCTTTTCTTGGATATCCTCATGACGGTGCTTTTCACCGGAAGAGAAAGGAGTGAGCAAGAATGGCTCAAGTTATTTTTTTCGGCCGGTTTCACTAACTACAAGATAAGTCGTGTTCTGGGTCTAAGGTCTATCATTGAAATTTATCCTTAAACGTAACCTTTCTTAAGAGATATATGGGTATTATAGTAATCTAATGGCTTGTACGCTACTATGATTAGAGGGAGATGATAAGCAATAATGATGTAATAAGAGAATGATTGTCATCGTTTTTTTTTTTTTAAAGCGGAAACCCGACCACCCGGTATCTAGTGACTTTTCTGGATCCCAATCTTTCCAACTGGGTCAGGTATCCGCGGAACCAATTAGCCCAGGCTTGAGGAGCAAGAGTGTGTTAGAAATTAAAGATATAGAAAGATGGAAAACACTGCTTCTATTATAATCTCAAATACAATACACTTCTATTTTTTCACTCAAACGAAACTCTCTCATATTTTCTCTCAAAGTGCTTCGGCACTCTCTCTATCTCTCCTAATATTTCAGACTCACACACATATTCCACAACATTGAAACACATATATATAGGGTAAATAGACCGACTCCTCAAGCTCCAGGATACTTGCGTGTAGGCTGTTGCTTTTCTTCCTAGCCACTATATTTGACTTCTTTGCAGCTCAAGTTCCATTTGATTATAGCATGTTGCAGCCTTTATTTGACTTTTCTTTATCTATTAACTCATCAGCAACTTTGACTCAAGCGGTGAGAAGAGAGAAATTAAATTGCTTTGCTTCTAATCACGTGACACCTCATTCTTCTAATTGACACCTTATGCTTCCACTAATCCCATGCCTCTAATTGACAGCTAATGCTTGCATCTACTTGACAACTCATGTATTCATTGATCCTCCATTTGACAGCTTTAACAATATCCATTTCTCCAACTTTCACAATATTAATTCCCGTGGTGGCTCTGCATGGTTCTAGGCTAGCAGTGAATTAATGTGTGAAAGAGAAAATTGAGTTTGTCTTCTATCAGAGTGTGCCTTTTAGTGAGTTATCTCTTTTCTCAATAAGTGTTTTCTGTGATTCAAACTTGTATTCTTATATTTATAGAGGGCGACACCACTTATCATCTCAACTAATCACTTGTTATTTTTTACCATAGAAGCATTTCAATTACTTATTGTCTAAGAGTTTTTTATTGTATTTGTGTCTATTTGAATTAAGATAAATAAAAATAAAATGATGTTGTTTTGTTCAAGTGAATGCGAGCTTGCCCATTGAAGAAGACGGTCCATTACACAATATAAATCACTTCTACAAGAATAACTTGATCTACAATATAAGTCGTTTAGGGAGCAATTAATTCCTTTTCGTTAATTTTACCATGTAATTAATGTTTAAATATGACTTATTGTCTAAAAAAAAATTCAAAATTTGTCATGTTTTTAAGAAAAAATATATAATTTTAAAAAACTAAAACAAAATGATCAACCAATATTTTTATTAAAAATAAGATGAGTCATCAACCAACTACAATTAAAATGACCTGAGTTGTTATGTTTTCATTGGATAGAGCTCACATGACGTGGTACTCCTAGAATGTGTAAGTATTTCTCTCCAAGTTGTTTCTTTATTATCCACGCCATCTTCAATGTCACCATTTTCAATCAATAAATTTAAACAAATAGTCAACTAATGGTCAATGTGTATTTTTACACCTATTTTCGAAGTTCATAGTTACTTTTATCCCTAAAAGAAACATTTTTGTTTGGAGCACTTTGAAAAAAATCTCATGTATATTTTTGCACCGTAACCCTTAAAAAATTTAAACAAACGATCAATATATATTTTTACACCTATTTTGGAAGTTTATAGTGACTTTTGCCCCTTAAAAAAATATTTGATGTTGGGCGCATTTTTGAAAAAATCTTATATATATTTTTGCACCTTCACCCTTTAATAGAGGTTGTTACGGACCTAGCTTAGGCCCATTATCTCACTGGCTAGTACAGGGGGCAACCCACCATCCGTGGGACCCAGCCATGACCTTGGACACGCACCCACGATCCTGGACATGCACCCACGATCATGGATATGCGCACACGATCCCGACACGCACATGACACGTACGGCGTGGCGGCCAAGGGACTAACTAACCGTGTATACTCTATATATACAGAGGAAGGAGACGGGCGCCAGGGACATTCATTCTAAGCCTTGACTTATCTACATACACACACGGCACACACAGGCACCCCTTAGGCGAAACGCCCGCTTGTGTGCGTGATCATACCCTCTCTGAACGCTTGACCCATAAGCATACGGGAAGGGCACCCAGATCCTATATCAAACCACCGGACCTTCAATAGGCGGACATCCGAGTTCTACACTGAGCAGTGGCGCCGACCGTGGGATCAATAAACTTCTATTCCCGTGACCATGAGGATAAGCACTCGTGCTTCAGGCCAAAGACAATCGGAGGCGGATCAAGCGGGGACAACCGTCAACCACCGCGTCAACCACCCCGTAATGAGCGGCTGATTAACCGGTGCACGATGGAGACCATCGGGAAGGAGAAGATCGGCTTTCTCGGCGGAAGAACCATTGATTCCCAACAATGAACGACATCAAAAGGACAACCCGTCCGACACGGAGTCCTCGGCTCCACGAAACCAAGACCGTGGACCACGAAATTCCACCTGCGGAGGAGGCGGGACATCCCACATGCCGAGCCGGACTTTCGATCTCTTCAAGCCGGGATGCTTGCGATAATGAGACGGGTGGACAACATAGACAAGCGCCATACCCTTCACTATCACGAGCGGAAGAGCGGGAGAAAAGGCGGACCCACACCCTTTCCGGCGAGGACTCGGGAAGATAAAACTTGGAGAGGACGACGATGACGAGAGCTCGGCTCGTCGCGGACCGACAGCGGAAGGCGGAAACCGTCGGCGGCAGGAGGGCCAATAGGAGGAACCGAACCGGGATGAAGAGGGTCGACCTCGGGCGAGGAACCATCGAGGTGACAGGACGGTTCCCAAGTGGTTTCCGGCGACGGAGATATGTCAGCCAAATGCACAATAGCTTTTTCTCCAAGGAGATCCAGAACGCCCGATTCCCCGAGAAGCTGAATTTGGGCGAGTTGACAAAGTATGATGGCACACAAGACCCGACGACTCATTTAGAAGACTTTGACGTTCACATGTCGGTTAGAGGTCTCAAGGAACCAATTGTGCCCCGGATCTTCGCCGCGACGTTAAAGGGGCCGGCGTTGAAATGGCTTCACACTCTTCCCTTTGGGTCGATCCACAACTTTGAAGACACTGCCGAGGCCTTTGAGTTGCACTTCGCGACTAGCAAACGGCAACCAAAATCCCGAGATTCTCTCTCCAAAATCAGACGGCGGGAGAGCTGCTCCAAAGTTACCTGGACCGCTTCAATCATGCGGTACTGCAGTGCGCGGACTTAACGAAGACGTACACGTTCACTTATTGGTGGACGGCCTCGATAAGGAGTCCCGCCCGCGAATCCTTTTAAAGGAGCGAGCAAAGAATCTCAACGACTTCATATCTCGTTCAAAGAAGTACTTGGACGTCGAGCGGATGCGAATGGCAAACAATCCCAATTCGAGGCGGGACCAAGATAGAACCTCCCCTCCCAGGGGTCGAGACTTCTCTGACAACAGGAATAGGGATTCCGGAGAAGGGGAATGAAAGCAAGAGCCGAGGTGGCAAATTTGATCACGGGAGCAAGTACGAGAAATATTCGGCCACGACGGTGCCTCGATCTCAAGTTTGGAAGGAGGTAGCAACGACCGAGATGAAGAAGGTCGATCGGCCTCGTCTATCCTACCGAAGATCCGGGATAGACCGGTCTAAATATTGCTCGTTCCATGATGGTCGAGGTCATACAACCGACGAATGTTACGAGCTCAGGATGCAATCGAACGATTTGTTCGGGAAGGCAAACTTCAACGACGTCATAGAGCATCAAGGAAAAGGTGGGAAACGAAAGACCAAGAACCGCAGTAGGACCCCTCCTCGAAAGTTCAAAAGCGGAAGATAAACGAAAGGCTCCTGAAGCCGATGACGAATTTCCGAAGCGGAATTCGACGCGTAATGTAATCGCGGAGCAATGGGCGGTGGCGGTGATACTATAAGCCGGCGAAGGAAATACCTTCGAGAAGTCTGTCCGTCGGGGACCGACCTAAATTCAAGGAACATCACACTGAGGTAGCACGACCGCCTTTGTTTTTCACAAGAGACGACCTCAAGGACGTTGTCCCCGGCCATCAAGATGGGCTAGTGATAACTTAGACAGTCGTCAACCGCCGAGTCAAGCGGATATTCGTGGATGCGGTAGCTCGGCCGACATACTAAGTCAGGAAGCGTTCAAAAGAATGAGCCTGGACCGGACGACTTAAAGCCTTGCAAGACAACCCTCATCGGGTTTAATGGAGAACAATCTCGTCCGAAGGGGTTTATCGACCTCGGGTTCACCCTTGGAGTCAAAGACGCCTTTAAGTCCGAAAGAGTGCGGTTCATAGTGGCCGAGTTCGTTTCACCTTATAACATAATATTGGGAAGGCCAACCATCCACAAGTGGGACATGCTGGTGTCTACAAAGCATCAAAAGCTCAAGGTGATAGGCAACCAAGGAACCGTGGTCACGGTAACTGGGGATCAAAGAGAATCTCGACAGTGCTATTTTGAAACCGTGAGAATTGGGGAGGGAGAAGTCTATCCGGGCTCAATCCCAGTGTCGCAGAGAAAGAGGAACCACGGACTAGAAAAAAGGAAAGCGCTGGAAATTCATATCCAAGAATTACTCGAAGCGGGATTTATTCGGGAAATACAGTATACAACCTGGTTATCAAATGTGGTGATGGTGAAAAAGCCAAATGGGAAATGGAGAGTGTGTACCGATTACAAGAACTTGAACAAGGTATGCCCGAAGGACTCCTACCCAATGCCAAACATCGACCAACCGGTCGACAACGCCTCGAGATTCCGGCTCCTATCCTTTATGGACGCGTACTGGATATAATCGGATAGCGATGTACCCGAGAGGATCGGAAAAAAACAGCCTTCATTACCGAAAGAGCTAACTATTGCTATAATGTCATGCCTTTCGGATTGAAGAATGCGGGAGCTACATATCAAAGGATGATGAATAAGGTCTTTGCAGACCAGATTGGCCGCAATGTGGAAGTGTATATAGATGACATGATCGTCAAAACCTTGGATCGGCAACGTCATATACAAGACTGGAGCGGACATTCGCCAAACTCGTAACCTACCGAATCCGACCGAACCCGGCCAAATGTGCTTTTGGCGTCCCACTGGGAAGTTCCTGGGTTTCATGCTGACTAACCGGGGCATTGAGGCCAACCCGGACAAATGTAGGGCGGTGATGGAAATGAAGGCTCCGAGTAATAAAAAAGAAGTCCAACAGTTAACCGGAAGATTGGCCGCCCTTCGAACAATCAAGCGAAATACGAGGCCTTGATAGCGGGCTTCTTCAAGCCAAGGAAAATGAGGCCACAAGAGTTAAGGTTTTCACCGACTCCCGGCTTGTGGCGGCTCGGATCGAGGGTACGTATCGTGCTAAAGGCCCGCTAATGGCCAAGTATCTCCTAAAGGCAAAGGACTTGATGTCGGGTTTCGATGAAGCAACTGTTACTCACATTCCCAGGAGAAAACGCAAGAGCCGACATTTTATCAAAATTGGCAAGCACTAAGCGGTGGTTGTCATCGCACGGTTGTCCAGCAAAATCTCGAAGATCCGGTATGCATGATGGCTATTTCGGTCGAATCCGACCGAAAAAGCCGATAGAAGACTACCTTGAACGTGGACTCATCCCGCACGATGCAATGGAAGCAAAAATGTTGATTCGTGACGCGGCCAAGTACACAATGGTGGAGGATCAACTTTACCGAAAAGGATTACATTCTCCCATGCCGAGATGTTTGAACCCAAATGAAGCGGGGTATGTCCCGCCGAGATTCATGGAGGGGCCAATGGTCAACATATGGGGGCTAAGGCGCTCGCCCGAAAAACCCTTCGAGCTGGCTAATCGTGGCAGTGGACTATTTCACCAAGTGGATTGAGGCCGAACCTCTCACAACGATCTCCTCGGCTCGCGTGCAGCGGTTTGTTGAAGTTAATATAATTACGCGCTTCGGAGCACCAGCTTGCTTGGTACTTAGAAGGGCCGACATCGGGAACAAGAACTCCAAAGACGGCAAGCTTGCGGCTAATTGGGACGGACCTTATCGCGTTCGGGAAACTCTTGAGAGAGGAGCTTACATTCTGGAAAATTTGGATGGAACCCCTATCAAGCGAACATGGAATGCGGACAAATTAAAGGCATATTTCAGTTAGGCTTATCTCGTTGTTTTTCTTAAAGCATCGTTTTCCATTATGTTCTTTATTCAACGTTGGCTGCGGCTTTTCCCTTCGCAACAATTGTTGTGCCAAATATGAATGAAACTCTCGTTCGAGGTATCTATTGAATTCCAAACATTGTCTTTTTCAAGATTCAATTGTTATTAGCTTTTCATTTGAAGAAAACACGTCGATAGCTATCGCAGCCCGGACACGCTAATTTACTCAGGGTATCAATAGAAAATGTCATGCCGACCACGATCAGTCAAAATGCTCGGACGCTATCGGGACAAAACCGAACCCGGGCAGGTGGCAATTTTCATTTACCTTTGGATGACCCGGTTACTATACCAGGAATTTTATAAGACAATGCAAACACTAGCACTTTAAAACATTATGGTCTTATGACCAAAAAGCGCGTTCGCAGATTCTCGCTACCTTCATATGACCTTGGCCAGTCAACCGCGATAAACTGGTAAAGTTATATTCTTATACGATGCATTATGGTTGCTAAGTTACCATCTATTGTTAATCGTAGCCAAAAGTGGCCATATTGGCCAATCTGTTCAAATAAAGTCATTGCTTGGTAAAACAACCGGATAGATTATACAAGTTAAAAGAGAAAGAAAAAAGGGAAATCAATCCGTGTGCTTGGGGGCGGTCGAGACTTCCTCACCCTGCTCAGCCTCCAGCACGGCCGCATCGCCATCTATCCGGTCTCGGAACCGGCGGGAGGTTCCACATAGGGGACAATCGCCCCTCGGTCACATAGGACCGGAAATGATGCCCCGTAGTGTTGAGCTCGATCCCGGGTTCAAAGCCGGATCGGGCAAGTGAATTCTCAAACGCCTCCACCATCGAACCCGGTAGCAACTCCTGCGGCAGGGTTATCTCCGCGGACAGATGTGTTGAGGACGCCTCCCCTCGGCTTTTATCCTGTCCACTTCGGCTCACGAACCGTCCTCTCATTTGTCATGGCTTTTAAGCGCTCTTCGCTTCTAGCTTGAGCCGCCTTAAAGCCTTCAATTATTACATGGGAGTCCGCCAAGAGCCCCTCGGTCTCTTTTAGTCGAAACTCCACTTTCTCCACTGGACCTCACGAGCTGGAACTCGTTCGAAGCGACTTGCCATTGTTTGAGCTCCATCGCGGTCTGTTCGGGCACGCTTGGCTCCGTGGCAGCCTCCGCATATTTGTGGTGCGGGGTGAGAAACGACTGGGTCAAACCAAGACCTTTCAAGAAAGCATTTCCCAATGCTGGACCTCTCGTACGTCTACTTCCCGCAAGGCCACCGGCTCTTGGTAACGGGCAGGAGGCAGGAGTGCAACGCTGAGTTCCTCGGTAATACCCTTACCCCACAAATGTGAACGGGGAATGACGGTGGAAGGACGAGGGGAACCGGGGTATCAGGCATGGAGAGGGCTCGACGTCGGTCGACTTAGGAAGCGGCGATTTCGGGACGGGGAGGCTCGGATAGGAGAGACAGTCGACTTCGGTTCGGGGCTTGGACGACTCCCGACCTTAGGCCCTGCCTCGAAGACTCTCCGACCTTCGACTTGCCCGCCTCCTTGGCCGACCTCTTTCTCCCCTTGGCGGCAGGCTCGGGGATCCCAGAAAGGTATTGAGGCTCTTTCATCTTAAGACACATACGAAACACATACACCATGTTAGCTACTAGGAAAGCAAAGATGATCAATACAATACTAAGACGCGGAACAACGCCGATGTTAAATAACAAAAATGCCATACTCGGCCCCGACGCCATCTCATCTTGACGCCGTGCCTCGGCCCGATATTGGGCTACTAAGGAGCCGGCCCTACAGTGCCGTTCGCTCGAACGTGGTCTATTATGGCATCAATGGCCTTCCTTTCGGGCTTCAGCAGATTGGACCGCTCCACCTTATAGGCGCTAGGGGACACATTGTGGTGATCTTGACACCAATACAAGTTAAACTCCCGGTCGACCTTTGGAGAGTCCGGCCCTTTGAGGAACCAAGGAGTTGTACCGGTTTAGCGACGACTTTGAAAAAGTTGCCCTTGAAGCGTTTGAAAGAGTCTCGAGACTGGGTAAACAAGCGCCGATTGGCTATTCCCGAATGGAGGTCCAGCCCTTGAGCTCGGCGGTTCCTTCCCAGAGCGAGAGGTGTGGGGGTTGAAGAAATAGAAGAACATGGAAGTGGTGCAAGGCAGTCAAGGCTCATGCAAAACCACTCAAAGGCAATCGAGTAACCCCATCCATTGGGGTGTAATTGCGAGGAGCTATACTAAGAAATCGAAGGGTGGCCATTTGAAATTCGGAAAAGGGGAATCGAATCCCAAGCCTGGTGATATAGTCAGCATAGAAAAAGAAAAAGGAGTTGTGGCTCCTCCCTCACCGAGCACACGTGCTCTTCCTCTTCAGGGAGACAAAGCGAGTAGGTGTTAGTATCTCGAACTGGAAGACCTTCCAAGTCTTCCATGGTCAGCTTCGACCGATAGGATAACACCTCTCGGGTAACCCAAGGGAATTGGTCAATTAAGTCTTGTGGGGGGCTAGCGCGGTTGGCGTTTCCAGATTCTGACTCAGCCGCGTGAGAAGAAGAAGACGACGCCATTATACCTAACACAAATAAAAATATAAGAGATCAGAATCTTCCTAGCATACCTGATGTCAATAATTGAAGGCGAGACTCTACAGTTGTGGTAAGATTAAAATCCAAGTCAACAGGACTCGGCGATATTGCTTGAGGAGCCGGGACCAAATTGTGTCGGCACGAGCCCAAAATTAAGTCGGCTGTGGAGGAATCCCCACAAGAAATAAGTCGGGAGCACTCATACAAGCAGTCGTAGCAAGGCCCGATGTAGGAATCACCTCGGCCCTTGGACCCGAGCTGGCCACTTTGTTAGACTGGCTATTCGGAAGGTCCGAGAAGTTGACACATCGAAACTCGGGTTAAACTCCCTCGGATTAGGAAGAAGCGGGAAGGAAACATTCGGACTTCCCTAACCGACGATGCATCGTCTCGGATTTTCGTCGGCCCGGGGGTCATATTCTTTATGTCCTTTGACATTGGGAGCCACTCTACTAAAGGTATTAACGAAAAGGAAACGACTCACTCGAAAAACAGGGGGAGTTTTGCACAAATGAAGGAACTGAAAACAGGACTACGCGAAAACTCACTCAACAAGGGAATTTACCCAGAATTTCAACTAAATACGGACGCAATCTCACAGGGAAACGGCAGATCAGAGCAAGAACAAAAGAAAGAGGCAAGGAAACAAGAATACCTACCTAGAATATGGAGATGATCGAGGGAAGTTGTGCAACGAAGATGGTTCACGACACAGGTTATCCTTCGGAAAGCGAGAATCGTCGGGAGAGAAGTTCTTCAAAGCAACGTTGATAAAATAACAAGGAAGGAGACTTGGCGGGTATAAACCTTCGAAACCCAATCGACGGGGCAAAAGCGCCTTTTCCATCGGTCAGAAAGGATGACGTGACCTTCTCATTTAATGCGCGTCATCGGGCATTAATTACGCCAAAGCCCGTATAGGCTAGCACCCCTCAATTCGGCTTCACGACAAGTCGAGGACGCCACCGTGCATAGGCAAATGATAACGTAGAAGAGGAATCGACGGCCAAGATCCGGCACAAGGAGCAGGAGTCACGCCAATTATCCCGCTTGCTCGTTAGGCTAATCGGCCTCGAGAAAGGACCCGCATTTGGAGTCTTCGACCGTGCAAGAAGCGAGCCGGATGGTCGAAGAACAACAAAATTTAAACAAGCATAACCCGACCACATGTCCGGGGCAATTCAACCGAAGACTTGTAGTTCCGAGATTGCTTGAAACTCGATAGACACCTTATCAAAGTAAGACGGGGCAGCTCCGATACAACTAGAGGATCCAAAGAACATGTTCACCCCGGTTGACCAGATACCCGGACAACCCGGCTGGGGGGCAAGGACATCATGTTACTTCGCGATCAACAATGACTCAGACTTCAACAAAGACTCGAACTTTCGTTCTTCAAGCGAACATCTAAACTCGGCGCACGAGACCTGAGCAACCGAGCTTGGGGGCAACATTACGGACCTAGCTTAGGCCCATTATCTCACCGCTAGTACAGGGGCAACCCACCATCCGTGGGACCCAGCCATGACCTTGGACACGCACCCACGATCCCGGACATGCACCCACGATCATGGATATGCGCACACGATCCCGGACACGCACATGACACGTACGGCGTGGCGGCCAAGGGACTAACTAACCGTATACTCTATATATACAGAGGAAGGAGACGGGCGCCAGGGACATTCATTCTAAGCCTTGACTTATCTACATACAATACACGGCACACACAAGACCCCTTAGGCGAAACACCTGCTTGTGTACCGTGATCATACCCTCTCCTGAACGCTTGACCCATAAGCATACAGGAAGGGCACCCAGATCCTATATCAAACCACCGGACCTTCAATAGGCCGGACATCTGAGTTCTACACCAGAACAGAGGTAAAATTGTAAATTTTCTTTAATTTAAGACAAATTTAATGAGTGAACTACTATTTCTTAATTATGATGAATTTGTTAAAATGAATTATACTGTGAATAAGAGGGAGTAGTGTTTTTTTAATAGTAAGGTCACATACATTAATTACAAGCAAACATTATAGAGGAATGGAGAACTGATCTAGCTAAGGCCGAAGGAAGGCACAAGCATAGATATCGATCACGTTCACGGGAATAGTTCCTTTAACATGGATTCTTGAAACTCTTGTTTTATTCCTCGTTGAATGGATTCTACCTTTTAGTTTTGGATTCTTATTCTGTTTTTAATGTTTGCCTTTGGTGTCACTCGATTCCCGTAACCATAATAACACAAAATAAATTAACACATTCGCCTCCCTCGCGCACCTTCATATATATATCACAAACCATTTCTATACAAAAAACTGCTCATTACGGGTGTGCATGTGAACCATTCTGTTCCCCAGCACTGATTCTGAGATGAAACAGTTTTTTTTTGATTCTGTGCCTGGGAAAAGTTCTGAGAATCAGAATTACTTTTGTTAACTCATTTTATTTTTACTCAGAGAATCAGAATTACGTTTGTTAACACATTTTATTTTTATTTATGTAATTTTTATATTAAAAAATTATTTATGTGGCAGTGGCGGTGGTGATGGCGGTGTGGTGGTGGCAGCGGCGGTGAGGGTGGTGGTGGCGGTGGTTCATGGATTTGCAATACTCGTGCTGGAATAAAATAATCAAAAATAAATTGACAGCTTACGGTGGTCCTCAGAAAATGAGCTTGGACCGCTTATAGAAATACAAGGTATTGAGTTTGATTTTATGCAAAAGCATAAATGTGTTTTGGGAGAGTTGCCACATGTGTTAGAGGCAAGTTTACCAAACTCACATGATTAGGCAAACCCATGACATGTTTAGGAAGGAAATGTACCTAATACCTTTATCGACTTAATTGCAATTCGGAGGATGGTCTTTACCAGTAGTGTGGTGTGGTGTCAATAATTGATAGGTGACAACCTAAAAAAAATAAAAATAAGAAAATGACTAAAAACTACTTTTGTATTTTAGTTTTTAAACACAAATTTTTGTTTTTAAAAAAAAAAAAAACAACAACTTGTTGAAACCATTTTTACAAACAATTTTTTTTAAATAAAAAAAATTGTTTTAAGATACAAAATAAAACAAGCCCGAAATACCGATTTCTTCATTTACGCTTGGCGGTAGGGCTGAGCATGAAACCCATAACCCATGAGCCCGTCCAAAACCCAGCGTAATTGGGCCATATTGAGCCCGCCCAAAAAGACTTTATAATGGGTTGGGTTAGAACCCGCCCATTTATGATTTAAATGGGCGGGTTATGGGCATACCTATGGGCTGCCCATACCCGCCTATTTAGTGTAATTTTTTTTATTCATTACCCATCCCATTTCACATTCCACGTAAAGCATTCACTGAATCCCTTCCTATTCGAGTATTCAGCCACCTCTAATCTATAACCATAATGGCCATCAACTCTCAATCTCGCTCACTTTCTCTCTTTATGGCTGATTTGCTATTGACTCTACATGTAATGTAGAGAATATTTTAGAAGTGGATGAATATCTTCAAACTAAATTAGTTGGCTTTCGTGATCCAAAATTTGATGTTTTAGCATGGTGGAGAGTGAATGCTTCCAAGTATTAAGTTTTAAATCTGTTGGCATGTGATTTGTTGGGTATACTAGTATCTATAGTATCTTCAAAATTAGCTTTTAGTATTGGGATCGAATACAAGATTCTTTTAAGTGAATTTGAAGATGATGAAGACTGAAGCATGCCGATTCAATGGAAGCATGTCATTTTGTTAATCTATGAACTAGTGGTTGTAATGTTTTAATTTAAAAGTTGGAGTTTGAACATCAAGATTATGTAACGATGATACTTGTCTAAATTTATGTTATTTTGTGTGAATTGTAATCATGGAACTTTGATGATTTAGATATCAGAAATTGGAATGATAAATTTGCATGGATGTTTAATGTTTATATATGTTTTTTTATTAAAAAATAAACAAGTCAAATGTAAATGGGTTACCCAAAACCCTGTTAGCCCGCCCATTTATGTGCTAGCCTATTTACATGGGTTTAAATGGGTTGAGGTACGGGTATGGGCTAACCCATACCCATTTAAAATTAAATGGGCTGGCTATAGATTTAACCTCGGGTTGCCCAACCCACCCATTGCTCTGCCCTACTTGGCGGCAAACACGTGGATAATAAATATATGCAAATTTTAGCAAAAAAATAAATATATGCAAAGGGGGCGCCGGGGCGGTGTCCCACGATTCCCTCATTAAAAAATATATATATATATATTTACACTCGGTGTCCACGTGGACCTGAATTGCAATAAATTATATGTATCCCATTATCATGATGACTTCAATATCAGGGATTCTTATTAACATATACATATTCACACACACACGCACAAGTATATATGGTAATAGGAGTAGCCCTTTTGCCTTTTGAAGGAATTTACAGACTCCAAAAGTATGTATTCAAAGATTGCCATTAGCCACCAATTATTTTCCATGATTAGTCATATTCAGATTTTAATCTTATTGGTTAAGATAGTTAGACGAGTTCGAATATCGAAAAACGTATTTGTGGAAAGAGGCAAAAACATTTTGTGGATTCAAGTTTCAACAAGGAAATCATTGAACAAATAAAAAAATTTATTCATGAATCATTTTTAAGAGGTAACATTTTTTAAATGATTCATGCATGATTCCCTTCAAAATAAGTCCCAAGCCTCCGTGTGTGCAGGTTCTTTGAAATATAATTGTACGTCTCACTATCAAAAGGTAAGACAAATATTTCTTATATCCTCATTAACCCTTTTGCATTTGCAGGAATTTAAAGATTAAGATTCCAAAAGAATGTATCCAATTATTGCCTTAAATCACCCGGTTTACATGGATAGTCATATATTTTAAATGATTCGTGAATCCCTTCAGAGTTCAGAATAAGTCCCAATTCCAAGTTCAAGTTCTTTAGATCAAAAATTCATTTGCATCTGATTAAATATCGTGAACTTGATGAAGAATTTTAATTTCTTTATATAATCTTTTCAGGTTCAGTTCATGACAAATCCCAATCGTATTATACATACAATTTAGGGATGGTACCGATAGGGTTCAATCCATACAATTTAGGGCATACGATAATTAAATTTGAACAGCATCATTTTGTGTCCCACAAATATAGTAATTTCACAGTATATAAACCTGTTAAGACCCTGCATTAACGATTCAATAAGCCTCACTGAGTTGAGAGATGATGGAGTTGCAAAATGGGTTTGACGTAAACGAGTTGTTCAAAGCGCATGCCCACATATGGAACCAAACCTACAACTTCATCAATTCCATGTGCCTCAAGTGTGCAATTCAACTGGGCATACCAGATCTCATCCACAATCATGCCCAACCCTTCATGTCTGTCTCTCAGCTCACAGCTTCCCTACAAGTCGAACCTGCAAAATCAAGCGGTATCGGACGCCTCATGTCCATTCTCACTCATTCTGGTTTCTTCCAGAAGAAGAAACCTCAAGAAGGTGAAGAAGAAGATGAAGAAGAAGCCTATGCTCTGACTTACGCCGGTAGGCTTCTGGTGAAAGATAACCCTACGAGTATGACCTCTTCTTTGCTTTTGTCTCTTGATCCAATCCAGATGGAGCCTTGGCATCATCTGAGCACTTGGTTCCTGAATGATGATCCTACTGCATATCACACAGCGCATGGAATGGCTATTTGGGAGTATGCAAGCCGTAACCCAAAACTCAATAATCTGTTCAACAACGCAATGCTGTGTGATTCTCGCCTCACGTCAAGCGTCATGTTTCACGATTTCAAGTGGGTGTTCGTCGGATTGGAGTCGCTGGTTGATGTTGGAGGAGGCACAGGAACTATGGCCAAGGCCATAGCTCAATCCTTCCCAAGCATGGAATGCACTGTGCTAGATCTTCCACATGTCGTCGCTGGCTTGAAAGGGACCAGCAACTTGAACTATATTGGAGGCGACATGTTTGAAGCAATTCCTAATGCAGATGCAGTTTTGCTGAAGGTACGCACGCATTGAACTATATATATATATATATATAGTTCCCTTCATTGATGACTTGTTGTGAACATGTAGATTTTGTTTTAGGCTTTGACTGTGTGTGATAAATGTGTGAAACAGTGGATCCTGCATGACTGGGGTGATGAAGAATGTGTGAGGATACTTAAGAAGTGCAAGGAGGCGATTTCAGGAAATAGGAAGACGGGTAACAAAGTGATCATTATAGACATGGTGGTGGATCACCAGAATAAAGATCATGAATCGGTGGAAACACAGCTTTTCTTGGATATGCTCATGATGGTGCTTTTCACCGGAAGAGAAAGGAGTGAGCAAGAATGGGTGAAGTTATTTTTTTCTGCTGGTTTCACTAACTACAAGATAAGTCGTGTTCTGGGTTTAAGGTCTATCATTGAAATTTATCCTTAAACGTAACCTTCTTAAGAGATATATGGGTATCGTAGTAATCTAATGGCTTGTACGCTACTATGATTAGAGGGATAAGATACGCGATGCTGTAATAAGGGAATGATTGTTATCGTTTTTTTTTTTGGGGTGTCTGTAAGGGGAAGCCCATCACCCGTTATCTAGCCCATTTTCTGGATCCTGATCTTTTCAACTGGGTTAGGTACCTGAGAACCAACTAGTTCGGGCTTGAGGAGTGAGAGTGAGTCATTTAACAGGTTATCTCTCCTCTAAGTTTGTTTCCTGTGATATGAACTACTATTTTTATTCTTACGGAGGTGAGACAACTTATCATCTCAATGAATAATTTTTTATCTTTTACAATAGAACCATTCCAATTATTTAGGAAAAATCCATCTTAAGGCCTATTTTGACAAAAAAAAAAAAGGTCAAAAAAGATCCAAGAAAAAGTCACATGGGCCTTTTTTGGTATTATTTCATAAAACGTTAGCTTCACGGGAATAGTTCTTTACTGTGGGCCTATATATTTTCTTGAAACTCTTGTTTTATTCCTTGTTGGCTCGTTGCATGGATTCTAGGATTCTTGTTCTTTTTTTAATGTTTGCCTTCGGGATCACTCGATTCCTGAAACAATAATAACACAAAATAAATTCGGTTAAAGTATATTTTTAGTTCTTTAAGTTTGTAATAAAATTTTATTTTGGATTTTTAAATTTATAAAGTATACTTTTAGTTTTAAGATGTTAACGTTGTTAACATTATTAACACAAAATGTTGAATTAGACCCTTTAAATGATGACGGTACAACTGACCAAATTATTTTTAGATTGTTGTGGATTTGGTTTGATTTTTATATGGGTTGGGCAAATCAGAAGAAGCAAGCAGAACAGCGAAGTGCCGACAAAACCAAACTGAAACATTCTCAAAATCCATTAATTACAACTACAAAAGGTAGGTTTCGCGACACCCAATACACGTCCATTTACTTGCAAACAGTCGTTAACAAGGAGGCAGTGGCATTTTTGAAATTTTAGAGAGCATATTCTACAATAGTGTCGACAAAACTGGACGTTAAACAATTACAGGTGGCTACTTTTAACGTCTGTTTCATTGAAACCGACATTAAAAATTAAACTCTAACATCTGCTTTATGAACCCGACGTCACAGTTATAGATTTAACGACTTCTGCCTAACGACAGTTCACAATAAACAGACATAGAATTACAGGTGGCTAATTTTAACGTCTGTTTCATTGAAACCGACATTAAAAGTTAAATATTTAACGACTTCTGCATAACGACAGTTCACAATAAACAGACATAGAATTGCAGGTGGCTAATTTTAATGTCCGTTTCATTGAAACCGACATTAAAAGTTAAAGATTTAACGACTTCAGCATAACGACAGTTCACAATAAACAGACATAGAATTACAGGTGGCTAATTTTAACGTCTGTTTCATTGAAACCGACATTAAAAGTTAAAGATTTAACGACTTCTGCATAACGACAGTTCACAATAAACAGACATAGAATTGCAGGTGGCTAATTTTAACGTCTGTTTCATTGAAACTGACATTAAAATTTATAGATTTAACGACTTCTGCATAACGACAGTTCACAATAAACAGACATAGAATTGCAGGTGGCTAATTTTAACGTCCGTTTCATTGAAACCAACATTAAAATTTATAGATTTAACGACTTCTGCATAACGACAGTTCACAATAAACAGACATAGAATTACAGGTGGCTAATTTTAACGTCCGCTTCATTGAAACAAACATTAAAAGTTAAAGATTTAAGACTTTTGTATAACGACAGTTCACAATAAACAGACATAGAATTACAGGTGGCTAATTTTAACGTCCGTTTCATTGAAACCGACATTAAAATTTATAGATTTAACGACTTCTGCATAACGATAGTTCACAATAAACAGACATAGAAAGGGAAGACTTAGTAGAACGACTTTCATATTTAAAGGTCGTGGAAATTTTTTTGAACTTTATACGAAGGTCCTGGTTTGTAACGACACAAGGAGTCAAGGACCAATAAATGAAATACCACGACTGTCAGATAAAAGTTTTTTTTTTTTCTGTCGTTTAAATTTACAATACATCGACCGATTATTGTTTTGGTCGTTTCTATAGACAGTCACCATTTTGATAAAAATTTGTAACACCACCACTTTATAATATTAAAATTCATTTTTAATAGTTGTATTACCACGACCAATAAATGCAAATCACTTGTCCACCGTATTCCTTACAACTAGTGATTGTGATTCTAGGTTTCCATCCAATTGGCCCCCCACATGCTCTCTATTCACAAAACAAAAGCCGTCTAAAACCAAGTCCACCGTATTCCTTTGGACTAGCGCTTTGCTCCCATAGTCCCATCCAATTGGATGGAAACCTAGAATCAACCATCATGGCCCCAAATAAAGTTTCTTTATTTGGAGCCTTTCAACTTCAATACACAAACTTTTCGGGATCCTGGCAACAAGCATAGGATACAAAAGAGTAGCACTCACCACTGACTTTGCTAAGGTAATCCTACCTGCCATAAACAGACAATTAGCATTCCAAACACTCAATTTAGCTTTCACTCTATCAATGATATCCTGAAATCTCTCTCTATCATTTTTTCACCATTGCTACCCACATTGTGCCACAAACATTTCTGTGCATGAGGCAGCCCAGGTATTTTGATATGTCTCTCTAGTCTCTACCTAATTAACCAATGTTACATGTAGTTTTGTCTAAGTATTCTACGCCCGCGGCCCATTCTCACTGAGCCCAACTCATCCCAAGCCCCTCTCGCCACCTTTTCACTCAATTCCTTAGCCCTTCCATCTCCCACTTCTCGTTCGCCCTGATACCTTTTTGATCGTCTCCCTTCCTCCTAATTATGACACCCCTCGTTCTTCACATCACCTGCTCTCCTTTATATTCCCCGGCCATTCTCTTCTTCTACGCCACCCACAGAACCCTAAAATTGCCTCCTCTCCCTGACCATCACCGTGGTCCGCACCATCCCCACCGCTCGGCGCGGTCGCGCTAGCAACCGTACCCGCCCCTCCGCCCTCGCCACATTACCCCGGCGCCCCCCTCGCGGAATCATGGCCGCCTGCCCGGTCCTCTGATAGAGCAAAACTTTAAAGCCTATAACTCCGCAAGTATACGAGCCGTATCAAGTAATAAAGTGATAAGAAAAGTATCGTTCCCACGAGGACTTAGTATCACAAACTTCAGTTAGGCATTGATTTCACAATTTCGTTTAAGTTGAGCAAACTAGATTGAATTTAATTAAAAGAAAAGAAAATCAAAATAACAAACTACTAAAATAATCGAACGAGCAACCTAGAGTCACTAATCCCTTGTTTGTTCTTAGATTTTATCCCCACTAAACTAATCTTGACTTAACTTAATCAGCTAATCTAGAGTATTGATGTCTATAAATGCCTTTCGGTCCACTTATATACCTACCTTAATTAATTATGCAATGTCTCACACAACTAAATAAGATGTGTTTTAAACCGGGCTCACTCTAATTTGGTTATGCGGAGCTTCTAGGTATATTCCTATCCTAGACGTAAATTAGATTAAAACCTAATTCCACATTAAATTTAAACCTAATTCCACATTATTTAGTCCCAATGTCAATTTAGGATTCCCTCTTCCAAGTTCAACCCTAAATCCCCAAAACATGCTCAATGGTGGCCAATCACTAAGCAACAACAATAAACACGGGATTAAATAAACTGAATTAAATTAAGCAAAACTAATTAATGGGAATAAGCTCTAGAACCCAAACAAGTTCATAGGTCCTCTAGGTTGAAAAGAGAATTAGCCACACATGGCTATAACAAAAAGATGAAACTCAGATTGAAAGAATAAAGGAAAAAGATGAAAGAAAGTTTCTCTGTCGCCTCCACAGTTCTTCCGTCCTTCCGTGGAGATGATGAAGAGAACCAAAACGCTCAGCCGCTACTCCTCTGCTTCTTTGTTTCTGCGTCTCTTGATCTGCTCCTCGTTCCTCTTCTTCTCCTTCCTCTCTTCATATATATAACGTAAATATAACTTAGGCCGTGGGTCACTGATTCTCCTTTTCTTATTAACAAGATATATTATATCTTGTAATTTACTCCACCAGATTACGCAATTGATTTTGTTTCTATTTTTCTTGCGTTGGACCACCGAGTTTGACTGATTGCATATCCTCTTAATTGCTTTTTCTACTTCTTTCCAAATCAGCTAATATTTCCTGCAAAATATAATAGGAAATAAGTAGATTTTATATCAAAATATCTTTTTATCCTATAATGATAGTAAAGTATATAAAAGATAATTAAATAGGTATATAATATCAATAAATCCAACTAATTCTCATAAAATATACACCTATTTAATCATAAAATATATACTTATCAAACTCCCCCACACTTAAACATTTGCTTGTCCTCAAGCAAAAGAAAGAGAATTTATTATCTGAAAATAACATTGCTTGTGACATTCCTAAACAGAGAGCAATAAACCACCACACTTAGATCATATCATCAAATCTTATTTAAGTTAATGTCTTATAAGAATAGGTCACTAAGCCAATAGAGTTAAACAATTGTAACAACCTCTTAACGTCCCATGATCAAAAGATCGGCAAGCAATAAGTTCAACCATAAGATTAGTAAAAGAATATTACGCTACTCAGTTTCTCCAGAAAAATTCAAATGCCCCCACCAAACCAAGCTTTTCATTTAATTTATTAAGGATCATCAGGTAGGAAATAACTCATTTTGTCTTTTTTTTTTGTTTGTTTCTTGAGCCGTTGTAGGTCCCCTTTTGACGCGACCCTGCACATGGGTGATGCAGCACCGGTTACTCAGTTACCCCAACAGGCACCTCAAGAGGCTTTTAGCCCAACTCATAACCCTTCTTGACTTTATCGTTTGACGCGAGTGCCAACATTGGTGATGAAGTGCCCCCGGTTACCAAGTGAGGTCTAGAGAAGTCATTGGAGTTGTTTTTTTTGAGTCATTTCCCTACACAAAAGTTTTACTTAGCTAGCAAAGGTCATCATCTAATTTTCTAAAGAAATTATGTAGCAAAATATTCATGAACTAATAATTTGTTGATCATATTACAAACTAATCCCTATTCTCATAGTTCATCTCAAGATTGCAAAAAAAAAAAAAAAAAAAAAAAAAAAAAAAACTCAAGGCTTAGAGACTTGGTTGAAACATTTTTTTTTTCTATTTTAATTTTTGACTTGATAATATTCTCTAAGATGGGGGAAGCTCAAAATTAAGGTCAATCCTCAACAATGCAAAAATCTCACATAACAAAAAAATCTTTTCAATTGCATAAGGACAAGTATAACCAAAGAAATTATATCCCTCCCCCACACTTAAATCAAACATTGTCCTCAATGTTGCAAAAATATAAAGAGGGAAAGAAACTAGTACTCCCCTGGTTTAGGCCTCTAACTCTAATGTGGAGTGCTTCCTCTGGTACCATCCATGATATTTCAACTATAAGGGAAAAGAGAGTGCTCAAGCAAGACTTCGCAGCAACAAGAGGAGTGATCTTCTTCAAACCTGAATAAAACTAAAAGAAAGAAAGAAAGAAATAATAATAATAAAATATGCAAGAAAAACCCTTGGGTTGCCTCCCAATAAGCGCTAAATTTATAGTCTTCAGCCAGACTTCTCAAAACAACTTCTAATCATAAGTATCAAACACCATAATTACCTTGTCTTCATTTCTTTTCAAACAACAAGGTATCACACTCACAAATTGTTCATTCAAGTTAATTACTTGTACTTCCTTAATCATAGACAATCTTGGATTACAAGCAATAACTGAATTCAAATGAAGCACAACATGCATATCCTTCAAAATAAATGTAGGCACTTCCAAGAATTTAGAGCATCCAATAAAATCAAACTGACTCTCATTAGTAAGAGTCAACACTTCAAGAGGAGGGTCATGAACAACAACAATTGGGACATCTACATCCATTTGATCACCAACATCACAATCCTTAGGCTCCACAGCCGGAACCTCTTCTAGACATCCACTATTCTCATCTAAATCAATTTCAAACCCACAATCATTTTCTACATTACCCATAGTCTCATGTAATTCCAAACCTTCAACTTCCTCACAATAATCATTATCAGCATAAGAAGTGGTCATCAGACTTAAGGAATTATTTTGCACCATAGTCTCAAGGGTTGAAAGAATTTGACTCGTATGTACCCCAATATTTTGGACACTTGACTTAATGCTAGAGACAATCTCCTTTTGCTCTCTATTATATCTCTTAAGGCTAGTGGCCATCTCCTTTTGCTCTCTACTAGATCTCTCTACTACTTCCACATACTCCTCAAATAATCTTTCTAAATTAGATTTTCCCTTATACTCAATGGTGTGTTCTTCAATAGGTGGATAAGAGTGAAAAGGAGGGGTATTTTCATGAGAATAATAGACACGTGGATCCTTAAAATTATGTTGCTCAAAACCTTCACTAGGACAAAATGAGTTATCAAAACAAGCTTGGTTCCTAGTGAAATCATCTCTCACAAAATGACTAGTTGTACTATATGGACAATATTCATATAAATGATTCCCTCCACAATAAACACAAGACATGCAAACATATTGAGAAGAATCAACATATGGAATACAACCATCATCTATGCTCCTTTTACGTTTCCTATATTCATTCAAAGAATTTAAAATAGCAATCAATCCATCTTGTGTAGAAGACAAAGAATTCGTCTCCTTCTCAATATTAAGACCAGTTGGTTGCCAATTAAAATCCATTTTTTTTAATTTTTTTTTTCTAAAAAAAAATAAAATATTTACAAACTCAAGCTTAAACTACTAATGCTCAATCAATTCGAACCAAGACAGTTGTGGCACACAAGTCCCCGGCAACGGCGCCAAAAACTTGATAGGGCAAAACTTTAAAGCTTATAACTCCGCAAGTATACGGGCCGTATCAAGTAATAAAGTGATAAGAAAAGTATCGTTCCCACGAAGACTTAGTATCACAAACTTCAGTTAGGCATTGATTTCACAATTTCGTTTAAGTTGAGCAAACTAGATTGAATTTAATTAAAAGAAAAGAAAATCAAAATAACAAACTACTAAAATAATCGAACGAGCAACCTAGAGTCACTAATCCCTTGTTTGTTCTTAGATTTTATCCCCACTAAACTAATCTTGACTTAACTTAATCAGCTAATCTAGAGTATTGATGTCTATAAATGCCTTTCGGTCCAATTATATACCTACCTTAATTAATTATGCAATGTCTCACACAACTAAATAAGATGCGTTTTAAACCGGGCTCACTCTAATTTGGTTATGCGGAGCTTCTAGGTATATTCCTATCCTAGACGCAAATTAGATTAAAACCTAATTCCACATTAAATTTAAACCTAATTCCACATTATTTAGTCCCAATGTCAATTTAGGATTCCCTCTTCCAAGTTCAACCCTAAATCCCCAAAACATGCTCAATGGTGGCCAATCACTAAGCAACAACAATAAACACGGGATTAAATAAACTGAATTAAATTAAGCAAAACTAATTAATGGGAATAAGCTCTAGAACCCAAACAAGTTCATAGGTCCTCTAGGTTGAAAAGAGAATTAGCCACACATGGCTATAACAAAAAGATGAAACTCAGACTGAAAGAATAAAGGAAAGAGATGAAAGAAAGTTTCTCCGTCGCCTCCACAGTCCTTCCGTCCTTCCGTGGAGATGATGAAGAGAACCAAAACGCTCAGCCGCTACTCCTCTGCTTCTTTGTTTCTGCGTCTCTTGATCTGCTCCTCGTTCCTCTTCTTCTCCTTCCTCTCTTCATATATATAACGTAAATATAACTTAGGCCGTGGGTCACTGATTCTCCTTTTCTTATTAACAAGATATATTATATCTTGTAATTTACTCCACCAGATTACGCAATTGATTTTGTTTCTATTTTTCTTGCGTTGGACCACCGAGTTTGACTGATTGCATATCCTCTTAATTGCTTTTTCTACTTCTTTCCAAATCAGCTAATATTTCCTGCAAAATATAATAGGAAATAAGTAGATTTTATATCAAAATATATTTTTATCCTATAATGATAGTAAAGTATATAAAAGATAATTAAATAGGTATATAATATCAATAAATCCAACTAATTCTCATAAAATATACACCTATTTAATCATAAAATATATACTTACCATCCTCCTCCTGGGCTCCTGGACCACCACCATCATCCACCCCTCCTTCCTCGATATCAATTTCCTATGAGGACTCCGACGTCGACCCGGACTGGACCCTCTTCCTCTCCATCCGCGACAGTTATTACCCAGACCACGACAACCTACCACCGGAGCTCCCACCTACTCCTCTGGTCATCCCCTACCCTCGACAGGGCGGCACGCGTCGAGTGGTTGCGCGAGGCGGTTGATCGCCGCTGGCAAGAGCTACAAACCAGCCACTTCACTCGCTTCTTGGCCCCGACACTCCCATCCTTGCCTCCCGGACCAGTCACCAGTGCCCCTCCTGGTCCAGTAGCGGAACCAGGAAATATTTTTAGCCCGGGCCAAAAAATAAACATATTGACTATTTACTAAATAATATCGCATAATTTTGAAAATATAAATAAACAATAATTGACAATTATAAATCAAAATAAAATATAAGATGATGCTAACATTTTTCAGTAGGTTGAGCAAACTAGAGATGCATTTTGCCCCTGCATTTTTTTTGATATAATGGTGCATTTGATGGTTCATCTGGTAAGGGAGATAAGACTGTGTGGCCCAATCTATCTAAGGTGGATGAACCCTTTTGAGCGATACATGAAGATCTTAAAAGGGTATTCTAAAAATGCTTACCGACCTGAAGCCTCAATCGTTGAGAGATATGTGGTTGAAGAGGCTATAGAGTTTTGCCAAGAATATATGTCAACGTCGAAGACTCAGTCTCATAATGAAAAGGGTAGAAATCAGGGAACACGAGGGCTCAGAGTGAAGAGTATGAGACGTGAAGAGGTGTTGCAAGCACACCTGTATATCTTGACTAATATGGAAGAAGTTCAGTAGTACTTAGATGAACATAGAGAGAGTTTAAAGCAGATATATCCAAGGAAAAATGACAGGCAGATAGCTAACGAGCTAAACAAGACATTCATAGAGTGGTTCAAGGAAAAGGTTTCGCATGAGACCAGTGTGTCTGAGACAATCAAATGGTTGGCTTGGGGGCTTTCTTTTGAAGTCGACACTTGGTGCGCATATGATATAAACGGGTATTCTTTCTACACAAAAGTCTAGGATGATAGAAGTACTATGCAAAATAGTGGGGTGACGGTAGTAGCTGAGTCAATGCACTTTTCTAGTTTGAAAGATAAAAACCTCGTATTGGCATCCATGACCTATTATGGAGTTATCGAAGACATAATGGAGATTAATTACACCAAGTTCACAGTCCCTTTATTCAAATGTCAGTGGGTAACAATAATGCTGTGCAAATAGATAAATTTGGAATTACCTCAGTTGATCTTCATAGGGCTGGTTATAAAGATGAGCCCTTCATTCTAGCAAGGCAGGTGAAACAAGTATTTTAGTACTATGATGGTTAACATTTTGATGTCATTTTGTTTCCTTTTGATCTGTAGCATAAGTTGCTAAGCATATAATAGTATACTTACGGATGTATTTGTGGTTTATGTTGTGTTTTTGCGTAGTGACACAATTTTTATTTTTTCGGTTGAGTTGAAATCAAATTCTTTTTTCTTTTTCTTTTTTTTTTATGTTCTTTTATGTTTTAAAATTTCATTTCTTAATAATTTAGATGAGGGGAAAGTACGGATTTGTTTTCATATTATGGAATTGTTGCATCCGCGCATGGCGTGAGGGAGTACATGCTTATTATAATTATGAAAGAATTATATAGGATGGATGTATTTACCACTCTGGTCCTATTTATAAGTCCAGTTTGACCAAAAAAATTTGGTCCTATTTATAAGTCCAGTTTCATGTAATGAATGAGATTGTGACAATTTTACCCATATTAATTATACCCATGAATATGGAGAGAGAAGAAACAATTGAAAATATCCAATCATAAATGAGGGTAAAATTGAAAATTTATTCCCATAATCATTGTTTCAACTACTTCTCCTTGGTATGTGAGATTTGGTCAAACTGAAATTATAAATAAAACCAGAGTGATATTATATAATTGTTGAAGAAAGAGAGAGAAAGAAATCTAAAAAAAAAAAAAAAAACAACAAGCAACAACAACAGCAGCAAAAAAAAAAAACAAAAAAGAGAAAACGTGCTGCAGGGTTCGATCTGGGCAGGTGACTTGCCCCCATCATTGACTTTGTGGGGGGAGTGGTTAAAAAATTTTACAAACAAGTTTTCTTAAAATAAGTGTTTTAAAAAATAAAATCAAAAGTATGCAAAGGGGGTGTCCTTTGAGCTTTGACCAAAAAAAAAGGGGGTGTCCCACGATTCCCTCATTAAAATATATATATATATTTACACTCGGGGTCCCGTGGACCTGAATTGCAATAAATTATATTTGTCACATTATCATGATGAGGGACTCTTTGGGGTTGGGTTTCTAAAAAATGATAAAAATGATGAGGAGAGAATCCTCTTTACTTATTAATATATACATATTCGCACACACACGTATATATGGTAATAGGAGTAACCCTTTTGCCTTTGAAGGAATTTACAGACTCCAAAAGTATTTATTCAAAGATTGCCATTAGCCACCAATTATTTTCCATGATTAGTCATATTCAGATTTTAATTATTAGTTAAGATAGTAAGCATCCTTAGGTAAAAAAAAAAAGAATACAAATTTAAATATTAAAAACGCATTTACCGAACGAGGCAAAAACCTTTTGTGCTACAAGTTTCAAAAAGGAAATCTTTGAACAAATAAAATAAAAATATTCATGAATCATTTTTAAGAGGTACGAGTAACATTTTTTAAATGATGATTCATGCATGATTCCCTTCAAAATAAGTCCGAAGCCTCCGTGTGTGCAGGTTCAAATCTTTGAAAAATAATTGTCCGTATCACTATAAAAGGTAAGACAAATGTTGCTTATCCTCATTAACCCTTTTACCTTTGAAGGAATTTAAGATCAAGATCAGACTCCGAAAGTATGTATCCAGTTATTGCCTTAAATCACCCAGTTTACATGACTAGTCCCTTCAGAATAAGTCCCAATTCCAATTCCAAGTTCTTTAGATCAAAAACTCATTTGCATCTCATTAAATATCGTGAACTTGATAAAGAATTTTCTTTATTTAATCTTTTCAGATTCAGTTCAAGACCAATCCCTACCGTTTTATACATACAATTTAGGGATGGTGCCGCGCGATACGCGCGGTTCAATCCATAAAATTAATGATATTAATGGCATACTATAATTAAATTTTAACAGTACTGCAGCATCATTTTGTCCCACAGGTATAGTAATTTCACACTATATAAAAGTGTTAAGACCCTGCATTAACGATTCAATAAGCCTCATTGAGTTGAGAAATAATGGAGTTGCAAAATGGGTTTGACGTTAACGAGTTGTTCAAAGCGCATGCCCACATATGGAACCAAACCTACAACTTCATCAATTCCATGTGCCTCAAGTGTGCAATTCAACTGGGCATACCAGATCTCATCCACAATCATGCCCAACCCTTCATGTCTGTCTCTCAGCTTATAGCTTCCCTACAAGTCAACCCTGCAAAATCAAGCGGTATCGGACGCCTCATGTCCATTCTCACTCATTCTGGTTTCTTCCAGAAGAAGAAACCTCAAGAAGGTGAAGAAGAAGCCTACGCTCTGACTTACGCCGGTAGGCTTCTGGTGAAAGATAACCCTACGAGTATGACCTCTTCTTTGCTTCTGTCGCTTGATCCAATCCAGATGGAGCCTTGGCATCATCTGAGCACTTGGTTCCTGAATGATGATGCTACTGCATATCACACAGCGCATGGAATGCCTATTTGGGAGTATGCAAGTCGTAGCCCTAACCTTAACAATTTGTTTAACAACGCAATGCTGTGTGATTCTCGCCTCATGTCAAGCGCTATGCTTCACGAGTTCAAGTGGGTGTTCGAGGGATTAGAGTCGCTTGTTGATGTTGGAGGAGGTACAGGAACTATGGCTAAGGCCATAGCTCAATCCTTTCCAAGCATGAAATGCACTGTGCTAGATCTTCCACATGTTGTCGCTGGCTTGAAAGGGGCGAGCAACTTGAACTATATTGGAGGCGACATGTTTGAAGCAATTCCTAACACAGATGCAGTTTTGCTGAAGGTACGCACGCATTGAACTATACACACACACACTTGGCCTTCATTGATGACTTTTCGTGAACATGTAGAATTTGTTTTAGGCTGTGACGACTTACAAGAGTTTTGTGTGGGAAATGTGTGAAACAGTCGGTCCTGCATGACTGGGGTGATGAAGAGTGCGTGAGGATACTGAAGAAGTGCAAGGAGGCGATTTCAGGAAATTATGGGAAGACGGGTAACAAAGTGATTATTTTAGACATGGTGGTGGATCACCCGAATAAAGATCATGAATCGTTGGAAACTCAGCTTTTCTTAGATATGCTTATCATGGTGCTTTCTACAGGAAGAGAAAGGAGTGAGCAAGAATGGGTCAACTTATTTTTCTCTGCTGGTTTCACTAATTACAAGATAAGTCGTGTCCTGGGTTTAAGGTCTATCATTGAAATTTACCCTTGAACATAATCATTCCTGAGAGATATGGGTATCATGCATACTCAGTAATCTGAGGGATATGATGTAGAATAATGTAATAATAAGAGAAGGATTATCATATTTTGTAATAGAATCATCGCAATTACTGTCCCAGAGTTCTGCTTTGCCAATCGCCGAATGCCAAAAACCTGAGTATAGATTGAAGTAATCTCTGGATCTCTTGTTCAAATGAAACTGAGTCAGCTATGTTAGAACTAATGGATGATTAGTAATTTGATGATAGTAATTAGTGTTTGGTATATTTACCCTCCATGGATATATGTGTAAGATTCTGCATATCTGTACAAATATCTCTCTCTCACCACGTGTACGATCTCTATAATAAATTCTGTACGGATTCTGTTATGAATTTATTCTATAAATAGAGTATTGAGGCCAGAGGCACATTAATTGCACTGAACCTTTATTATTTCGTAGTCTTTGCGTATTTTCTCTCTGCCCTGAATTCTTTCTAGATACAGTGTTGGGAGCAGAAAGCCAGTAGAATAAAAGAGGTCCCTTTTGGGTCAGCTTTTTTCTATCCTACTTTTTCCAAAAAAGCAGTTTTTTACTAGAAGCTCACTAGTCCCCTAGTGAGTTTCTGGGAGCGTTGGGGAAGAGTTCAGTGGACCCCACCCCCAATTGCAACCTCGTTTCTCTCATTTGCGTGTTTCTCAACAATATTTCTCAACACCACCGACAATTATGTGTCTTCTTTTTGTCTCATATGCGCGTCAGCATCTGCCCCATTTTATATTTATATATATATAAAAAAAAACACCACCAATAATTCTGGCTAGGGCTTACTGCAGCCCCATAATTATTGAGAAAATTTTAATAAAATAATTAAAAAATGTGAAAATAATTTATTTAGGACTTTATTATTTATTAATTTTTTAATAATAATTTATTTTTTTCAAATTTAAATTTAATTTTGTATCTTCAATATATACAATTAGTGGTTATCGTTTGTCATGTCACTTGACATAAGGTTATATCACGTCACTCCAAAACTACGTCGTTTTGGGGTTAGATGAATTAATAAACTCTCAAAATGACGTAGTTTTGGATCAGAGGAATTAATGAAAGATCTTTTGGTAAAATTCATATAATAAATACTAAAACAAAAATACAAAAACACCTTCATTAATTTCCTTAACTCCCAAAACGACGTAGTTTTGGGCTCACTTGACATAATCTTATGTCAAGTGACATGACAAACGATAAACTCATACAATTAATATGTATATATAATATTCACTAAGATTCATGCTCTTTTTAGTCATCTTCCATCTCAACTGATTTTTAAAAGGGTTAAGGAGCAATTTTACACATGAGCTTTTTCCCCAGGAGCGCCCAGCACCACGTGCTTTTTTCTGGAGCAAAAGTACACACGTGGTTACGTTTTGGGAGCGCCCAGCACCACGGCGATTAGTTGACCGTTAGTCAACTTTTAAGTTGGATGGAAATGAACAGAACTCGGGTGAAATTACACTTTTGCCCTTAGTTTTAAATAAAATTACCCTTTTACCCTAAGTTTTTTTAAAAAAAAAAACTAAAAATACCCCCTTCTTGGTGGGCCCCACCCCCGGCCACCCCACCACCGCCGGCCGACCACCGCCGGCCGCCGCCGTCGGTGGTGGTGCCGGCGGTGGTGGTGGTCGGCCGCCGCCGCCGGCCGGTGGTGGTGGTCGGCCGGCCGGCGGTGGTGGAAGGGTATTTTTAGTTTTTTATTATTATTTAAAACTAAGGGCAAAATGGTAATTTTCATTTAAAACTAAGGGCAAAAAGGTAATTTTCATTTAAAACTTAGAGGCAAAATGATAATTTTCTTTTTTTCCTACCGTCAGCGTCCACGTCAGCGTCCACGTCAGCGTGTCAGTCCAAATAAGTGCCACGTCACGCCACGTCAGCGTTCCATCCAAGTTAACGGTTGACTAACGGTCAACTAACTGCCGTGGTGCTGGGCGCTCCTAAAACGTAACCACGTGTGTATTTTTGCTCCAGAAAAAAGCACGTGGTGCTGGGCACTCCTGGGGGAAAAGCTCATGTGTAAAATTGCTCCTTAACCCTTTTTAAAATAACAATCTAAACACATCAGTTTAGAAAAAAGTCACTTTTGCAAAAGCCAATCTAAACACAAATCATATTTACAACTAACTTTTTCCCTACCGGACATTTACAAAAGTCAGATAAAAAATAAGTCACCGCTCCCACTATCAACGTAAATAGGCCCATTGACATGTTAACAATGGAGAATCCAAAGGAAGAAGATGTTGAATCGCTTGGAGCTCAGCTCTGCTTCAATGTGCTGATGATGGTACTTCGTAGCGGAAAAGAAGTAACTGAAAAAGAGGGGACTAAGTTATTCTTTGGTGCTAGCTTTAAAGACTATTTTTGAAAAGAAAAAGAAAAAGAAAAGAAATAAACCCTATCTCGGGTCTAAGATTTCACATTAAGTCTTCCTCTTAGAATTTATCAAATAAGGAATTGATAGAAGAGAGCAGTCCTCAATGGTTAGAAAATTTTTTGAGAGCAATATGTTTCACAACATATCTGCATTTTGAACTAGTCATGTTTTCATCGCCATCATATTTGCGTATGGAATGTCAAATAGTAGTTTCATATTTTAGGCACCGACATAAACCATTCGGTTGACACATGCCTCATCGGGTGAAATGACTGCACTTATCATTTGAAAACCTATTATTTATTCAACTATCAGATTGATAAACATGAAGACGACAAGGATTTGCAATTGCAGACAAACCTACAACTGAATTCCAAGCATGGGTATGGAGGATATTATTCGCAATCATGAACAAATGATTGGGAGGGTAACCAAAGACCAGCAACTGTGAATTTAATGATCAATACTATATAGTTTTTGAAAGTAAAAATTAATATGCATTGTTAAATTGTTATGTAAATGGTTCAGATTTGCGTTGGAAGTATAGCCGAGACAAAATGTAGAAACAAGAAAGTCAACTATTTTACAAAAACATGGTGTTATATGATAGTACTCGATATCTGTCCAGAGAAATGAAAACAACAGGGCCCGGTTATTTCCGCCTGCAGGATTCTTGTATTGCAGTATACTGGTGTTTGGATTATTCAAACAGCAGCTGACATAGCTAGGAATGATTAGCTCAAGTGATAAAGAAGCTTTAATAATATAGCGAACTTTATCTGCTACAGTCATTCCTAAAAAGATTTCACTCGTACATAATACTGTCATACTGTCTTTCAGAGTGTGATACATAAAATATATAAAACTGCCTCTCAAAGCAGTAAACACTAGTTTAGCTATGAATATATGTAAATTGTGTTTATTCAACACTCCATTATTGGCAGGTGACGAGAGAGGGCCAAACACCAACTAACAAAAGAACTTTTTTGAACCCTCCTGGACACGAGAAAAATTCCAAACAGATTCTCACAACAGGGGTTGAAAGGTAGCCACCTGATCAGGTTCCATGATCCATCCTCAATGAATCGAAATGTCATCACCGTTGAAAATTGATATCAATTCCAGAGGGCCAAAGGATGCGTTCCTTGAACTGCCAAAGAGAACCCATCGGTGCTGCCAAATGAGTTCAATTTGCCCTCGGGAAAGAATTCAATCTCTTGTGCATTCTGTGCAAACACATCATATCAAAGTCAATCAAAGCTCAGTTATATCACCTTTTATTCCTCAATAAGCAAACTTTATCATGTTAAAAACCAATTCCATGCACACTTCTCCCCAAAAATGTCAGGGTATTGAAGTGGTGCTTATTAAGCAGCATGTTGAATTGATACAGCCATAATAAGATTATATCATAGATTGCTTCTATAGATTATACAACTCCGAATATCGCCAAAATGAACAAGGAAAATACACCATGTCAAAACCTCATCCATTAACATTTCAGTGTCACTATAAAATATAAAATCAATTATTGGATTAAACACCAAGGATAGAGCCAGTAGATCAAAGAGAATGTAAATAAAAAATCAATAATAACAATCATCACACCAGGAATGCTGAACACGCCAACCTTTTGCTAACCTTTTGTAGGTAAAGCACGTAATAGTTTATGACAATTTCCCACCTAGTCAGACTGCTATGTCTTCCGCAGCATAATCTACAAGTAAAATTCTAAATTCTAGGTTATTGCCAGACCTAATTTTCTAACGTTCACCTAGATTTATGGGAGAAAGTTCACAGCTGATTTACTTATTAACCAATAAATATGGCGGGTTAATTTAAACTACATACCTTTTCTCTTTCGAATAATTCACGGACTACAGTTACCGCAGTAACATACCAACATTAGTCCCAATAGAAGGATAAAGGTTACCTAATCTATTCTAGACATGAAGAAGCAAGAATTGAAACATTATCTAAGCACCAATAGCCAATCCCAATCGTTTAATGTAGACTTCTGAAGCATGCAGGAACTTTTAAAAAAGGCCAAATCCGTGTTTGAAATATATTAGATACTTGCATGGCATACAACAAAACATTATGCAGCACTATAAACGGCATATAAACACTTCAAATTTTGTCAATAAAAATGTAAAGGCATCAGTGCTATGTCCTGTGTCTGTAGCAGTATCAATGCTTCCTGGGTTTAGACTAATTATAGGAGTTTAACCTTGTATACAAGTTCATTGCTGTCCTAATACAACATTGATTCAATTTATCATCATTCTACACAGAACCAGATTAGGGCACTCTCTATTCATAGTCAGGTAGTCCTCTGTTTAAGGCCATGTAATTGTTTGATCTTTTTTTGGTAACAAGTACTACCATCCTGGAAAAGGACATGGGACAGCATTTCTGCCCGGCCCTGCTAGGACCAAGACTGGAAAAAGTGAACACCCCTAATTGTTAGAACTTAGAACCTTACACTTGCATATCAAGCAGATTCGAAGCTCTTCATAATAGTCATCAAGGACCAAGATTTACAGTTAAATTTAGCATGATTCTTATAAAATATAATGTTGCAGTTCAAAACTAGAAATAGTCTCAGCATTTATGAGCAAGCAATACATGGAGAGGATTCTGCGTTTTCGCCAATTACAATTATTTAATGGTGATTACTAAAAAAAAATCGATATTCAACAATCCCTATTCCCTACCACTACTCTCCACGAGTTAGTTCAAACTCGAATTAAACTGTTCGCCAATTATAAGTCAACAATTAACCGAAAACTACCTATTTTACAGAAAATATTTTCGCATGCTACCACTGATGCGGCTACCTACCTCTAGCATGTTGTGCCAAAATTCAAGAAACGACAAAACACAAAAAGCTCAATGGTATTACACCCGACAACACAGCTGGATTAGTAAGACGAACGTACCATCCACTGGAACTTGGTCGACTCCCACTGGATCTCGGCCGATTAATCGTCCCCGGATCCAACAAGCCGCCTCTCCTCATTCTCTCATACCCGCCCGACTTCGGTCGTCCGTTTTCCGCATATCGACCCGGATATCCGGCATGACCCTGATGCCTCTGCGGCCGACTCAATTCCGGTCCAGGCTTATTCTCCCTCGGAACAAATCCGGGACGAAGGTGAGGCGGCACGAACTTGTCGGATTTAGGAGATACCACCGGCGGGGCGGGAGGCAACTCCTTATCTTTGTCGTAATTGGAAGCAGGGGGCGAGAGAGACGAACCAGTTCCCGTACGACCCAATGGACGAAGGGAGATGGCGTCTGAATCGGAATTGGAGGGTGGTTGATCCGGGACTTGTTGAGTCAGCTTGAGTTGTTGCTGGGGTGGGTGTTGAGGCTGTGATTGAAGGGGTTTGGGTGTGGGTCGGGTCAGAACCAACATACGGCCATGAGTTTTGTTGGGGGCAGAAATTGCGGAATAAGAAGCAGCAGAGTACGAAGGGGAAAGCGACGGAGCTGGGTTCTTAGCGAGGTTGGTGTTGGAAGCGGAGCTGCTGTTTTTGTCGTAGATGAGGTTGAAGTTGATGGGGGTGTATTTGTTGTTTTTTGCCATCCACCCCCACCAATTGCGCTGAAGAAGATAAATATTGGAACTTGATTTGGGTATTGAACTCAAATCCGAAGGATCTGAAATGATGTGAAGATGAGAAAGAAGGAACTGTGTTAGACCTCTCTTCGGTTGCTCGTATTTTTGATTGAGAAGGATGGAGGAGAGGTGAACAACGGCGAGACGGAACTGGAAGTAGGCCGTAGCTGTTGCGGTGGATCAGGTTGGGCAGGAAAGAAGCCCATTATGTTAGCCCAACTCTAACCATAATTATCTTAAACTTGGGCTCGACACATAGCCCATTTCATGAACTCGCTATTGAGATTTCATGTGCACCTAGTTTTGGTTGTCTTTCTGTGTCTTGCGGTTTGTTTCAATCAACGTTTGCGATATTCTAAATGATTTTTACTGTAAGTCAATTAGTATTGTTACTCCATTCGATCCTAATTATAGGAACTATTTACTAGAATTTGGAGAGATTAATGAGAGAAGTTAAATTAGTTAAGTATAATTATTTTCCGAAAATACCCCTGCTTAAAATTGAAAATTACATCAAGGCAAAATTAGCTGAATCAGTAGCCCCGCACAATTGGGCCATCACCGAGGGAAGCCATGGAGATAATAGCGTCAATTTCAGCCTTCAGCCCTCAGAAGCTGTAGTTTTTTTGTTGTTGCTCATCCAGTATCAAGAGCTTCGCTCTGACTAATCTGGATCCGACCCGCGACGTCGCACACCTGGCTATGGTGGGAGAGTCTACCAACGAGGCTGCGGAACCCGCCAGCGTCAGGGCCCAGTTAAAGTTGGATGCGAACCTAATTATTTTTTTTAAAACACCAAACAAATATTCCTAAAATAAAAGTATAAGAACTCCAACTCTTAAAGGACAACTGCAAGAAAATATTTTTAAAGGAATATTAAAATTATTTTATTTAAAAATAAAAAAGAAAGTAGAATCTCTCACTTGATAAAATATAAACGTGTTATTAAATTAATTATCGTAGAGGAAGTATTAGTAGGGGTGATATAGGAAAAATATGATAAAAATTGCTCAAAATTATTTTATAAAAAAGTATAATTGGGATGTATATAACATTAATGAGTTGCAAACATTATTTACTTTATAAAATATATAGGTGTATTATTAAATTATTATTGTCTTTAATTATTAGTGAGAAAGTATAAATAAGGGTATTATAGGAAAAAATTGGCAAGAGTTAAAATTTGCTATTATAATTAGGATCAAAAGCAACTACTTCCAAAATGTGGTCCTACAATTAGGACCGGATGGAGTATTAAACAAAGAGTCAAATAGCACAATGTGATTTGTATTCGAATATTTTTTTTAATTAAAAAAAAGTCAATTTAACAAGAAAATATTTAAATACTATATTGAAAAATCACTTTCACGAATTTTACATATATTAAAAAAAAAAAAACTAGAAGGTTGAGAATTTGACTTCCAATCTGATTTTTTTTTTTTTTTGGGAAGAAAAGTTCATTTGCTAATAATGCTAAGCCAAACATGATTTTTGACTTCAAAAGTAAGTTTTGAAATCATAAACAAGCACTATCCATCATAAAAAGCGTTATTTGACAAGCACGTTTATGTATAGAGAGATACACATGTGAGCAAATTAAAGACAGATGTAATGATGCTTGAGAGATTATTAATTAAATCAATAGTGTGTATGTATATGTTTTTTTTTTTTTGTTTCCAAATAGTATTTATGTATTTGTTGAGAGAGTAGGAATACATAGGTGAGTTTTATATACATACACCCCACGTATGAGGTAATTGAGGATGCGGTATAGAATGTTAAAGTCATGGGATGTTAATAAGAGGAAGACATATCAAAGAAGCTTGCGACCGCCGCCCCGACAACGACTCACTGCACTACAACCTCTGGTGTATGGATTAGCAGGTCGATGAAATGTTTGGAACACGGAACCACCATGGACATAGTGGTTGCCACCTTCAGGATAATGCATGCCTTTTCCGTCTTCATGACCACCACCGACCACCGAGATGGTCATCACCGACAATAACAGCACCGCACACAGTAAAGCTCCCTTCATTGATTTTGACATTGCCATATCCCTCTCCCCTCAATATGCTTCCCATCTCTAACCTATGTATATATACTCACACCTAAATTTCTCTATTCTAAGACACCCAGACTATTATTACATTTACATTACATCCACACATAATAAATAACAGAATACCAACAAATCTCTAAAATTAACCATCGGCTAATGCCTCTAGACATTCTTCTAATAATCCCACCCTTTTAAAGCAAAAACTTTTAGGATGATAACAGATCCAAGAGAATGGATGCAATTCCTTAATTAGGAGAAAAAAATCAGTTAATCATAAGCATCAAACCAAGAACATATAACAAGTGTCACGGTAAAACTGGTTTTTTTAAAAATAAATTACAATGTCATATACTACGCCTTTTTTGAAAAAAGTAAATCTGCAGGTAAAAAAAGTTATTTATTTTTTATATTAACTTTACGGTTTTTCAACATTCAACAAAGAATTTGAGTTAAAAAAAAAAAGAAAGTTGAATCTCTCACTTGATAGAATATAAGATGTTAGCCGTAGGATGGATGAGATTAACCGTGAGATCTCAAGCAATGGGAGTTCTCATTTTCTTGAAGATCTTTAGAGGAAGCTTTGGGGTAGAGCTAGATGAGACTTTAACTCAGGAGGCTTTGCTGTGGGCCCAGAAAGCCCGGATCAATTGGTCAATTGATGGTGATCGTAACACTAAGCTATTCCATGCTCATGCAAATGGTTGAAGAAAGCATAATAGAATTGATGCTCTATGTATTACGGAGGGGGAATGGTGTTTTGATCAGGAGCGGATTAAACGGCATGTGACATAGTACTTTTCAAACTTGTTTACGGAGGAAATAGCGGAGCGTTTGAGTCTTACATGCAGTGTTACCTATCCAAAGCTACTGGATGCTCACAACCGTATCTGTCAAAGGGAAGTTGGGGAAGGTGAGATCAGGGACGCTTTGTTTAGTATGGGTGCACTCAAATCACCAGGGTCGGATGGGTTTAATGCTTTGTTCTTTCAACACCAATGGGATACGATTCGGGCTTCTATGGTCCAGTTTGTTAAATAGGTATTTATCTCCCCTCACAAAATTGGTGATGTTAATGGAACACTTCAAGTCTTAATCCCGAAGAATGACAATCCAAAGACGTGTAGGGATCTTAGACCTAATAGCTTATGTAACGTCATTTATAAGGTAGTCACAAAGATAGTGGCAAACTGAATGAAAGACTTCATGTCCCATGTTATTTCCCTGAACCAGTGTAGCTACGTTCCCTGTCGGCAAAGTTCCGATAATATTATTGTCGCCCAATAAGTGATTCGTTCTATGAGGACTATGGGAGGAAAGAAGGGGTTCATGGCGATCAAAATTGATCTTGAGAAGGCATATGATAGGGTGAATTGGAAATTTCTTCTTCAGTGTTTAGATGAACTGCAGCTTCCTAGCAACATCATTTAGGTGGTTGAGAATTGTATATGCACGATGAATATTCAATTGTTATGGAATGGGCACAAGGCTGAGTCGTTTACATCATTGCGTGGGGTCAAACAGGGGGATTCTCTTTCGCCTACCTCTTTGTCATTTGTATTGAGAAGTTAGCCCATATGATTCAAGAACAGATGGCAGCCAAGAAATGGAAACCTATATGTCTTACAAAGAAGGGTCCGCCAATTTCACATCTATTCTTTGCAAATGACATCATTTTATTTACTGAGGCATCCCTTCAACAAGCGGAGATGGTTCGTGATTGTTTGTCATACTTCTGTGCATGTTCAGGCCTACAAGTTAATGTAATTAAGACTCGAGTATTTTTCTCTAAGAATATAAACCATAACAAGAGCTCGGAGCTTAGTGCGACTCTTGGCTTCTCTCAAACAGCTGACCTCGGCAAATATCTTAGGGTGCCACTTCACCATAAGCGGATTGGAAGGAATCTTTTTCAGGGTGATTAATAAGGTGAAGCAAAGGTTGACCCGGTAGAAAGCTACCTCTTTTTCCTTAGCAGGCAAGGCTACTCTTATATCCTCGGTGTCTTCAACCATCCGACATATACCATGCAAACTTCTTACCTTCGGGCTACGGATTGGGAAGCATTGGATAGACACAATAGATTCTTTTTGTGGGGGAGTACAGCGGAGCGCCGTACGACCTCTTTTGTGCCTTGGGACAAGGTGTGCAAACCAAAAAAGAGGGGCGGATTGGGGTTAAGACACGCCAAATACCAAAACCAAGCATTACTTATGAAAGTAGGATTGAAGCTGGCCACACACAGGGAGGATCTCTGGGTTAAAGTCGTTCGGGATAAGTATAAATGTGGGGATGATCTCCTCCCTCGCATTGAACCAACGCGGTCCGGCTCCAATGTATGGATGGGTATTAAAATTTTTTGGGATAAAGTGTTTGGGGGGATTGAAGCTACTAATGATGCATCTGAGGTGAAATGGAAATGGGAGAGGAGTGGGAATTTTCAATGAAGTCTACATATAGGGTGCTTTCCGAGGATATAAGGGATTAAGGAAGGGACTGGGGACGCTTATGGAAGGTCCGACTCCCTCTCGATGTAAGACACTTCTCTTGTTAGTTGCGCGCCAGGGGTTACTCACTAATGTAAATCGACTGAAATGAAGTTTAGCGACGGATCCAAGTTTCACTCTTTGCGGGGCAAGTGCTAAGGATACCCTGCATGTTTTTCAAGACTACCCACACTTGAGATCATTATGGAGGAAGGTGGTGCCTAGTGAGAGGTGGCGTGGGTTTTGTAATATGAATTTGACAGAATGGGTATGGTGAAACATTAGAGGACAAAATGAAGCAAGCAAGGAGTGGGCCTCGCAATTCGTTATTCTATGTTTGGTGGATCCGCGACGGAGGAATCTGTTCCTCTTTGAGGGTAAAACAACTTTGAATGATTCTATTCTTGCTAGTGTGTGTGCCATGATAGAATGTTTAAATTCTACGAATAACCACCTTGTTGGATTAAAACTTCAAGGTGTTACCCGACCCCGCATCGAGAGAGTTGGCGCTCGCTGGAGGAAGGATGGGTGAAGGTTAATGTTGATGGAGCATATTTTAGAGTTTCGGACAAGTGTGCCTGTGGAGGTCTTATTTGGGATGCAGCTGGGAATTTCCTCAAAGGCTTCATTCACCCCATGGAGAATGGGGATGAGCTCACTACAGAGATTTGGACGTGTTTTTTAGGGTTGAAGAGTGCTTGGTCATTGGGAGTGAGGAAAGTATGGCTAGAGACGGATTCCTCTGAATGCCTTGATCTGCTTCTTCATGAATAAGGTGGTCATCATCGTGATGCTGAGATCATTAATGAAGTCAAAATGCTGCTCCATATGGATTGGACTACGACGCTTACCTACGTCCCTTGATCGGGTAATGCTGTTGCAGATTTCTTAGCAAAGAAGGGCCTGGAGGAAGGACTAGGATATCATGAGATTTATCAGTCCTCTACGGCGTTGAGAGTTATCTTATGTCAGGATTGTAATGGGTGTGATATTCCCATAGGTGGTAACTGAGGTGTCTCATTTGTATCAAAAAAAGAAAGAAAGAAAGAATATAAGATGTTATTAAATTAATTATTGTGGATAAAGTATTAGGGGTGATATGGGAAAAATATGACAAAAATCGCTCAATTATTTTATTAAAAAAATAGAATTAAGGTGTATTTGGCATTAATGACTTGCAAACATTACTTACTTTATAGAATATATAAGTGCATTATTAAATTATTATTGAGAAAGTATCAATAGGGGTATTTTAAGAAGAAATTGACAAAAATTAAATTTTTTCCTATAATTAGGACCAAAGCTAACTTCTAATTGTTGTCCTAAATTAGGACAGGGAGTAGTAATTTGCAACGAAAATTCAATTTCCTTTTGCTCGATCAGATGTTACAATCTTCATTGCTCGGTAGGTAGATCATATAAAAAGACTAGGAACCAGTTTCCCTACCTATCCCAAGATAGGTAGGGAGAGCTCTTCCAGATTTGGATGATCTAGATTTAATTCTTTAACTGTCAATTTTTAAATGAAAAAATCATTTTTTAAAAATATGTTAGTTGGAAAATTATCTTTATTTTAGATTTTCTAAAATCAACATAATTATTTTTTAAAAAATAAAAATTAAAAAAAAATAAATCTGGACTGTGCAGATCAGAGCTCTCCCTACCTATCTTGGGATAGATAAAAAACTGGTTCAAAAGACTAGCACAACGAGGACTCACGGATTCACATAAAAAAGCCCATTTCCCAACTTGTTGGAAAGTCTTCGTTTCTTTTCTTTACCAAAAAATATCTTCTCTTTTCTTTTTTCCCGTCTGATTTCTTGTTCGAAAAGTTAAACCCTACCAAAAGGGTCAAGCATAAACCCTGAACTCTTCTTCTCCACTCTTTCTCACTCGACCCTATCGCCAGGTATAATCTTCTCGTCTATTGCATTCATCGCCTTGTTCATTTCGTTTCTGGTATGTTCCTTCTTGTTGTCAATATATGTGGAAATTGGATCAAATTCCCATCCCTCACTTTTTAGTCTTCTGTTTACCGAGAAAATACAGAGGATTGTTAGATATTGATCGTGCGGGTTGCTTCCCCCTTCTATGAAGTCCTTCATATATTGATTCTATCTGCATTTCAGCGGTGGCTTTCTGAATCTTCTAAATCTTACCCCTCCTCTATTGGGAAAATGAATTTCAAGAACTTGAAGGTTCCAAACATTCCAGGTGGTGCTCCATCCTCTTCACTGGTTAAGCTGGGGATTTATGGGGGGATTGGCCTCTATGCAGCTGCGAACAGTCTTTACAATGTTGAAGGAGGGCATCGGGCTATTGTCTTCAACCGTGTACTCGGTGTCAAAGACAAGGTCATTGTTTGGTATCTAATTATTTTCTTTCCTAGAAATATGATTGTTTTTGCAGATTACACCGAGTTTTAACCTGGAAAACGTATTGTGTAATTGTATATACTATAGATAATTTGATGTACACTGGAAACGATATGACTAGTGTTTGTCCATTGAAGATGCTAAATCCACTACTCAAGGTGCTTCAGTAAAAGACAATCTGCATCATATTAGCCTTACAACGCTGCTAACGAAATTCAAATCTCTGTCGTCATATAGGTCTATCCTGAAGGGACACATTTTATGATTCCGTGGTTTGAAAGGCCGGTCATCTATGATGTCCGTGCTCGGCCTCATCTCATTGAGAGCACGTCTGGGAGTCGTGATCTCCAGATGGTAAATGCTTCTAACTAAAACTTGTCATGAAATTTAAATTTGAAAAACATAATGTTCACAGCTCTTACTTCTGGACCCTTTCGCCAGAAAGAATTCCAGTCTTAATTATCTCATCCTAAATAAAATTGAGTTTCTTTTTAGCATTTTTATTATTTTGTTTTAACGTTTAATGTAGCTTGCTTTTCTCTTGGTTTAGCCCGTTTACACCTGCTTGATGTCTTTAAACTTACTTTCATTAGGCGTTCTGTACTTCTGTTTTCATTCAAAGTAATCCTAAGAATGATAGAAGCATGAAACCTTTACTAGTTAGACTACTTATTTGCCAGCAGATCTGTTTGGTTTCTGGAAATTGATTTTGAAATATTTGAGATTTCGAGAAATTTGTGTTCTTTTTTACCATGCTGGCTCTGAATTGCATGTGCTTGTCCATATGATTGTGATTTTGTTGCGCAGGTGAGAATTGGGCTTCGAGTCCTTACCCGTCCTACACCAGGTGAATTACCTTCAATTTACCGAACTCTGGGTGAAAATTATAATGAAAGAGTTTTACCTTCTATTATACATGAAACTTTGAAAGCTGTGGTAGCACAATACAATGCCAGCCAACTGATTACTCAAAGAGAGGTATGGCCGTGCAAACTATGATTTGGCCAATAAGCATGCTAGTTGTCGAGATGTTTCAATTTTGTTGCAGTCTCAGAATGCCAATAGTTATTTGTTTTGTCATTTACTAGTCTAACATGTTCTATATTTAATATGGACATCGATTATTTCTGGTTTGGCACTTTGGTAAATTGAAGAGGTGCTATCTTTAAGTTTGTCTCGTTACCAATCCTTCTGTGCTGCTTGCAAATTCATCCATTGCTTTCTTAGTAAAATTAAAAAATCCGTTTGAATGAAGAGAAGGAAGTATATTGATTGGCTTTGTTGTTTGAAGGCTGTGAGTAGGGAAATCAGGAATGTTCTGAAAGGGAGGGCGGCCAACTTCAATATTGAACTTGATGACGTGTCAATTACCTCTTTGACCTTCGGCAAGGAGTTCACAGCTGCAATTGAAGCCAAGCAGATTGCTGCACAAGAAGCTGAGACGGCAAAATTTGTTGTGGAAAAAGCTGAACAGGACAAGAAAAGCGCTGTAATCAGAGCACAGGTGAGACTAGGAATTTTGAGTACTCAGAATCATATGCACCCACCACTTTGGATTAAAACAGAACAATTTTGCTTCCTTGTGTTTATATTAATTCAGCCAACTCATCTTTGATGTTGGTAATAACCAGGGTGAGGCAAAAAGTGCCCAGTTGATCGGTCAATCCATTGCCAACAATCCGGCTTTTATCGCACTGAGGAAGATAGAAGCCGCAAGAGACATCGCACATACTATTGCAAATGCGGGAAACAAGGTCTACCTGAATTCCAATGATCTGTTGCTGAATCTTCAAGAGATGAATTTGGAAACTGACAAAAACTGAGCATCTCCGTATCAAATTGGAATGCAGTTTAGGTGGTTCAATAGTAAGCTTTTGGAATCAGTTTAGCCAGAGGTTATCTGAGGTTCAGTTCAAATGTCTGTCCTTTTCTGTTCTTATTTGGGAAAAAAATGCAAAAAACGATGGAAACTTGTGCATTGTTGGACATGTTAGTGGAAATTGTGCGGCATGCCGCATTAATCATGATGTTGTTAGTGGGAAAGATTTGGAAATTTTCCTACTCTTATGAGCAATTAATTCTTTCTTCTTGTCGTCTTTCGTGTAAGATGGATGATTTAAAATACAAAATGAAGATATTTGGGGGTGGAAATATTCTGACGTCTTCTCGCCCCGCAAGATGTTAGTAAAGGAACCCTTGTATTCCAAATCAGCTGCCTGATTATATATTCTTGGTCATTACGAATTGTCGTTTATGATTGTGGAGTGCCTCGTGGGTGGGCTTTCAAAGAAAGTGGCATCCATCCTACTCCTATATTCCTATGTGCTCCTGCATCCATCATCCGACACGAAATGAGTATTTCTTTGGTCAAAAGTTTGAAGGTGTGGTGATTCATGATTGGTGAGGCAACCACGCAAAAATTCCTAATTCTGTATAATTGTGGCGGTGGGTCATCTATATACATATAATCCCAAGATCCTTACATTCATTCGCTGAATCTGATGCCCATCAAAAAGCAACTGACCAGTTATCGTTCAAAACATAGTTACTACTAGATTATGACAATTCGCGCGCACACAAGTACGTCACGCATGAGAATGAAACTGAAAGGAGGCGCATCAACGTTGGCCCATTATTGTGGGTTGACGTAGGAATGAATAAGATAAGGTCGCATGAAGAATGAGGCCAACATGGGCATACTATTTCATTATATAATATTCAGAGCCGGAAGCCAGAAATAAAACGATGGAATTGCGTGAGCGCCGGCGTAAGCTATTGTTTATCCGCTGCGAATGGATAAAATAGAATTTAGGAGATGATGTCGTATGTGACGGGACAATGAACATGCAGAAACATGGCTTGTGTCGCTTATTATGACTTGAACGAGGCGTTGTTGTCCTGTTCGATACAAACGATGTGGCCGCTTGGCTTCACTGAATTGGCAAGTAGCTTGAATTATGATGCGCAAGAAACAGGGGATGACAAGAGCAGAGGGGCAAGGGGTGGGGTAGGATACACGTTGGGATGAAGTAATAGGTGGAGGAAGACGACAGGGAAGGGGTTGGTTGGCGACAACCAAGGACTTCATTTTGCATTATCCCTGCCACGTGGCGGACCCTCCCTCCTGAGTTCCGAGTCCTGACATTCCACCACACGCCTTCTCATCTCCCACCTAGTTTCCCTGCCTATTCTTGGGATAGGCAGGGGAAACTGGGCTCCCCTGGACCATTCAGATTTGATATGCACAGTTTAGATTTTATTTTTTAAAAAATCATTTTTAAAAAAAAACATTAATTGAAAGATTATCTTTATTTTAGATGTTCTACCTATTAAAATATTTTTTTAAAAAAATAAAAAATCAAAAAATCAAATATAAATTGTCCAGATCTAATCTGAACGATTCAAGGGAGCCGAGGGTCCACTTGCCCATCCTTTGGATAAAGGATAGGCAAGATAGCTAGATCCTTCTCATCTCACGTACCGCCTTGCCAGTCTCTCATTTCAACGTTGCTCTTATATGCTCTTTTGTCATTTTATCTCTTACTTTTTATTTTCATTATTTATTTATTAGATTTAATATTTCTGTTTTTACTGGATAAATTTTTTCCCTGCGATACTCACATAAAAGCGAGTTGGTCCCATTGTAAAAAGAAGAAAAAGAAAATATTAATGGAATTCATTCACTTTTATATGAGTGTGACAGAAAAAAATATTCCTACAGCAAAAGTAAAAATATTAAACCCTTATTTATTAGGATATTATTTTAAAAAAAAAGATATTTCAATTTTTTTATTACATATCAATTATAAAGAACCATGCTAACCATAATTGACCCCTATTTACAATCAAACACGAGATGGCTAAATTCCTTTGAAAAGGTTGTAAATTGAGTATGTATGATTTTTTAAAAAATGTTGTAAATTAGAGTAGATTTAATGAGTTATTAATACTTTTGCCTAATACTAGTAGCTCTGCTTCTTAAATCGAGGGCAGTTAGGTAAATTAGAGTAGTCTTTTATTTGGGAAACGGCAAATACTGAATTTTAAACGTTAACGTTGCCTCATCTGTGTCGGCCTACGCGTTGCTTCATCACCGTTTACTCAGTTGGGCAGTTGGCATTCGAGAACGTGAAAAAAATTAAGTAATACGACTACGAGTAGTTATTAATGTGACAACACGAGACGAGACATGGGAATGTGGAAATGACGCAAGTGGACGCCGTCCAAACAAGAAGGTTCACAATAAAATCAGAGAGAGAGAGAGGCAGTGACCCAATCACAAACGTCAGCCACAATACGACCAAATCCCACACCGCGTCTCTTCTTCTTCTTCTCTGCGTATCTCTATATATATAAACACATTAGTCTTTCTCTTTCTCATCCTCCAATCTCTCCAGCTCATTATTGATCTCTTCGTTATTCTCTTCTAAGCGACCACGATGCAAGAAGCGATTCCCTACAGGACATTTCATCACTCCTTCACCACCCACACTCCCTCCCTGTTTCCCCGGCGTCCGTAGCCAAGAAAGTGGCGGAGAACGCCGTGATTGTCGTCGGAAGGCGAGGCTGCTGCATGAGCCACGTCGTCAAGCGTCTTCTCTTGGGCCTGGGTGTCAACCCTGCGGTTTATGACGTCGACGACAAGGATGAAGCGGGTGTTGTTACAGAGCTTCAAGCATTGATTCAGGGCAACGATCAAGGCGACAAGGTTCACTTCCCGGCGGTGTTCATAGGGGGAAAATTGTTCGGAGGGTTGGATCGTCTCATGGCCACCCATATTTCCGGCGATTTGATTCCGATTCTCAAACAAGCAGGCGCCTTGTGGCTCTGACTCTTCAATTTCAATTTCTCCAGTAGGTTGACGCTTGTCTTTCTATTTTTCCTCTCTGTTTCGGAAGTTGTAAAGAAAGAAAAGGGATTAATTTCCTATAGAATGTTATGATATGACAAGGCAAGAGACAGAATATTTTTACTCTCTGGTATTCTCTCTCTCTGTTTCTCCGTTGCGTTAGCAGGGTTCCAGTTTTTACTTTATCTATCACAATCTGAACTGAGGAAAACAAAACGAGCCTTCACAGAGAAGGGGAAAAATTAGTTTCCTTCCCAACTTGACTTTTACCTCCATAAGTTCTTTTTCTCAAAAGCCATCAAAACCTATATTCTAGTCTAAATTGATTTTTTTGTTTAAAAAATCACTCTTAAAGAGATCAAACGTGATTCCAAATACGCTGTTAATCATGACTCCAAGAGATCCTTGAATCATTTCTCAAGACTTGCTTTAATTTTGTTTGTTCTATGTAGACCAACTTAATACATTCGCAGTTCAAATGCGAGAGTTAAAAGTTAAAACAGTACTATTCATCTCTGGATTAAGGGTCATGTGCAGACGTGCAGTAATAGCATACAGCTACTCTCAATAATGTCAGCAATTAAGACATGGTTCTATTCTTTTACGGTTTCTTTGAGCAACACGTCATAGTATATACTAGTTTTACATATTACCAACTGTGGCAAAATGCTAACAGCCATGGTACTTTCACACGAATCTAAATAAACCAAACAAGATTTGAAGTCCCTCTCATTCATACACACCTGAAGGGAGAAAGAAAATACACATTATATTAGTGGGCCAAGTAAGGTTGGTTCAGGTGGTAAAATTTGCTTAAAACCTGGTCTTCAACATCCAAAAGAATAGTTAACTCATAACTTTATTTGATAATGAAAATATAAAAAAGTTATAATAGTTTCAAATTATGGATGAAAATGTCATATTTTCTATTTTCTCGATCGTCCCAATGGACCGACGTAAGGAAGTAGTGGCCATTGTTACGAAAAAATGAGAATATATAAGTTCATTTGAGGACGACAATATATAGAAGAAAGATCTGAAAAGAATATTATACAAAAATATCATAACTCTCCCAAATTAGCTGTTGCTTTCAATTCTATTCACGTTGATCTATTATTGGTTGGTTTGTTCCAAATAACTAAAACGAGCTTGCGTACGTGCTTCATTTATTTATTTATTTATTTATGGGGTCTATTTCCTCGTAACCCAACCAAAAAAGTAGCCATCGATCATTACGAAAAATGACTATAACTTTTTCATCACAAAAACGGAAGAAAAATGTGAAAAGAATGGTCTACTTTTCACTGTATTCCAAAGTATAACTCCCAGAATCCTCGCCTTCCTTCAATTTCCTTCCTCTACATTATTCATTAGTTTATTCACAGCAATTCAAACATGCTCACACTTGTACCCAAAAAAAAAACGCTCACATTTATTGTTAATTTTTTTGTACACTATTGTAAAATAAAATAAAATTTTAATAATTTTCATCAGCTTAGACATAATTGAAAAAATCAAGAAAACAATATATTTAATTCAAAATTAAACTAAACGCGTGTGTATGGCGTTAAAGAAATGCAAATCCGATGGGCTTTGATATTTGGGCCAAATTTTTGAAATGGAGTTCAAAAGTATAGGGTCACATATCACACCCGGCCATACCCGTCACTTCAATTCTAGGTACTTCAGTATATTTTTCAACTTTGAAATGGCTCACCCATCTTCTGTTATATTGCATAGTTGGAAATCCTTTTCTATGGTGCAGGTTAGTGATTATGTTAGTAATGGTAGAACGCCAGATGCAATTGGGAATACGTCTTGGTCTAAACCTGAGGCGGGTTGGATCAAAGTTAATGTTGATGGGGCAGTTAATATTAACTCTCACAAGGCTGGCTGTGCTGGTGTCTTGCGGGATCATTATGGACGGTGGCTTGTTGGATTCTCAAAGGACATTGGTGTCTGTGATGCTTACCTTGCCGAACAACGGGCGGTTTTTGAGGGACTTAAACTTGCTTGGGATATGGACTATAGAAGAGTGATTTTGGAGACTGATGCTCAGGAGTTGGTTGTTAATTTAGTAGATAGGGACTGTCAATACTCTACTTTGTTATTGGACAGTATTAAAGAGCTGCTTAGTCGTGATTGGAGATTACAGATTCGGTCTATCCCGCGAGAGTGTAATAGAGTTGCGGATGCTCTTGCAAAATTGGGGATGTCCAAGTCTGATATTCTGAGAGATTGCCCTCCTTTTTTGATAGGCTGGGTTGATCAAGAGTGTATGTGAATGATTTCCCCTAGTGTTAGTCTTTATTCTTAATGTAATTGGCTGCTATGCCTCCTTTCTTATCAAAAAAAAAAAAAAAAACCAACGAGGGACCAACGGAGGTTGGCATGGTTGGATGGGAACCTTGCCCCTTAACAATCCGCTCCCGTGTTCGAGGCTGGGGGAGATGGGAATGGAGTGTACTTCCTTGGGAGACCTTGCCCCTTAATTGGCCCTGCAGAAGGTCGGAGTGGTGTGCCCACTTGCCCACCATTTTAAGCAGCTTGCTTAAGTAAGGTCTTGAGTTCGAGCCTTGTGAATGCAGAAAATTCCCACTGGGAGATCCTCCCACCATAGTTAAGTGCGTGATGCATGCGGGTCGGATCTAGATTAATTAGAGTGAAGTTCTGAATATCGGATGGGCAACCAAAAAAAAAAATGTTGACTCAAAAGCTTGAAGAAACTCATATTGGAATCAGATGCTTTGGACCTTATCACAAAGCTTTCCTATGAGAATGTAAATGGTGGAAGTCTACTACTGGTGAAAATTCAGGAATTGTTAAGACGAGACCGGCGAGTATGCTGCAAGTATGGTAGATTTGTTAGTCACCAAAGTGGTCAAATCCTTATGAATTATTTTAATTACAATTATTATTGTGATATTTCAAGCTTGATGCTATGAAATTATGTTTATGTTGTGGGTAAATTGTAGTTTATTCATATAAGGCGGTTATGGATCAACCCGAAGTTTGATTATTTGTCTTTATAATAATTAAACACAAATGTTGGTATTGTCCATATATTTATAGTTTTATTTAGAGATATAAAGATGATAAATATTTCTAGTTGGTATATGGATCACTGTCAAATTATGTGAAATCTTTTATAGCATCATTATTGTTAAATGATGTGTATTAGTGCGTCTCCAAAGGTGAACATTGATATGCATTGGATGAATTATGTTTAAATTTGTGAAGTATGTTGGTATGTGATATATATGACTCAAAGCATTAATGTTAAGTTCTGGTTTCTCGTGTTATTCAATTGATTAATAATAATGGAGAATAACAAATGAATGATCCCACTACTCATGATGAGATTATTGTTAATGAACCGAATGAACTCATTGTAGAAGAACCACAACAAATAGCATTAAAAGGATCTCAAAGTGAAAAGAGATCCGCTATTTCTAGTGATTATGTGGTATATCTACAAGAGTTTGAATTCGACTTGGGTATTCAGGATGATCCAGTTACTTTTTCACAAGCCATGAATAGTGAAAATGGTGACAAGTGGTTAGATGCCATGAAAGATGAGTTGAAATCTATGAAACAAAATGATATTTTGGGACCTTGTTGAGTTACCAGAAGGATGTAAGAGAGTTGGTTGTAAGTGGGTCTTTAAGACCAAACGTGACTCTCATGATAATTTGAAACGTTACAAGGTTAGACTAGTTGCAAAGGGATTTACTCAGAAAGACGGCATTAACTATAAAGAAACCTTTTCACCATCAGTTTCTAAAAAAGATTCTTTAAGAATCATTAAGGCATTGGTGACTCATTATAATTTAGAGTTACACCAGATGGATATGAAAATTGCCTTTCTAAATGGGAATTTAGAGGAAGATGTGTACATGGACCAACCAATGGGGTTCATAGGAAAAGGAAAGGAGCACATGGTATGAAAATGAAAGAAATCAATATATAGACTTAAATAAGCTTCAAGACAATAGTACCTTAAGTTAAATGATATTGTTGTTTCCTTTGGATTTAAAGAAAACATTGTTGATCAGTGTATATAATGGTACCTTAAGTTCAATAATACTGTTGTTTCCTTTGGATTTAAAGAAAACACTGTTGATCAGTGTATATATCTGAAGGTCAGTGGGAGCAAGTTTATATTATTGGTTCTGTATGTTGATGATATCTTGCTTACAATTAATGATCTTGGTCTTTTAAATGAGACTAACAAGTCTCTCTCTAGTAACTTTGAAATGAAAGATATGGGTGAGGCAGCTTATGTGATTGGGATAGAAATATTCCATGATAGATCAAAAGGATTGTTGGGCTTGTCTCAGAAAGCATATATTAATAGAGCTTTAGAGAGATTCAGAATGGAAAACTGCTCATAATCTCTTGTTCCAATTCAAAAAGGAGATAAGTTTAGTCTTATGCAATGTCCTAAAAATGAATTGGAAAGAAAAGAAATGGAAGCAATTCCGTATACATCACTAGTTAGGAGCTTAATGTATGCTCAAACTTGTACGAGACCAGATATCAGCTTTGCAGTTGGAATGTTGAGAAGATACCAAAGTAATCCTGGCATGAGTCATTGGAAAGCTACAAAGAAAGTTCTGAAATATTTATAAGGAACTAAAGGTTACATGCTTACTTGTAGGAGGTCTAGCAACCTCAAAGTGATTGGATAAGCAGTCGGTAATTGCTACATCCATTATGGAAGCTGAATTTGTGGCATGCTTTGAGGCCATGGTTCAAGATAAATGGCTACGGAATTTTTTTTCAGGGCTTGGATTAGTCGACAATATAACCAAGTTGCTGAAAATTTGTTGTGATAATTCCGCAACAGTCTTCTTTTATAAAAAAGTCAAGTATTCTAAAGGTGCTAAGCATATGGAATGAAAATACTTTGCCGTTAAAGAAAATGTTTAGAAATATAGAGTGTCAATAGAACATGTTAATACCAATCTTATGATTAGCTTATCCCTTAACAAAGGGATTACTGCCCAAGACATTGATGAGAGTTGCCAAGCCCTCACAAAATAACCAAGTTCAATAAAAATTGCAATATAGAGAACCTGGATCGTTTCTCTCAAGGAATTCACAGTAGGTCCAAAATCAATAGTAAACAAGTAACACAGTAACCATAATGGGGGAGTTTTTTCAATGTAATTAAAATGAAGTCAAGCTAGAATAGAATATAAGAATCGAGATTAATCAGATTAAAAACGATTAACCCAGAATTGGGATGCCATAACCTTCATCGGACAAAAACATAATAATTGAACTCGTGATTGATTCTGGACAAACCGAAATCTTTGCGTTTGTCTAGAAACTCCCTTGACTAGACAAACCTAGCATCTGATCAAACACATGGCGAGCTCGCTGTGCGATCGCACAACGCTCTTTAGAACCCAGTCCGACCTATGTCCTTGAGATATCAATCTGGGTATTAAATCTAATACCCAATCTGCAATCATAATCGGATCCGATTAAAATAAACAGAAATGAATTACATTACCAATTGAAGCATGGGTCCTCTCGATTCGCAGAATCTTCAATCCATGGGTCAACCATAGAAGCTTAGCCAAGCATGGCTAGACAAAACGCAGAAGAAAAGATGAACATGAACATGAACATGAACAAGATGAACAATCCAGAGAAAATAATAAGCTTCTAATTTAATCCAAAAATCTCATATAATGTAATTGAGACTATGTTTGTAGCCACCATCTAATTTTCCTTATATAGGAAAGATGACTAAAAATAGGAAACCCCTAATAATAGGAAACTTCTAATAATAGGAAACCTCTAATAATAGGAAACCTCTAATAATAGGAAACTTCTAGTAATAATTGGTCTTTTATTATAAAATTCGGGCTCAATAAAAATCTAGAAAAACGTGTCTGTCTTTAGCTCCAATTTCATCCATGTCCTTGTCCGAATAAGCCTTCCAAGTCTTCATAACAATTGTAGCTCTCTAAATAATCTAAAAAATGAAAGAAGAAGGAGGCTAATCGGATATCTAGATCAAAAGTTATGGCGAAAATAGTGAAGCACTATATATCTAAAATTTTATTACAAAAACGAATTAAATCTAATTAAAAACTCAAAGCTTGATTAAGTAATAAAATTCATTATTTATTAACTAAACAATCCTAAATTTATTCACCAAGAGATACAAATAAGTGTAATAATATTCAATTTTCAGACATTCACTGATCATGTGTATAGTATGGGTATTATGTCTGCTAGCAAATGTTAAGATTATTGTTATGTATTGGTCATTGACGCTTTGAACTCATTAGTATATATGTGTTTCTGAGATTCTCCTATTTTCAACTTTATGTATGCATACATAAATGATGTTGTTGGAAAACATGATTTGTCTACTATGAAGACTTTATTGATGGATATTAAAGTTACTTCCATTAAAGTGTCATGTCAAGGAGAAAGACTAATAAAGTAGTACATGGAAAGGACTACGTTGATATACTTAATATACTGATGTATAACCACCATGATTCGTATTAGTTTTATTCTTAATTATGACTTATGATGTAACCAATATATATGAAATCTTTTAGTCAAGATTATGCACAAAATTATTGATATTTTGTTAAATCATGAAATGCCATATATCACATGAGCTAAGTGGGAGAATGTAAGAAATGTCTTATGTGACTGTGATAAATGTATATGATTTAATAATTAATGAAGGGGCTGAATGACTTTTGGGAAGAGGTTTCTTGATTGCTTGATGAGAGCAGTCATATCCATAGGATGTACATGTCTTTTGGATACATAAGTTATTTAAAGGATAGAAACTTGTCCATTCACTCTCTGACGATTATAGACGCCTCTAGTTTTCTATCAAGAAGAGAGAGCGTGAAATGAAGGGTAAAGAGAATGATAAAGGTTTCAATTATCATACTACAAGTCACATATTATGAAGTATCGATTCCGCAATTATGAATAGAGGTTAGTGCATCTTAACTTAAACATGTAGTGTTGTGGAAATCATGAGGTCTTAAGATCCTTATTCATGTTCTTATTACTTGATATTTGAACATGAAATTATAGAAAAACTTTCGGCCTCTACTTATAATTATTCATTCCCCCTTATTAGAATGTATTTTATTTCTTCGTCTATATTCAAACGCCCATATGGGATCCATCGTGATTGTGGAGTACTTTTGTTGTGATAACAAACAAGTACTTAATTTAATTTACAAAAGAAAGGCACCACAAATTTAGGCAAGCAAGATGGAACATAACAAAAATCACTTTTTATGGCCATCACGACATTGTATTGACTATTGACTGGGGCTATATATATATATATATATATATATAAAGCACGATGGATAAAATGGTGGAAGCAGTGGAAGATGGGCCTCCTTTTTCTGTGAATAATTCCCATGAGGAAGGAGCTAGGGTTTTGAAAATCTGTCATTTTGCTGCAAAATTATTTGCCAATAATTGAAGAAGGAGAGCTGACAAATCATATCCCCAATTGATTTTCTTCTCTGATCTATCTCGATATCGTATCAAAATTCAAACCTTTTTTTGTTCTCTCTTCTTTTATTTCCTCAGTGGAGCCTTGAGTGCTCGCTACTCATATATTTGTGACGGTGACCTTCCTCGCAACAGAGAGAAGAGATAGTGCGTGACTCTCTTCTTTTAATTAATTTGATTATGATCTTGATTTGAAAATAAATTAAACTTCTGATTTGGGCATTATTTAGTCCCTCTCTCCCTCTTCTTTTTTTGCATGGATGGTCCCTACCTCTTTAAAGGAATTGAAGCTAGGAGAGAAGTGGATGCTTTTGAGTCACGCTTTAGAAAGCTAAAAGGAGAAAGCCTCGTAGTGTTATTAATATTATATGAGAAAGATGGGAATTGATAGAAGGTATAGTAGTGGTGGTCTATTCTTTTCGCATGCCACCACACAGTGCTTTGCCTCTTCACCCTCCTAACCTCCTTCATTCTCATCAACATTTCATCATTATCCATTCCCATAATACACATAAAATTATAACTCTTATTATTGCTTACTTATTTTCAAATGTGCGTGTTTTGTTGATTTTTTTAAGAAATGTTTATCACTAATCTACAAATTTTTTTTAAGTTTTTGTTGGGGTGATTTCCTTTAACCTAGCTAATGGAAATCATTTTCTCTTTTACTTCACCAAATTGTTTGCCACCATCTTATACCAATAACACGATTATCCATAATAGGCCAACATGATTATATTATAGCCATATTATCTTGCGCCTAATTACTTGGTCGTTTGATCCAATCCTTAACTCGTTTTGAGAATGAAATACAAGTTTGGTTTAAAAACGTTAAAGCCAGAAATCAAAATCTAGGTTAGACCAATTATCTATAATAAGCTAGCTCAAATCTCAAAAATTTCTATCACTTGAAAATGCCATAACCTTAATGTCCCACAAGGCCACAAGTCTATAAACTAAATGCTATGATATATCATTAGAGTCTCTGCCAATGTTGGATTATATTTCATTGAATTATCTTAATTAACAGGCCTTTTCAAGAAGAAGTAATATTATTTGGCATTCATTGAATTCTTTTATGCTTTCCAATGGAAGTATGGAAAGCTAGAGAGAGGGATTGGTGGAGTTTCAAAAACAATTGAAAGTTTTGGGGCCTAGAAAGTTGAAGCCATTGGGAGGAGTGGTGGGAGAATATTCTAAGGCCACCAAAGTTCAACAGCTAAATTCCAAAGATTAAACTTAAACAATGTGCTCAAATCAAGAACATCATTAGATTATGATTAAGGGTCTGCCAATGTTGCAGGCAAAAGTCAGCCCACAGGGTGACGACTCTCAAACTTCCAAATATTCACTGCCTTTGTCAGCTCCTTGTCTTTTAACCTTTTCCCTCTCTTCAAACATTCATACCATTTCCCCCTTTTCCATTCAATCCCATTTCCAAGGTCATGTGAATTCAAACTAGCTAAATACATATGCCTAGAGAACCACATTTTTAGGTCAAGCATACTTTTTTTTTTCTTTCCCTCGATTTTTTATTTTTCTTCTTCTGGTGGTTAGAACTTAGAAACAAGATCATGGATACTAAAATACTGAAATAGTTCATGCCCCCGTAGCTTATAATTTGATTAGGATCATACGATGATTGATGAGAAGGAAGAAGAGGGCGGGCAGCTTTATTATATTTTTAAAACTCTTTTCTTGCAAAGTTGTGATAAATATGTGATCTATTTATCTGTGCTTGTTTGGGATCACGTTTGAGACCTCTAAAAGTACTATTCAAGTAAATCGAGACAAAACAATTTTCATTTACTTACCTCGTATATTATAAATCATGATTGAAAATTTGCTTTTTAAGGCTCCAATCGCTAATTTAAACAAGCACTTAATACATCCATATATATACATGGAAGTTGTTAAAAATTTCCATAGAATCCTTGGGATTCTTTTAAAGTTAAAAAGAAAATGGACGTGAAAGATGTGATAGGTAGAAAAAGGCACAAAGTGAAATATCTATCAAACCGACCAGAAAATTGACAATATATAAAAAGGTACTTAAGATCAGTTCATATTCTACTCGGATACGGCTCAAATATCGTCCAGCCAATAAAGGTCTGTCAATATTGGCCTTTTTACCGGTGCTAATAATAAATCCAAGAATTCAGGACTTATTATCAGATCAACTACATCATCGTAAGATAGTAATATATATAGAAACAATAATAAGAACAAAGAAACAGATAGTTTGATATAGGCACACAATAAAATTAAAGTCAAGTTGGAGGAGCGATCCAGCCAATATTGTGAGACATACCATGTTGTCATCTGGACGATTATTCCCTTTTCTGTGTTGTTTCGTCGTTTCCTGTGGAAATTACCTTCATTGACAGTTTGGATTGTGCATGGACACACGTGCATGGCTGTTTTCCAAGAGTAGTGTCAAAATATTAATGTACAGCTAGCCGTATCTCTTCTTAGTACGTAATTTGTAAATTTTAATTACATAGTTTATTAACAAAAATTAATTACATACCAGGGGTCATGGCCTCTTCAGTCTTCCCTTTCAAACCCAATATAGGCCATGCATGCGTTTCACAACATTTTTGGCTTGTTATTAGCAGCAATCTTTGGACACTTCCACTTTTAATAGATAGGTTCAAAAGAGTCCCATTTGTGTGTAAAATGTGCGTTGAAGAAGGGGTTTAACTTGCGATTAAAAAACATTAGTGGGATTACTTATTAATAAGTAATTATATATGACCAAATCTATAAATGGAAATTAAATATTAATGAACAGAAAATGGTGATTGGAAGATAAAGGGTTAGAAAAATAACAAAACAAAAGGAGACAATTATGGGATAATCATTAATTCCTAATGGAGATGAACTTTTTATTTTTCCGACCTCATCATGTGGTCATGATCATATACCTTTGCTTCATCTTCCTCTCCTCTCTTATCTTTTATGGGGGTCGTATATTTCCCTCTCCCTTTTCTAATTCCTAGTCTTTACACCCACTTTCTCTTTCTCTACTTTAATTTAACTTTCCCCGCCTGCTATAGCATCTTATAGTGTTATTTTATTCCATCTCTCACAGAGATCCCATCTTGCATAATATCAAAACTCAGTTTGTGTTTTCTTAGGGTTTGAACCACATATATAATTATAGGAGCTTGCACATCCTCTTGGGTCGTCTTCTCATCATAATTCATTATTGCTCACTAGCTAAGACTCGTTCTCTCACTTTAGCCAGCCTTTAACTGTTTCTAGGTTCCTTCTAAACAGAGTCAAAGTCCAGGAAAAAAAAAAGCCTGAGATGCTTCTGCAACAAAAGATGGATGATGCAGAAATTTCAAGTGGTTTTCCTCCTCATCAGAACCCAACTGGTCATCTTGAATCTAGTAATAACAATCCTCCTGTTTTGAAGAGGAAGAGAAACCTCCCAGGAAATCCAGGTAAATTATTAGCTCATCAGTCTCTTTCTCTGTCTCTCTTTGAATAGCTTTTCTATCAGAAGTATATATACTCAAAAAGTCAATTGTTCTTTTATAAGACAAGGGTAATTATCATGATAATGATCTTGTGATCACAGATCCTGAAGCAGAGGTCATAGCCTTATCGCCGAAGACTCTGATGGCCACAAACAGATTCTTGTGTGAAATCTGTGGGAAGGGTTTCCAAAGGGATCAGAATCTTCAGCTGCATAGAAGAGGACACAATCTTCCATGGAAGCTGAAGCAGAGGACAAGCAAAGAACCAAGGAAGAGAGTGTATTTGTGCCCTGAGAAGACATGTGTGCACCATGACCCTTCAAGGGCTCTGGGCGACTTAACAGGGATAAAGAAGCACTTTTGCAGAAAGCATGGAGAGAAGAAGTGGAAGTGCGAGAAGTGCTCAAAGAGATATGCTGTCCAGTCAGACTGGAAAGCCCACTCTAAGACCTGTGGCACCAAAGAATACAAATGTGATTGTGGCACTATCTTTTCACGGTAATAGTTCCTTATACCTCTCTCCCTCATCATGATCAATAACTCTGATCCTTGGATGATACATCAATTCTGTTCAAAAAGTGGTAGCTTGTCTAGAATCACTCAAGTTTACTCCTTTATTCCTGACGAAACATATATAGTGCATCACAGTTCCTTCATGTAGACAAATACTTAGATGAAAATAAAGACAAAATGGTCAATATCGTTGTCCCTAATTAACCCCCCTTCTCTTTGTCTCTCTCTCTCTCTGGGGTCTGGGTTGTTCCTGTCAATTTGGCTTTTAGCAGTAAATAGAGTAGAAGACAGACAAGTTTTTGATAAAGTTTCTTATCTCAAATATTTAGGAATAACTTAACCCTTGTTTTTATTTAAGAATGACCTAGGTGTGACTCCCATGTAGGCTAATATTATTACAAGCAAGTCATTAAGCCTGGTACCTACAACAAATAATAAATCACATTTAGGCTTAAGTTGAAACGATTCTTCTAATTGGACGCGTATTTGGATATAGTTAGCTAGCTAGTTTGTGTTGCTTAAGATTAATTGATGAGATTTGGTTTGAGCAGGAGAGACAGTTTCATAACTCACAGGGCATTCTGCGATGCCTTAGCAGAAGAGACAGCAAGAGTGAATGCAGCATCTACAATGGCCAACTCCTTTCTGGGTTACACCTTCATTGGAAACTCCCAAGGGCCTGCTGGCATAAGCATGACCACTCATTTCCCTTCCATTTTCAAGCCAATTTCAAATACTAGTGTTGCTGAAACAAATCATCAAGCATCAAGTGGGCTCTCTCTATGGATGGCCCCAACTCAAACGTTAACGCGAGGTCCTCCTCAAACTCATCACGACACAATGGTCACTAATTTGAACAGTAATAACAATGACATGTTTGAGATTCATCATCAACTGGGATCAGTCACCACTAGCTCATCATCATCAGGATCAATACTATACGGGAACAACCCGCTTGTGTCATGCCCAAATTCTCAACTGATGAATTGGGTGTTTGGGGGTGATCAAAATAAGAACGGTAGTGATCATCATCATCAAGATCAGCTGATCAGTGTTCCTTCGTTGTACAGCTCCCAACATCAGCAATCCCATCAAACATCCTCGGCAAACATGTCGGCCACAGCTTTGTTGCAGAAGGCTGCTCAAATCGGGGCAACTTCAACCAACACGTCATTCCTGGGAACCTTAGGGCTGAAATGCCGCAACAGTAGTCAGGAACAAGAAGGGAACAAATTTTGCGGCATCTATGGTACAGGTTCATCAATTCTCGTATCTACCCTTGGAAGCGAGACGACAGAGAACCCCGCAAAACGCAGGAATATACAGCACAAAGAAGAGATCAGTAATAACGGAGGAGAGAAGACTAGGGATTTTCTGGGTGTGGGCGTAGAATCTATTTGCCATGATGCTCCAATCAACGGATGGATTTAATTTGAAGCATCAGATAGCAGGCCAAAACATGTTCAAATTGGGTTTAAACGCTAAATATGATGATGCATGTGTAGCAATCGATAATGTGATGTTCCATATATAATCACTTGAACGAGTAATATAATGTTGTTAAGTGAATGTTAAGGTAATTATGAATGGTTTATATGGGAAAGGAACAAAGGAGAGAGGTGTGGATCAAATGAGGAAAAAGGGAAAAGTGGGGGATGATGATGGAGGCTGAAAGTGAAAAGTATGGTATGAGAGAGAGAGAGAGAGAGATCCATGGCCAGGCCATGCATATTATTTTCAAGTGGGCAGCTTTTGGACTCCATTATTGCACTCTTTCGCATTGTATCCACTATGCCTGTGGTAGCCTTATTTTACATTTAAATAAATCTAACCACAAGATAAAACTTGGTCTAAATATATCATTTAAACCTGAAACTAAACCAGGCGTTATGGTCGAGTATTTATATTTTTATCGTAGCTATACGTGTTTCTATGGAGAATCCAAATGTCTTTTTTTAATTGTGTGTGTTTTTTCGTGTAACGCAAGTATAGTAAGCATTTTTCATTTATATATATGGTGGTTCCCAAGTTCAAGTGATTCCTCTTTTTCGTGTTCAATCAACTTACAAAAAGAGAATTTATATACAATTTAGCTAGTACAACTTGACTAGACTTTTAGCCTGAGCATTAAAATATAAAATGGTCGATCCACGACCTGTTCAATGTTACCACCATCAACCTTTTTTTTTTTGGCCAGCGTTACCACATTCAACTAACCTCACTACAACTCTTTCTATAAGAAGATCCCACTTTCTTTCTCTGTTTGTTTTTTAATTTATATTTTTCGTGTTACCCAAGTACAGCAAATATTTCTCATGATACTTCCAAGTTCCAATTACCAATTATGCAAAGAATGGTTTTACGTTTTAATCATTTATGATTTTAATATAAAGATCATAAATTTATATCGTCGAATTTCTCTTGGAACTAATTTCCTAGCATGTGCTGAGTTGGGTTATATGAATCAGAACGTACAAAAAGAGAAAATGCATGTAAGAATGTTTTTAAAAAAAAAAACAAAAAAGAAGGAAAAAGGAATGAGGCATTTTGTGCAGAATTATTTGCCGTACCATCAAATTGATTTTGTTTTCACTTTAGGATGCATTACGGCATGGTCACTGGGACATGCGATTAGGGTTGTTCATGGACCAAACTTGACTGATTTTGGCCTCAACCTAAAGTCTGGTCTTGATAGAACCTCAGACTAGACAAGTCAACCCAAGGTTCGGTTTAGTCCAACACTAACCTGAGCTCGGGCTAGATCAGATCAATCAAGTGGATTGCATGGACTAGTCTGGGACTTTTTTTTTAAGGTCCAAATTCACGTGACCTCAAGGTGACCCTTACTGGCTCGCAACCTCTCATCTCTTTCTTGCTCTCTCTTCCCTTACTCTCATCTCTCGCTTTCTCTCTCTTCCCTCATTCCAGAGAGGCAATGACCCTCATTGTTGTCCTTTTCGCCACTACATTTCTACGATGTGAGTCTGGGGGACGGATTCAACTTGCTGGTTTTGATGAAGCCGGTCAAAGGTGAATCGGCTGTGGAGTGGCGACATGCGAGGTGGATCTAAACTTCTGCTTTTCGTCTATGTTGGAATTACAGATTTGAGGTAAGTTGAGTCAATGGAGGATTGGTGGTCGACTGGCTGTCATTAGATCTGAAAAGTTGGGTTGTGTTCGTCGGATCTAACGATGACCACCATCGACATATTCTCTCCGACATTGGTTGGAGGAGAGAGAGAGCGATGAGTTGTTTTGTGTCGGTGTGTGTCTGTGTGAGCCTTACCCAACGTCGATCTCTAGTGTCCACGTCTCCCTACCCCCTACTATTTCTAGCATCCTCATCACCCCCTCTACGAGTCTTCTTTGCGATCTCCAGCACTTATCTCCTCCCCTGTGTGAGCGTGTGAGTGTTTGTGTGAGCCCTTGGCTTGAAGTTCAGTCTGGCCCGAACAGACCAGTATAGTCTTGTCTGCCTGAAACTGTCCAGGGCCAATTTTTTATCATACTGGGTTGGGTCAGACAGGACCTTAGGTATCTTGGACATCCTTACATGCGATTTATCAAATTGTTCGCCACTACACATACAAAAAGAAAAGTGTGTATCGATAATAATGCATTTTCAATAAAACCATGGGAAAATGATAGAAAAAGATTTTTAAAATTGTAAAATCTCAAATCGGGTATTTTCCATAAAATAAGTTGTAAATTGCCTATCAAGTCTTGTAATTACCCTATCAATTCTTGGTAAAAAACTTGATTTGAAATTTTACAATTTCAAAGGTTTTTTCTATAATTTTCCCTACGAAGATTGTCTATCAAGACCAAAAAGCCTCTGTTCCCAAATTAATTAAAGGGAAAATTATGATGAAGAACCTATAAAAATTAATATTTATTTTAAAAAATCATAATTATTTCAGAAGACTAAATATCAAAATATATTTTTTAAAGTACCTAAAATCCCTCCAAACCTTTTGCTACCAAGAATCTAAAAGCCCAAATCGTGTTCCTTCTGTATCTTCCTCCCTTATTCCATAGACAGCAAAAGTCTTCTCCCCACCACTTATGTGCTCCCAAAGTCTTCTCTTCCAACCATGGCCTGTTAATATCTCGTGGATCACTCCTCTTTTGCAGAACTATGAATTTGTGGAATAAATGCAATTCCTACAAAACCCTCCCATCCATAAATCATTGAAATGTATATTCGCCTCCACTGTTTTTGTTTTCACCTATTCAGATGATTCCTCTTTCTAATTTCTAAGAATTTGGTGATCGTTGTAAGAGGATGTTATGCTTTTCTCATTATAAAATATGATCTCAAACATACATATACAACTTCAAAAATTAAGAGGTAGAGGAAGAAGGTCAGAAAATGGTTAGAGAGAGAAAGAAGGATTAATTCAAGATTACAAAAAAGGGCAAGGCCCTTCCTCCTTTTGAAAATTTTCATGTGGGAATGTCATTTTTGTTCTGCAGCCTACCACTACAAAAAAAAAAAAATCTGTTTTGCGATGGAAAAATTCCGTCCCAAAATTTGTTTGCGACGGATATCAGCTCGTCGCAAATTCTGGGATTTGCGATGGAATCCAATTCCGTCACAAATTCCAGGATTTGCAACAGAATCAAATTCCGTTGCAAATCCCAATGGATTTGCGACGGAATCCATTTCCTGGGAATACAATTCCGTCGCAAAACCCAAAAAATTTGCGGCGGAATTTTGATTTAAAAAAAATAAAAATTATATTTAAAAATATTTAAAAAAAAACTATAGACGAAGTAGGTGATTTTGATTTTATAAAAAATATAAAAATATATATACAAAAAAATTGTAGGCGATTTTGATTTTAATATGGCAAAAGGTCATTATGTATAGAAAATGCAAATCAGCAAGCATATAACAAATAGAGTATGAATATACAAGTCAAATAATCCAAAGCATGTCGTCATAGACGAAGTAAAGCCAATATGCACAGATTGAATATTAGTTTAGTTACATGGTTACACAGCAACGACAACATAAAGAAAATGAGGAAACAATTTGATCAGTTAAAAACCTGACTTTCTTAAATAAATTTTACATATTCACAAAAGACCAACTTCCACTAAGGAAGACAAGAGTGATAAGCTATTAAGCTTTCTTAAATGTTTACATATGATCTACTAGTCAAAGATAGTGACAGAATCAAAACTACCAATAATAAAAATTCATTATATAGGGTAACTAGTAAGGACTGCTGATGAAGAAACAGAGGGAAAAAAGTTCAACTTAAAACAAGAAATAAAGACTATGATTTAAATTAACAAGGCGGATTACGTAATTTTACATGTAAAAGTTGTAAAAAAAAATGAATTTCTTGAACTAAAAACTACATCTAATGCAAAAAACTAAAAAAAAGGGATAGAGACTCACCAGATGACGCTAATGAAGAGGAGGACGGAACCGGCGGGAGAGGAGGCCGGATGGAGGCTGCACGACAATCTGAATGCTGGCCGGACGGACGCACTGAGAGAGAGCATGGTGGAGAGGGAGAGAACACTAGAAAAATGGGGGAGGAGAGCCCGGAATTGGGCTTAAGACCAAATTTTGCGACGGATCCATTTTTCGTCGCAAATCCCTTCCGTAACCATTTTCCGTTGCGAAACCCCTTGGGAATTTGCGACAGAATTCTGTTTCCGTCGCAAATCGGCTCCACTTCACAAACGTGAGAAGCCATTTTGCAATGGATGTATTTTTCCATCGTAAAATCAACCTTTTTTTGCAACAGATTTTAAAATCCGTCGCATTTTTTTTTCCGCGACGGATTTTAAATTCCGTCGCAAAATCCATCACAATTTTAGTCTTTTCTAGTAGTGTACCTCTTTGAAAACAAGGATGGCTTTTGATAACTCTGACCATTGGCATTTTACCCTACTCAGAGAAAACCTTTATACACATAAACAAAGGCTTTTTCAGGACTAATTTGGAAAACCGCTTCCATCCTTGCTATATGTGAAAATGGTGAAAATGACATCGAAGAAGGAGGAAGATGGTGGCACCAGTTTGGAAGAAGGCGTTGAGTTTTTATGCCAATGGCAAATATTTTAGGGGTAATTTGGTATTTTTAAATTTATGTTTTAACATTTGGTTATTCTTAATAATTGTACTTTTTATGGTCTTTTTAATAAATATTATTTTTTCTAGGTATTTATTTTAAATTTTCCCTTAATTATATTAAATTCCAAGTATAATTTAATAGAAATAATTTATAGTGCTTTAACGATTTTATGGTAGCTGCAGCAGTTTTTTTTAAAGGCTTCAGTAAAAATAACAGTTTTCTTCTACACAACAAAAGAAGAAATGAATGCTTTGAAAATTGAAAATTTTGATAATGAACGAGAATACTGTAATTACTTTTTCAGTCTTGGATGGCTTTTATTTTTAAGAAAATAATTATGAGTGTCGTCATCTGTTTCAGTTACTCACAATAATTTTTTTTTTTCTGGCAATAAAAAAATATATTCACAGTGAGACTGAGTCTTCTTTTTTTTATTTCTAAATAACAAAAAAAAATTAAGACACCTGTTTTTTTCAAAGTGCAAAGTGAACGCTTTGCTTCGTTGATCATATATGTGGTAGGCATTATTGTTAAACTTGCGAGTTGACTCTCCGAATTTACCGTTTTTACGTTTATAGTTTATCAAATCGAGTCGAGTCACTGGTAAACTCGTGACCATTGTAAATTTGGTTAAACTCACGAGTTTACACACCAAGTTTACCGTTTTTACGTTTATAACTTACAAAACTGTATTAACTCACCTTTAAACTCGTGTTAACTCTTTTTATTTGATCATGCTCAGTGGTTTTATATACGAGTTTTATGGAAATTTCTTTGTTAAATATTGTAAATTTTAAATATTGGTGAATTTAATTTCAATTATTTGGATTTAAAATATATTTAAATCAAATTGCTATCATGATGTTATATTTTAATTATTTACTATACTCTATAAATACCTATTTAATAGTAAAAGTAAACTTTTATGAGTTTATAATTCGAGTTTACGATACGAGTTTTTGCATTGTCATGAGTTTACTTAAACTCGTGAGTTTGACAACCTTAGTAGTAGGTATATATGAATAATACTTTTTTTTTTTTGGTAACATAAGAAAGAATAATAAATTTTGATAGACGAACAATAGATCCCGATGCCTGATTAATGTTGCTTTGTAATTCTGTACATATTTGTTAATATACTCCACTTCATTAAAAATAATAATTTTGATAGACGAAATTTTACGTTATATAAATAGTTACTGAAAGAAACAAAAGAATGCTTTATAGGGATGAAATTGCAAAATAAGCCTATTCTATCGGGCCCGGGTCCCATATATGGGCCTTAAGGCTGACTTGAGCAGTTCTTTAGCGTTAGGCATCACGTGCGTCTACTGTTGCTAACTTCGGTGATCCATCCGATTTCTTTCTCCTTCTAAGTTTTTTTTTTTTTTTCCATGTGACAAGCATAGATTGAAATAATCCTATTAAAAAGGACTACCTACTTGAGGAGAACCCCTCCACAGCAAAATACATGTCCACCCAAAACTCTGATTGGCAACACTCTTGCACTTCTGGGAAGAAAAATACTTGAGGAGCATCAGAGTGAGCCTCCCTAACAAGCTTAATTGTATGCTTTGCTTCTTTCTTTCTTTCTTTTTTTTTTATAAAAGAATTTTAGGAGAGGGGTTGGACTCACCCACAGTTCAAAGGCAGGGCGCTTGGAGTCCACTCCGCAAATAATTTAGGACTAAGAGTACACATGCACCTTAGCTTGGGTTATCGTTGCTTTATAGACCCTTAGGATGCCTCTTCCAACGCATTGACCAACTCCAGGATCGAACCCCCTCCTTTTGGTGAGAACTCTCCTCTAACCACATTATCAGTTCAAAGCATAAGAATGAACAAAATGATGTTAAAAGTTCTTCCCTCACAATCGTAGACCTAATTCGATATGAATTTGGATTAGTCGGAACTGAAGATTCTGGTGAATCGGGTGGGGAAAAAAAGTTCTTTATATATATTTTTACACTTTGACCTGTTACTAAGGTGAGATATGCGCCTGGGGCTTAAAAAACGCTTCCGATATGATGGTCAAAATCTTCATCACATTATTCTTTGTTGTGTACGTATAGCATTACACTATTATTGGATTTTCTAATAAATATCACATAAATTCATATAGGGAAAATTACAGTTAGGTTCCAAATAATAGAAAATACTAATACAAGGTCCCTTTAAATCTTCAAATTACTCTCATGTCCCAAGGGACCTAAGTGTGAAATATTCTATTTGTAAAATTACCAAGCTACCCTTATATATGAATTTGGAAAAAAACTTGCTCATGTATCTGCCTTTCATTTACCTATCACCTCTCGCTAACGTCACTTCACCTCTCTCCTCGGTCTCCCTGCCTTGCCTATTGCCTCTTGGTTCTCATTCTCACTACTTGCCACCAAGACGAAGGAAGAAACTCCAGCATATGTTGGCCTTTAATTTGGGTCTACCCATAGTCACATTCAATTTAAAGTGATTAAGATATGTTTCTTCCATTTCAGGTTTCAACAACAACTTGTCTTACTTATCGCTTTCTTTCATTATCTCAGTTCTTGTGTTGCTTCACTGTCATTGGAATTTTTTTGTTTTTAAAAAACATGGATGCTTCCACTTTTGAGTGGATTTCTAGGTTTCATAGTCGGGCTTCAATGTGTTTTCCTGAAAAATTTCACCAAATGGTTGTAGGAAGTTTTTTTTTTTTTTAATTGTATGATTAAAATTATGGATCCGAAGTGAATTTTAGCATGCTAATGTATTAGTAAAAATAATATCTCTAATGTGTAGTTCCCTTTCAGCATTGTTTTTGTAATCATTTTTGGCATTAATCATCTTTCTGGTTATCTACCAGCAAAAATAAGTATCATTGATTAAAATCGATTTTTTTACAATTTTTTTGCCCTATGGCTTCAGTACCTAGGAAAAGAACGAGCAATTTGATATTTTACAATCATGATCCGATCCAAATGATGTTTAAGTTTAATATTTTTTATTTTGGTTCTTATTTCATATTGAAACTGGTATCCTAGAATTAAAAAGAAAGAGATTGTGAAACCTTATTCTATAGGGTAGGGTGAATGAGCAATTTTGCCAACCGACTATTAGGCCAAGAGCGCTGGGAACAAATAACTTTTAAAGGGACAAAAAAGGTCAACAAACAATTAAATGGGTGAAAAACGCACAACACCGTTTGTTTGATATTAGCTCCATTTAATTTTATGTCCACGTGGCATTTGACTACCAGCTCAATGCACAGTTGGCGTTTTTTGGTTTGTGGTCAAGTCCCAGGTGGCTCAAACGATGATTAACCCAAAGCTGATAAATAACCCAGATAAATAAGAAGGTTTGGGAGGAGGCGATGATCGATACTGGTAGAAGCCAATGGAGAGGCCAGATGCTGCAAACCGGCGGACTGCAACCACCGAGCCATGATCGCATCACCGCAGCCCCGCATTGTGCAAAGGCCCACCGCCGGTGTGGTCATACAGAGCAGTCGTCGCAGCATTGCTCTGCTGCACCTGGCCACCCATGTGGCGTTGGGAACGTCGTTGGGGCGCCAATTTTCAAGATCTGTCTACGCACAAACTTCACCCAAAAAAAACATTGACAGCAATTTTCAAGATTTGTCTACGCACAAACTTCACCCAAAAAAACATTGACAGCACGAATCCATAAAATAAAATAAAACGTGAAATAACATCAAACGAAGTCTGAAGGAAATTATAGGACCCGAAAGAAATCAGGAATACTCACAAGTGAAGGGAAAATGGAATTCAATGAAGAACATGAAAGTGATAGTTCAAAACAGAATCCACCAAATCTGCGATTCAACGGAGTCAAGTTTCAGAATTTAACCGAAGACTCCATGAGGTACAGGGGTAAATGATAAAAATTAATCAATAATGATGACTTTAAATAACGCACGCGATGAAGACGAAGAGCGCAATATGAATGGGATCGGGATCAGCACTTGGAGCATAGCGAGGGTTATATTGCGATCAGATCTGAAAGCAGATGAAAAGGCGAAGCCCCAAATTTCTATCGATTCTCCACCAAAAAAACAAAAAACCCACCTGTCCATTGACCAATAAAAAAGGGAACCAGCTGGCAGTCAAATGCCACGTGGACATAAAATTAAACGGAGCTAATATCAAACAAACGGTACTGTGCGTTTTTCACTCATTTAATTGTTTGTTGGCCTTTTTGGTCCCTTTAAAAGTTATTTGTGCCCAGCGCTCCTAGCCTAATAGTCGGTTGGCAAAATTACTCCTTTACCCTATTCTATATATACATGTTGTAATGCTTTTTATCATTTCTAGTCGTTTGGCCAATGAAGCCAATGAATGAGTACTTATTGTGCGAAATACTAAGAGAAGTTTTGTTTGTTAAGTCTAGGTTTGTGATAACAGATTAATCCAACTCAATATTTGACCATTTTCTATCTTATTGAAAATCTAGAATTATATTGCTAATTAGTTGACACCTTAAGAAGGTCTTTGTTCTTGTACCTAATTTGAGTTTATATTTACATTTCACTTTATGGGTTTGTTTTGAGTTTCAAATTTGATTTTTTGAGGAAGCTTTTGAATAACTTCAAATTGCTATATAAGTTGGTAGAGGTCGTGCTGCAAAATGGTGAAGATTTTGACTATGCAACATGTTTCTCCTCCAATTGACATTGTAATCACATGTTATTACGCGGTGCCGATTTTAATGGAATAACCTTTAAAGGTAGTTGGTTTTAAGGCACTACTATATATGTCTAACTTGGAGATGGCTTTAAAAAAAAAAAATTAGGAATGGCCTTCTTAGTAACTTAATCGACTAATCGGCCACAGTCGAACAAGCTAAGATTATGGTTAAGTGTCTAGATGTTTTCTGTAAAGCATCTGGAGGCAAGGTGAGTATTGACAAATCATCAATGTTTTTCTCCCCAAAGGTGGACAGCAGCCTTATTAATCAGATCCAAGGCATAACTCATATGAAGACCTCTTGTGAGATTGGTAAATACTTGGGGTTTCCCTTGACAAGGAAAAGGAAACCAAGAGAAACATTCCAATATGTTGTGGATAGAGTTAATTCCAAACTGGCAAATTGGAAAGCTAACTCATTATCTATGGCGGGACGGATTACCTTAGCTAAGTCAGTGGTAAGCGCTTTGCCCTTATATCCAATGCAAGCTGCTCAGCTGCCTCAAATCATTGTTAAGGAGATTGAAAGACTTCAATGTAAGTTCATCTGGGGAAACAAGTTTCACAATTTGAGTTGGGAAACACTGATACTTCCAAGGAACTTTGGGGGCCTCGGTTGCAAGAATTTAGGTGCTATGAACCAAGCATTTGGGTGCAAACTTGCTTGGAAGCTAGTGGCAGGTGAGGGAGGATTATGGGAGGAGATATTTTTTCATAAGTATGCGAAGAGGAATGAAACCCATTTATTGGAGGTTAATTCTCAGGACTCACATGTATGGAAATTTATTTGTAGTCAAAAGGAATTACTGGAGAAGGGCATCAGCTGGAGGGTTCGGAATGGTGCTACGGTCAATTTCTTTAGTGACAACTGGCTATCAGGTGGTGTTAAGATACAGGATGAGTGTCTAAGACCCCTAACCGAGGAGGAAGAAAAGAGTAAGGTTGGGGACTGGTCTATCAATGGAACATGGGATTATTCCCGATTAGGCTCCTTAGTCTCCCCTGCAGTTTTTCAGCGTTTATTGGCTTCTCCTCCTCCGATGGAATCAGCGGGTGAGGATAGGATGCTATGGAGTGGATCATCTACTGGCGCATTTACGGTTAAATCAGCGTACCATATGACTCAGATTCCAGCCCATAACTTATATCATCCATGTTACAAACTGATCTGGAAGTGGCCTGGGGCAGAAAGAATTCGTGTCTTTCTCTAGTTGGCTTTTCACAACCGGTTACCCACTAAGGAATGGAGAAGTAAGTGGTCTAGTTCGTCGCCTATTTGTCTCAATTGCAATGCTGAAGTCGAATCTGTGATGCATATATTACGTGATTGTAGCTTTGCACGTATTTTATGGAAGGCATTAATCCTACCATCATATTATAGCAGCTTCTTTGCTGCCAATTTGAGAGATTGGTTTAACCTGAATCTTAGAAGAGAGTTGGGGCGCCATCTTGAGTCTAACTGGAACCAAATTTTTGGTGTAGCCTGCTGGAAACTCTGGAATTGGAGGAACTCCTTAGTTTTTGACACTAATTTTCAAATGCCGATGCGTCCTGAGCTGGTTATTCTGAATTCTTGGCGTTTTTTTGCCCATACTGAGCTGAATCTGGCAGGTAATGTATGTGAGTTGACTAACAAAGTTTGGAAAAATCCCCCGCCCAACTGGATCAAAGTCAATGTTGACGGTGCTGTGTCTGCATCGAGAAGATGTGCTGGATGTGGAGGAGTTTTTAGAGGCACAGATGGCAACTGGATTATGGGATTCTCATATCATCTTGGAAATTGTAGTCCGCTGGAGGCTGAGGAATGGGCGGTTCTCAAAGCCTTGGAATATGCTCATCAAATGAACTTTCGCTCTATGATAGTTGAATCAGACTCCAAGATACTGGTCGAAGCCTTATGTGATATGAATGATGCGGTTTCTCAGAGCCTGGTGGCGATGAGAATAAAGAACCTGATGTCACTCAACTGGGAGGTAAAATTAGTATATATTCCTAGAGAATGCAACTTGGTAGCAGACAAACTTGCTAAGTTTGGTCTTTCTAGTTCCGTTTATTTGGATAGGTGTCCTGATTTCCTTAGGACCTTAGTTCTTCAAGATTGTATAGGAAGCAATTCCCCCCTGTTTCATTTTAATTTTATATGATTAATCTCTTTTATCAAAAAAAAAATATACATTACCTTTTGATATAATATAATTCATGGGTATGAACAATGATATATTTTGTATTTCTTAGTGACAACTTGTTTCAATATAAATAACAACTTTGTTAGTATATGTTGTTCATAAATTCATCAAGATTTACGTGTTAACAACTTGGTCATGGGTGTTATATCATAAGTAACTTGAAATGATATTATACCATAATTTTGTTTCAATTCATTTTTTCTATAAGAAATTATAAGTAAAAGTGCCTACATTAACAAGTTAGAATGCTTGTAATGACAAGTCAAGTAGTGCCTATAATGATAACTAAACAATTAAAATTGAAAAGCCATTTTATATCACCATATATAACTTCATATCTAACATACATTGCAAGTTTTATAGTAGAGTTTCAACATAGAACTTTTTTTTTTGGCCTTTAAAGTTTCAGCACTGAACTTCAAAACATATAATTATACAAATGACAATGCTACAAAATGAAAGTGACAACTATATGGAAATAAATAACAAGTGAGGAAAAAAGGGCAAGAATTGACAAGTGAGGGCGCATGTAATAATGACATGTGACCTTTTTTTTTTTTTGGTTAAGAGTAATGACAAGTGACCTTACTTCATAATTAGAATATAATTAACTTTATATTATATCCAAATTCCATTTACAACTTCATATACATCTACTAAGCCACTAGCATATACAAAAAAAAAAAAAAAAAGTGACTTCGAGATACATATACATCATAGGCTATAGTTGCCGAAACGAAAAAAAATACATATGTCTTCAAAACTTATAAACTTTCTTATTTTAAAATTAATTGAGATTCCCTTATCTTGTTCTTTGGCCTTCAAATCATTAGTCATTGTCACTACATTTGCACGTGGAAAGTCATGTTTTGCTTTTTGGCTAGTAGCCTTTAGTATTTGATAATTAAATATTTTATACACTTATTTTTGTCTCTTGAGTAATAACTTAGGACCCTTTATCTAATAAATAATGGCTTTTATGTTTATTTGGGCCTTGGGCCTTTTATTGCATTTTAGCCATTTTTAATAATAAAATTCCAGTTTTGTATTACTTCACTATTTCTACCATAACTCTTGAACCAGACATCGGATTTGCCTCATTTTTGTCTCATATTTCAGATGATTCAGAGAGCTACAATTGTTATGAAGACATCAAGAGACAATTCGGTCAAGAGGGCGGTCGATTTTGGAGCCGAAGTCGGATGCACAATTCTGGATATTATTTGGACCCGAATTTTGTAATTTAAGTCCAGTTTTATTTTATTTCTGTTTTGGGCTAAAACTATTAGGGCCCATTTTCGTTTTAGGTTATTTTTAAGTAAGCCAGCCGCCAAAGACAGTAGGCATTCACGAATTCACGATTTTGACATTAGGGTTTCACGATTTTATGCAAATTCTCTCTACGATTTTCGCATGTTCTTAGGGTTTTTCGCGTTCTTCATCTTTTTTCAGTTTTTCCAGCCATGCTCGGCTAAACCCCCTGTGATTGACCCAACGATGAGGATTCCATGATTCGTCCAGAGAACTTGTGCCTAATCGGTAACTTAATCAATTCTGTTTTCATCTTCGGATTCGAATTCTGGAAATAGTTCGAATATTAGATTTAATATTCGGTTTGGTTCATCTCAAGGACTAAATTTGGACTAGGTTTTAGTGTTGCTTGTGCGATTGCACGGTGAGACGCCACTGTTCGGATAAATTCTAGGCGATCGTCTAGGTGAGGATTCTCGGATGAATGCGAGATTTCGATTCATCCGAACCAAACGTGATTAGTTATATTTCGTTCAATGATGCATGATTACGGAATCGATCGTTGGGTTGGTCGTTTTTAATCTGTTTAAGTCTATCAACGTTTTTCTATCTGTTTCTACATAGTTCGGTTTATTTCAATTTATTTCGTTTTAATCTGTTGAATCATAAAACCCTAAAACCCCCATTTTACCATTCGTTTCACTATTGCTATTAATCGAGCCCGCCGCAAATTCGTTGGGAAATGACCCAGGTTCCCTAATTCTGCAAATCTTTTTCGAACTTGGTTTATTTTGGGAGACACGGCAAATCTCTTTCAAAATTTGGAGCCGTTGCCGGGGAATTTGCATCGGTTTGATTAGTAACAGTATTGTAAATAGCTAGGGTTTAGGTGGTCGGATAGGAATTTTTCTGACTCTGATTACTCAAACCTGGTCTTATTCACAAGGAATTGGGCGTTCTAAGCAAGAGTCACTTCCTAGAAGGAAGTAAGGTCTCACCTATTTTCCCCAAATTCCAACGTTTAGACCACTTTTTTTGCTGTTTTAAGTTCTGATTTTTGATTTCCAATAGGGTGATTTTTTCGGGGTATCTCTGATTTGGCTGAAATTTGGTACAGTGATAGAAGATGGAAAATCATTAGACCCCCTTTGAAAATGTTCCATTTTCTAAGGGCTATCCTCTGTTTTGCCAAATTCCATCGTTTAGACCACTTTTTTTAATTTTTGAAGTTTTTTTATTCCATTTTTGAGTTCCCCAATAGTCTAGGAGTCGCCCTGTCCAAGTCCCAAAAATTTTAAAAATCATTTGATATTGTTTCTGGACTTGTTTAGGTCAATTTCTAGCATAGGTTTTCGCTTTTGTGTGTTTTGTCTTTGTGCCTCTTAGTGTTTTTCCACTTTTTACCACCCCTTGTGGCATTTTCGTAATTCTGATTTTCTGGTGGCATCTTTGTCATTCTGATTATTTTCCAATTCTGCTTTGTGTATATGTTGCATGAGCACCAGGAATACTACTAATCCAGAAGATCTGTTGCCATTTGATCCTGAAATAGAGAGAACAATTCTTGCTGCTAGGAGAGTTGTAAGCTTAAGTCATATGATTAATACTGAGCTGGACACTCAACTGAACCCTGATAGTGGCCATTCTATTGATCTTTCTGACTGTGATTCTGATAGTATTTCTGATAGTCTTGTGTCCACTAACTCAGACATTATGGCAGGAGAACAGGAAAATCATCATACTTTGAAGGAATTGGGTGCACCTGATGTTAATTATCAACCTTTGTGCATCCAATATCCCGATCTTGCTTTGCTAACTTTGAGCTTAAATCTGGTCTAATACACTTGTTGCCTAAGTTTCATGGTCTTGCGGTGAGTGCCCCATTAAGCATTTGAAGGAATTCCATGTAGTGTGCGGCCAATGAAGCCACATGCCATTCATGAAAATCATATCAACTTGAGAGCTTTTCCTTTCTCACTGGAAGGTGGAGCCAAGGATTGGTTGTTGTACCTTCAGCCCTCATCTATTGGGAGCTGGACTGATATTCGAGAGGATATTCCTAGAGAAATATTTCCCTTCCTCAAGAGCAAGCTGCGATCAAGAAGGAGATTGGCAACATTAAACAGATCACTGGGAGACTATGCATGAGTATTGGGAGAGGTTCAAAAGGTTATGTGCAAGCTGTCCACACCATCGATATCCGAAAAGACTTGATCAACTCTTTCTATGATGGTCTATCACCGGTAGACAAAGGGTTGGTTGATGCCTCTAGTGGTGGAGCTATGAGTAATAAGACACCTGAAGAAGCCCGAGAATTGATATCCATTATGGCAGATAACTCTCAGCAGTTTGGCACTAGAGCCAATAGTACTCCTATTTACCATGTACAAGCATCTCCAAACCAGTATGATTCTCAGAGATTAGAGAATAGACTTGATGATTTGATCTCCCTTGTGAGGCAATTGGCAGTGACACAGACAGTGCAGTCTGCCCCTTCTCAGCATGGGTACTCTTGTGGGTTTTGTTCGACCCTTATCATTCTATCGACTCTTGCCCTACTTTGCATGATCCCGCCTATCAAGACCAATCGGTAGCTGCAGTGGGTGTTTTTCCGGGAAGGCCACAATACCAACGAATAATGCTTTCTCTAATACATACAATCTGGTTGGAGAAATCACCCCAACTTTCGCTGGAATCAAAATCGAACCGAGTAACCGGTATCGTTGAATGCAGGAATTACCAGCAGAGGCCGTACGGACCACGAGACTTTCCAGCAACGATCTGCGCCCCCTTTGCCTTTGCAAGCACCACCTCCTCGACCAGCCATATGTCCACCTCCACAAAGCGGCACAACAACGAGCTAGTAGTAGTGGTGGTGGTTCCTCACTTGAAGATATGATGAAGCAATTTGTCACGGCCAATATGCGGTTCCAACAAAGAAGCGACACTTCCATTTAGAGTTTGCAAACACAGATTGGGCAATTGGCAACATCATTGAACCAGCTTCAACCTCAGGGATCCAACTCCCTTCACAAACAATTCCCAATCCTAAGGGAAATGTGAGTGCTATATCACTACTGATCCGGCAAGCAATTGGAGGAACCTAAGCAAGCTGCAGATGTGACTTCCACATCGAAAACGAGTCGGAAATGTGAAGATTGACTCGAAAAGAAAAAGGTGTGCATCAAGGTGAAGAGGAAGACATTCCTATCCCTCTTCCTTTCCCTCGAGAGCGATTCAATCCAAGAAGTTGGCGAAAAGGCACAAGAGAAGGATATACTTGAGACATTCGGACGAGTAGAGATCAACATTCCTCTCTTAGATGCGGTTAAACAAATTCCTAAATATGCCAAGTTTCGAAGGAGTTGTACACCAACAAGAGGCGGCGAAGGGAATGAACGAGTGAGTTTGAATCGAATGTGTCGGCACTCATCCAACCTACCATGCCTCGTAAATGCAAAGATCCAGGGGACATTTTCTATCCCTTGCCTTATTGGTAACTATAGATTTGATGATTGCATGCTAGATTTAGGTGCTTCTATTAATGTCATGCACATCTCGTTTATAGATCTCTTGGTCTTGGTCCCTTGCGTCCAACTGGTGTCATTGTTCGGTTAGCTAATAGGAGTAATGCACATCCTTCGGTTTAGTTGAAGATGTATTAGTCAAAGTTAATGAATTGATATTCCTGCTGATTTTTACATCTTGGATATGGAGGGTGAGTCTCCTAGTAGTAGGTCACCAATCATTCTAGGGAGACCTTTCATGAAAACAGCTAGGACTAAGATAGATGTGCATTCGGTACTCTTTCCATGGAGTTTGGTGATATATCTGTGAATTTCAATATCTTTGATGCCATGAAATATCCTAGGGAAGAGCATTCCGTCTTCTGTATTGATGTGATTGATGATCTTTGTGGATGATGTTCTTAATGGTTGGTGTCTTGATTATCCTTATTTTTCATCCGAGAGTGATACCCCCATTTGTGCATGCGATGATAATGAATGGTGCTCTGTTTGCACTAATTTGGTTAAGACCGCATTGTTTGGTGATTCGATTTGCTTGATGATTCTACATTACTTGTAGACTCGATATTGATTCGAGTTTGAGCTTCATCCCGATCCTAACGTGCATCCCGATTCGATTTTGATGAGCTTAATTCGATTTTGATGAACCGAATTCGATGTTAACCTTGAGCCGTATAGACACAGTCCTTACGCTTGTGCTTCTTTGAATATGGTTTCGGTATTCCCAGTGTGATGACATTAGAGTTGTTGCAACAACCACCCAAGCTTCTCCCCTCCACTGAGCAACCGCCCAAACTAGAGTTGAAATCCCTTCCGACCATCCAAGTATGCATTTACGGAGGTGAATGAGCGGTTGCAGTCATTGTGGCAAATAATCTTATGCCAGATCAAGAAGAGCAGCTGCTAAGCTTATTGAGGGCGAACAAGAAAGCCATTGGGTGGACATTGGCTGACATAGTTGGCATTAGTCCTTCTATGTGCATGCATCGGATTCTATTGGAAGAGGACTCTAAGCCGGTGAGGCAACCCCGAGACGCCTTAATCCTCTTATCCTTGATGTGGTGAAGAAAGAAGTCACTAAGCTTCGCAAGCGGCATCATCTATCCCATTTCGATAGCCGGTGGGTTAGTCCGGTCAGGTGGTTCCTAAGAAATCCGGAGTCACCGTGGTAGCCAATCAAAAGAATGAGCTCATTCCTACTCGAGTTCGAGAATAGTTGGAGAGTTTGCATTGACTATAGAAGACTCAACCAAGCCACTCGCAAAGATCATTACCCTCTACCCTTCATTGATCAGATGTTAGAGCGATTGGCTGGTAAGTCTCATTATTGCTTCTTGGATGGCTACTCTGGATACTTCCAGATCCATATTGCTCCTGAGGATCAGGAGAAGACGACCTTCACATGCCCCTTTGGGACATATGCTTACCGGAGGATGCCTTTTGGTCTTTGCAATGCACCTGGCACTTTTCAGCGTTGTATGGTGAGTATTTTCTCTGAGTTCCTAAAGGACTGCATGGAGGTGTTTATGGATGATTTCACTGTGTATGGGTCTGATTTTGATGCATGCTTAGCTAATCTATCTAGAGTTTTACGTAGATGCATTGAGTCTAATCTTGTCTTTGAATTATGAGAAGTGTCACTTTATGGTTGAGTCGGGTATAGTCTTGGGGCACATAGTGTCTAGGAAAGGAATTGAGGTAGACCCTGCTAAGATAGATGTCATTACATTTGAGTTGATGTGCGATGCTTCCAACTATGCGGTTGGTGCTATCTTGGCACAACGGGTAGACGAGCATCTCATGTCATTGCATATGCCTCCAAGACTTTGGATTCTGCTCAGTCTAACTACACCACTACTGAGAAGGAGTTGTTGGCTATTGTATTTGCCTTTGATAAGTTTAGGTCATATCGCTTAGAAGTGGAGCACAAAACTGGGTAGCTGACCACTTGAGTCGCATCACCCATTCTCCCTCTCACCCCTCTTCTATTCGGGATGATTTCCCTGATGAGCAGCTTCTACAGCTGCAAGATAAGCTAGATAAGCTTCCATGGTATGCTGATCTGGTTAACTATTTGGTCGCTGGTGTTTTTGGCCCAAACCCTTAAATTGAAAAGTGAGTCTAAATATTATGTTTGGGATGACCCTTATCTCGTGGAAATTTTGTAGTGACCAAGTAGTTAGGAGATGTGTGCTGATTGTGAGTTTCAATCTATATTGCATTTTGCTCATGCTTCGCTTTGTGGTGGTCACTTTGGACCCCAAAGAACTGCTAGGAAAGTGTTAGACAGTGGATTATTTTGGCCTTCCTTGTTTCATGATTCCCATTTGTTTTGCAAATCATGTGATAACTGTCAGAGGGCAAGGAGTATTTCCCGTAGGCATGAGATGCCCCAAAACCCTATATTGTTTTGTGAGATCTTTGATGTTTGGGGTATTGATTTCATGGGTCCATTTCTGCTTCATATGGTTACACTTACATCTTCTTGGTTGTTGATTATGTTTCGAAATGGGTTGAGGCGAAAGCCACCGGACTAATGATTCTTACGTGGTGGTGGACTTTGTTAGGTCTAACATTTTCTGCGAGTTTGGCAGAAGACTGTTAACTCTACCCGGAAAGATTGGAGTAAGCTACTAGATGATGCTTTGTGGGCATATCGCACCGCCTACAAGACTCCGATTGGGATGTCTCCTTATCGGCTTGTCTTTGGTAAGGCATGTCATCTTCCGGTTGAGTTGGAACATCGAGCCTATTGGGCCATTAAGCAGTGTAACATGGATTTGGCTCAGCAGGATGGAGAGGAAGCTGCAGTTGCAAGAGTTAGATGAGCTTAGATTGGATGCCTATGAGAGTTCACGGTTGTACAAGGAGAAGACTAAGGCATTCCATGATAAGCATATCCTGAGGAAGGAGTTCTCTGTGGGCCAGAAAGTTCTTCTATTTAATTCCCGTCTGAAGTTTATGCCTGGTAAGCTTCGATCTAAGTGGGATGGCCCTTTTGTGATCACTAACATATTTCCTTTTGGTGCTGTTGAGCTATGTGATTCACCCACCGGAAGAACCTTTAAGGTCAATGGGCATCGCCTCAAGCCATTTCATGAGGGATCCCCACGGCAGCTGAGGAAGCGAGACTCTCCTCATTGATGCCACCTATCCTCCATAAACCTCATTGATGCCACCTACTCTCCATAAACCCTTGGGGAGTATTCTTCTTTCTTCTCCCTCTTTCTCTTTTGTTTGTTCATTTTTTTACCTTGCTTTGCTTTTTGAAAAAAAAAAGAAGTATCTCTTTCTATGATTGCTACATATCATGAACGTGGACATTTTGGCTTTAATGGATCATTCTGTTTGGTCTACAATTCTTGACTCTTCGATTACAAGTCTTGGTAGTTGATTTGATGTTGTTGATTGCCTAAGTTGGTATTGACCTTGTGAGGTTTTGGGCTGCATGAATGGAATTCATCTCTTGCCATTCTTTCTTTCATGTGTGCATCTCTCATGATTTTTGTTCTCTAGAACTTGCTCCTTTTCTTTTTGAAACTACATTTTTCACTTACGTGCATAAGTATGATGGAAGCTTGTTTTCTTTCTTTTATTTTCCTCACTTTGGCCAAATAGCTTTCCCTTGCATTATGATTCCCTTGCTAGCCCCTTTGTGCCTTTTGACCCATTCTTTTCTAAGCCACATTACAAGCCTAAGCGTAAAACCATTTTATTCCGCACCTTGAAGATTTATTGAGCATTGGTTTCAACTTGTTTTGTGTTTAAGTGTGGGGGTTGCTCAGGAGTGCAACAGTTTAAGTGTGGGGGGAGATATTTGATTTTGACATAGTAATTACGTATACAATGAAAGGAAAGAAAGAAAAGTTAAAAAAGAAAAAGACAAAAAAAAGACAAAAAAAAAAAAAAGAGAGAGAAAAGAGAAGAAAAGAAAATACATAGAAAGAAATGGATATATGAGTAGAATAAAAGTTTCATACATAGAGAATGATTGTGTTAATCGGTGCTCTTCCTTTTGATTTCTTTGGTGCTTAGCCTCTCATTCCATACTATTACCTACCTTCACCCTAGCCCCATTACAACCTTTAATTACAAGCTCTCTTAATTTGTGCATGTATGTGTTGTGAGTAGTGGAGACGTAGAAGTTGAGCAAGCTTATGGTAGAACAATTTTCTTGAGTAGAATTTGAGCGATACACTTATTTACCTTAAACACTTGAGAGACTGATTGATTGAGCGCATCATTTGTGAGACCATCTTTTGTGATCAGCATCGTTGATTGAGACCGCCATGAATTGTAATTTGAGATGAAGGGATTTAGGTCTTGATTGATTGGTCTTTTGGAAATTTTTGTCCCTTGATTCAATTTTTGCATTGTAGCAATTATTAGTAAATAAGAGTTTTTCCTTTTAGTCTTTTTTTAGATTTTGCTCAGGAGTGCAAAAAGATAAGTGGGGGAATTTGATAATTGAATATTTTATACACTTATTTTTGTCTCTTGAGTAATAACTTAGGACCCTTTATCTAATAAATAATGGCTTTTATGTTTATTTGGGCCTTGGACCTTTTATTGCATTTTAGCCATTTTTAATAATAAAATTCCAGTTTTGTATTACTTCACTATTTCTACCATAACTCTTGAACCAGACATCGGATTTGCCTCATTTTTGTCTCATATTTCAGATGATTCATAGAGCTACAATTGTTATGAAGACATCAAGAGCCAATTCGGTCAAGAGGGCGGTCGATTTTGGAGCCGAAGTCGGATGCACAATTCTGGATATTATTTGGACCCAAATTTTGTAATTTAAGTCCAGTTTTGTTTTATTTCTGTTTTGGGCTAAAACTATTAGGGCCCATTTTCGTTTTAGGTTATTTTTAAGTAAGCCAGCCGCCAAAGACAGTAGGCATTCACGAATTCACGATTTTGACATTAGGGTTTCACGATTTTATGCAAATTCTCTCTACCGATTTTCGCATGTTCTTAGGGTTTTTCGCGTTCTTCATCTTTTCTTCAGTTTTTCCAGCCATGCTCGGCTAAACCCCCTGTGATTGACCCAACGATGAGGATTCCATGATTCGTCCAGAGAACTTGTGCCTAATCGGTAACTTAATCAATTCTGTTTTCATCTTCGGATTCGAATTCTGGAAATAGTTCGAATATTAGATTTAATATTCGGTTTGGTTCATCTCAAGGACTAAATTCGGACTAGGTTTTAGTGTTGCTGTGCGATTGCACAGTGAGACGCCACTGTTCGGATAAATTCTAGGCGATCGTCTAGGTGAGGGATTCTCCGGATGAATGCAGAGATTTCGATTCATCCGAACCAAACGTGATTAGTTATATTTCGTTCAATGATGCATGATTCTGGAATCTGATCGTTGGGTTGGTCGTTTTTAATCTGTTTAAGTCTATCAACGTTTTTCTATCTGTTTCTACATAGTTCGGTTTATTTCAATTTATTTCGTTTTAATCTGCTGAATCATAAAACCCTAAAACCCCCAATTTTACCATTCTGTTTCACTATTGCTATCAATCGAGCCCGCTGCAAATTCGTTGGGAAACGACCCAGGTTCCCTAATTCTGCAAATCGTTTTCGAACTTGATTTATTTTGGGAGACACGGCAAATCTCTTTCAGTATTCTTCTCAAGAGATATATGTAACAATAGAAACTTTGGTTTACTATAATTGTAATAGAAAATTCAATTAAATTGGACTAAGCACCACCATCATGCCAATCACTTGTATTGAAAACAATCATCATAATTTGTTATTGTCATCTGCCCTTCTTTGGATAGTGTGGCCAACCTTAGACATGACAATTTAGCACCATTTCCAAATATCATATCAACTATAGAAAAGTTTTTGAAGAGTTCAGAGACAGCATTGAAATACAATAAATTTAAAATGTTAATTAAACTACAAAAGGGGAGTGTAGGTCCAACCGTTAATTTAACTACAAGCATATATATTTTCCAGCACCATAAAAACATATATCATGATAATTTGGATCAAGGCCATTGATTTGCTTCAAGGATGAAGTTCTTTCTTAATCTGCAAACAAACACAATCAAAATAATTGACATTACGACCTTGATAATTTGGATCAAGGCCATTGATTTGCTTAAAGGAATGAAGTTCTTTCTTAAATGATGGATTATTTTGTCAAACATCTTTTGAGCAAACACAAGACTACATCTTTTCTCATTCAAATAGAAAAGAAAAGTTCAACTAAAGCAAAGTTCAATCATATTATATCATAGGCAACTCAATCCAGCAGCCACAACTTAATTACAAGCCATACTTACTCCAACAAATAAATAAGAAATTCTAATTAATGCCAACTCTATCGGGGAAAAAAAAAAAACTGATTAAAACAAATTGATTCCAGAATCTGTGAAAGTTGCAGCAATCTTCCAAATCAATACAAGGTCGCAAATTACTTTAAAAAATAAATAAATAACCAAAAAAGTTCTCTTCTCAATCCGATAATTAGCTCCAAATCAAGTCAACAAAACTGAATTCAAAGAAAAACAAAGAAGCATCAAAAGAAGTGGGATAACGAAAGAAAGCAAGAAGTAAGCCAAATTTGTGTCGCGAGAAAAAAACCTTGGTTGCTTTGAATTGAACATGACTATGGGTAGACTCATATGCCGATATATGTCGGGGTCTCTGCCTTCGTCTTGGTGGCAAGTAGTGATAATGAGAACCGAGAGGCAGAGAGATTGAGGTAATTAAGAGGAAGAGTGCTGGAGGCGAGCAGCTGAGTGAGGTCGGCGTGAAGCGATGTGCGGAAGCACAAGAACCCCCCAATTTTTTCCTCACTTTTTTTTTTCAAATTCATGAGGGTAGCTTGGTAATTTCACAAATAGAATATTTCACACTTAGGTCCCTTGGGACATGAGAGTAATTTGAAAATTTAAAGGGACCTTGTTGTAGTATTTTCTCTTATTTGGAACCTGAATGTAATTTTCCCATTCATATATATACTTGCAATCAAACAGGAAAGTAACATGCATATTAATTACCGCTCAGAGTAAAAAGTCATGTTTGTACAGCTTGCTAGTTAGCCTTCACTTTTCAGTTTACACAATAGACAATACCCTTTATGTTTCTCTGACACTGTACAAATCATGATACAGACGACGAGTTCTTCAAAAACAAAAATTAAAATCAACCAAAAAAAGGTCACAGCAACATCTGGATTCTCTTCCTCCTCCTTCTCATCCTCCCTCATGCTCTGCATGCCTTCTCATCAGATGAAGCAATATCTCTCTTGTTTATTCTTGTCCACCTTTTCCCCTCCTAATTAATAACTAAACTTTTGGTTATTAACTTATTTCCTTTCTCTGCATATATAATAATAATATTGTAATAATACTGTCGTATCATATATATGTGAAACTGTGAGATATATCCCTTATTTATATTTCCTTCAAGGTCAAGGAATATTGAAAGAAGAACCATCCTGGACAGGAAAATGGGAGATCACTTGAGCATTATTGCTAGACCTGCTGTGTTGTTGGTTGCCTTGATCGAAGGACAAGAAAGAAGAACCGTAGAACTCAACAAACCCATTATTATTATTGCCCTTATGATGATTAGTGGCAGCCTCGTACATGGCCTGGGTTGTGAGTTTTGCAGGATTAAGTGACTGATCTTTCATGAGCAAGGAACCACATTGCCTAGGCTGTGTTTGGTAGAAAACCTTGGACACCACTAGCTCTCCTTCTTTCTCTTCTTCGTTGTAACCGAGGTGGTACTGGTGCATTACCCAGTTTGTCTTCTCAGGCTTTCTTTGCTTCCCATAGTTAGTGTAGAGCACCAGAATCTTCTTGTACCCTATTAGCTTCCCACTCAGATACACTGGCCTCGTCTTGCCCGTCTTGTGCCAGCGTGTCTCGCTCCCGTCCACGTCATCAGTGTGTACCTTCCTCCTTTTCCTTGTTCCTGTCGTGTATGCCTTCGATGGCCTGTGAAAGAAATGGCGCACCAGACCATCTTTGCTTACTCCTGCAGTCAAACCATATTTTTTCCAATTAATTAACAACATTTTTTAGCTTGTGTGTATATTTGCGACTCACTTCACAGTATGTTGACACTATTTCACGCTTCAGATATTATCCTATTTCAGGTGATATTATTATATTTGGTTTGGTGATCATTATTAGATGAAATTATAATGAAGAGATCTTTGACAATAATTGAGAAATAAAGAGGTGGAAAGTACGTACAGAAGTTAGGTGCCTTGTAATAGCAAGGTTGGGTGCAAGGTTTTTATCCAAATATATAAGGGGAGAGATAACAGGGTGTGAATAGATGGTCACGTCTTCTACCATTGGCGTTTATCAACGAAAGCACTTCTTTCTTCATTTCATTGAGTCAAGTTTAATTAAGAATTCCAACTTCAGATATGAGTAGTGTAGTCGTCAGCAGGAAAAAGAATAAGCAGAGATAAAATCACACAAAACATGGATTTTAGGGAGTTTATATTTAATTAATGAGTAACCACTGGTATCTTTTCAGGACGAGTATATAATATAGTAGATTTCATTCTTCTGTTAGTGTTGATTCAACCTTCTTTCTCTTGTTTTCATTTTCTCAAGTCTATATATAAACCAACTATCTGACCAGCAATACCTTTAACAATGAAAAATATTTGTAAACCAGAAGAGAGTATACGTAGTGCTGAGACGGAAAAAGTAAAAGCGGAAATAAGCATATGAATCACACGAACATGGATATGGGATAGTTATTGAACAATGACCTGGTAGCTTCTCAGGATGAGTATAGCAGATTCCATTCTCGCCTTCAAGAGTATGGATGAACTCATCAATAAGTGGATGAAGCTTATGAATATCAGATCGAACTTTGGCTTCCAAATGTTCCAGAATCTCTTGATCTGTTGGATCAAACTTCACTCCAGCAGGCAGTCCCGGCAAGTCATGGATCCCAGCCTAACAAATATTGAATACAGATATATAACTTGTTATATCCAAAAAGAAAGCTAAAAACTAAGATCATCATTCAACTTTCACACTAAACAACAATACACACAATAATTATATTTAGAGGTGATGCACACACATACACACATATATATAGAGGAAGAACCTGTTCGTGGCATTTGATGTGGTGTCCACAGGAAGGGCATGTTGTAATTAAGCTGTCTTTGCGCTTCTCCACGATGGAATTGCTGTGAATACTATTTTCAGAGTCATTGCACTGAGTCATTTCCTCGTAATCTTCTAAATATCACACATTCCAGTACTACTCTCTGGATCTGGTGCTATAAAAAATGGAAATAGAGAGAGAGATGGCAAGGGAAAAGAAGAGAATGATTAAGAGGATATAAAAGTAACAGTGGAGGGGACAAAAAGCGGAAACTTGCCTCTTATAAAGTTTGGCACCCTCATGCTACTTCATGTTTAGAAGTGGGAAGGAATTAAATTCTCTCTCATTTTTAAGAACCTTTAATCCTTTCTATTCCCAAACCTCCTTTGCTCTTACGAGAAAGAAGAGAGGGACACAGAGACACAGAGAAAGGACCTAAAAACTAAGCAAATAATGAGACATTAAACGATGAGAGATAGGGGTTAGTTGAAGATATAGAGAATAAAGAAAAAGAAAATAATATATAAGCTTGCTTTGATCTCAAGTTAAGTTGTGTGCGCTTTGTATAATATATTTGTATGAAAACTTGTAGAAGAATAAATGTAGGTTTTTGTCCTTTTTTAACTCTGACTAAAGGCAGCTTTAATGAATTTTCCCATAAAACAAGACTCTCGCATCGAATTTAATAACTTGAAAAGAAACAAATAAGATATGTGGGGAGAGATCGAGTTGAGTGGGATTGGGGCAACCTAATGTATAAAACGCAAGGCACAGAGTAAGAATTTAGGTCCCAAGTCACCCTGGAGTGTAGATAAAGCTAAACTATATAAATACCATAACTGATAATAATGAGAAAATGGAAGAGAGAAAAATATATATTTAGGCCATATATATGTTGAGCCCACCAGAAATTCCATTCCTTCACGTAGACTTTTCATGCATAGCAAGAAACCTCTTTCTCTCTCTTGTCGAGTTTATTTTGACAGTCCTAACCTTGATGTCAACAATGGTTTCGGGCATATTATGTGTTGCCATATGGTAAAGGAAAACTTAATAAAGTGTCAATACTTGGTGAAGGAAAGAGACAGTATTTAATTAAGACCTAGAATCCCATATTTTTCTTTTTTAATCTTCTCCTTGAGATCATGCATACTCCAACACACATCTCCTTGCCACATGTATACTTGATCTACATCTACCAAAAAGATTTCGTAATGTTATATATAAGCTTCACCAAGTTCGGAAGAAATCTGTCCCTACATTAATATTACTTCTATTTTTGGTTGCCCCTATATTGATGGGATTTATTGGTGGATATACGCTTTTTCATGCCCAGGTACATAAAAATAAACATACGTCTTAGACTCGAGCTCATAAAGTTTTAAAAAAAAAAAAATCAGCAGTGTCAAATGGTTGATTTTTCTAGTATTTGTTCAGAAAAGTTTAAATTGTGTGTGTGTCGTTCTTGCATTTGTAGCACACATTAATTCGCTAGTTTGACAATTATGATTATGCTGAAAGTAGTCCTATCTCACACCAACGCAACAATTCGTTGAAAATAGCATATTATTAGACCATTAATTAGTAACTTTTAGAAGGGAAATTTGGGGAAAATTACTCATTAAAAATTTTGTTGGTGAGAGGGAACTAAATTAGAGTTACTGGTTTTTTCTGTATATACAAATCTATAAGATCCTTTTTGACCAATAAAATCTTTAATAGAGTCTTCCTTAAATTTCCCCAAACCTAAACTAGTATGAGCGAAGATATAAAAAATGTGAATAGTTTTATTAGTAGCAATAATTAGCAAGACGTACATGTGAGATTTTCTATGTATATAATACTACTTTCGATCCTAAATATAGGATAAAATTACACTACAAACTCTATCATATATTTAAGACAGGAGTGATTTAAGGCGAAGTGGATAGTGTCTCACCCCACATAACATAAACCCATTGGTGAATAGCTAGGCTGGCAAAATCATCATATTGCTATAAGGGGGACGCTTATGATGATTCATGGCTGGGGATGGGACCCATAGAAGGGAATGGTTCACTTTAATTTCCAAAGTCTATGATCTTGTTCTTCCTAAGAATGGAGAGAACGTAACCAAATCCATATGTGAAGGCACTCATTTATTTAATCACGGGTTCCTGTATTAGTTAGCCCCTATATGCCTTGCATCATCATATTATATTATCAGCTGGAAAGATAAAAAAGATAGGACAGTTGGAATACTCTTTTTGGCCTTTTCTATTCTGTCCAAATTCTTTTCCTTTTTGTCTAAAATTGCAATTACAATTCACATATAATGTTTTATTGATCATTATTGGAATTTTTTTTCTCATGGAGACATTAAAAAACATAGCGATTGATAAAACTATATATGTACAAGTCTGGCCCAAAATAATTATGAAACAGAGTGAATTAACTGTTGAATTATTATTTCTAAATTTTTTTAAAAAATCTCTATTGAATTTTTTAATTAAAACGTTTATCATTTCAAAGGTTTTTTATGTCCCCTTGAGCTGGGAAGAAGTTTCTTCGAGAATGTCTCCGCAAGACAAAATTGAGAGAGTAATAAATCATCTTTGAGTTTTAGAGACTAAATAAAGTATTTCCCCCGATTCTTAATATAAAATATATTTAGTGTTAATCTGTGTCCTAAATATTAGACATAGTTTTTATATTTGTCATTTTTTCCCTATTGATGCTTCCTCATTAATAATCAATGAGGAAAGGGAAGAGAATTAAGAAAACTGAGTAGATGTTTTTAAAAAAATATATGTTATATATACTATTTTTTTCAAATCAAATTAAATAAATATATCTTATATTAAGTATTCAGAGTAACAACTAATATACTAATAAGATGAAAAAAGTGGGGGAATTTTGAGAGCTGTGAGGTATTGCCCAAGTTATTTGGGATTCCTCACGTCTGGGGCAAGAAAAAGAGCAACATGACGTTCATTACTTATGACTTTGTTTTATTGTTTGGGTTCCTCGCTCCCATCTTGATGATTACACTCCTTCCATTTGTTTATATGTTATGTAAAGTTTTGGTACAAAAATTAAAAAGCAAAATTGTAATATGTCAAGATTCTTTTTATTTGCCTAATATGTCATTATTAATTTATTTTACTAACTGAAGATACGGATAGAATTGTAAAAATCATAATTAATATAAATTTTAAAATAACATATATATAGAAGTAATGTTTTATATAAAAAATGACTGTGTAGAAAGAAAGGGTCTATGCTGACAAACTAAGATAAGGATTATATAAACAAGAATCCGCTGTGAAAGGAGCAACAAATAACTCAATTACCGGAACACAAAACTCACTTTCACAAATAAACTAGAATAATCGTTTCTACGAAAGAAATATCTCCACTAAAAGAAGGGGAAAAAAAGAGAGACTATCCTGTCACAATATTGAGCTCGTTTGGAGGGCATTCTCATGAGCAAGTTCTGGGTAATTGAAGGCAAAACACATCGAAACCTGGGATGCCTGAGACAAAATGTTACCCAAAGGAAGATGATAAATGTAGCAGGAAAAATGATAGTTAATAGATAGGAAACAATACAAAACAATAACAAACAAAGTTGTGGCTCTAGGGTCCTCCAACTTCTGAGAGACTCAAGTCTTTCTCCCATAAGTGCCACCTCATTTGCCATTCTTTGAGCAGTCCCTCCAATGGCCCTCAATCGATCCTATCGATTCCTTCTCAAACGTTCTCATAGCTTTGAATTTTAAGATTTGTGAATATTCATTCAATAAACTCGTCATTACAATATACAACAACAATGGCATAAAAAACAACTTATCATTACAATAAATTAAAGACAGACGTGCATGTCATCCATGTGGTGAGAATAGCAGTTTAATTAAAGAATTTCTCATAATGATAACGTGATGATTGCATATTCCAAATCGCTGCATTAATTTATACAATCTGATCATGATTTAACGAAGGGATACAATTGAATATGCAGATAAATCTAATCTAAATATACCCATAGGTAATAGAAATATTATTGTTAAACTCGTGAATTGATTCTAAGAGTTTACTGTTTTTAGTTTATAGCTTACAAAAATGACTTGAGTCACTAGTAAATTCATGGCAGTTGCAAACTCGGTTAAACTCACGAGTTTATACACCGAATTTACCATTTTTACGTTTCTAGCTTACAAAACGTATTAATTTACTTTTAAAATCGTGTAAGCTTTTTTTTTTTATTTGATAATGCTCAATGGCTTTATATAGAAATTTTATAGAAATTTTTTTTGTTAAATATGATAAATGATGGATGTTGATAAATTTAATTTCAATTATTTGGATTTAAAATATAATTAAATTTGTATTATATATATATATATATATATATATCAAATTGTTTTCATTTTTATATTTTAATTATTTAATTATACACTAGTAATACCTATTTAATAATAAAAGTAAACTCTTATAAGTTTACGATACAAGTTTACTTCACTGTCACGAATTTGCTTAAACTCACGAGTTTGACAACCTTAAATAACACATCAGTCAGTGAGTGATCTAGTCAACAATCATTTAAATCTAAATTATGATTTGGGAATAATAATTAATAAATGCATGATTAGTTTTGCTCAAAAAAATGCGTGATTAGAAAAATAGTAACATTGTTTATATTCATTCCTTCTTGCCGTGTACTTTGATAAAAACAACCTAATAAAAAGAGAATGAAAAGAGAGTACGACTGGTAACCGTGGTCATCATGGCTTGAGTTTCCAGATCTTAGAGGACCCAAGTTCGATTATTGGTATCACCGCCCCCAGAATAGAGAGTATGACGCATGCCTCGGAGGATATTGGCGCTGTGATGCAACTTGATCTTGCCCAGAACCAGGACCCGTTTGATACACGGAAGATAGGCTAAAGGAAAGGGAAGATTACAAATCTTCCATCACATAATGCGTTTAATAGCACCGCCTTCCAGGAAGCCATATTCCAGCAACCTCCAATATTCCTTTAAATGTGGGAGAGTGGTTTCCTTCAAAGATTGGTGGGATTTGATCTTCCCATGTTGGGAATTTCCAAATAACCCCTTCATCTTCTTCCTTCACCATTGACGTTGTCGCCCTCTCTCTTCCCCCCGCCAACTCCGTCGCACTCCCCCCCCCCTGACTCGGTCGCACTCTCTATTCCACTTTTTTTGCTGCTCTATTGTTTCTGTCTTGTAGTCGGTGTTCTATAGCTGAGAGAGAGGGGCAAAAGTTGCAAAGACGTGGATGGAGAGTTACAAAATGTAATACCCGGATAAATAAAATGGTCATTTCTGATAGGTGAATATGTGGTCTCGATTTTTATGTTATATTTATCATATGTATAAGGGGAAAATCTCTTAGGAATTGGGGAAAAAGATTGAAGGGTCAAAATGACCAAAGTACCCCTAGGATGCTTAGATAACTTAGGAAAAATTGTGGAAAGTCCTAAAAGACAGTAAAATAATTATTAAAATTAAGAGAGTATATTATCTCTAATTTTAGTAATTTAATAAATTATAAACTTGGAAGAATTGAGAAGGATTGTTCAAAAAGTATTGAAATGACCGAAATACCCCCGTAAATGCTAATATAATGAATGAGACATGAAAACACAAATGTCAATTCAAAAGTTATGAGGTAATGAGTTGTTCTAATTAAGAAAATTATCAACTATTGGTAAGAAAGTAATTAAGTAATTACGGCTAATTACTTAAGTATAGGCAAAGGAAATTCATAAATAATTATGTAAAACCCTAAAATTAGTGGTTTGTGGCCTAAAATTAGTATAAACATATTTGTTAATTAATTGGAAATTTTGGAGAAAAATAGTTGAGTTTAGGTATTTTTAAGCCTAAATACAAGAATGGACCAATAGGAAAATTTTGTAAAAAAATTATTAAATAATTATTTTATATATTATTAATTAATGAAATATTTAATTAAAACGAAAATTAATAAAATAATAATAAAAAAGGACAAGAAAATCTTAAGAGGATAAGATGATAGGATTTTGTAATATAATAATCTTATAATTAAGTACAGTGAATAGTGATCAGGTAAATAGGAAACGGATCCTATCTAGAGCCCCAGGAATAGGTTTTCTGAAGTCAAGGTAAAATATTGATCAGTGGATTTTTATCTTCGATTGGACTTTTCCTAAGTTGATTCCGAGGACGGTAGAGCATTTTCCTAATAAGACGAAATAGGGAAAGATGCGAGATAGGCGCATTTTGGATCGAAGAAAATAAATTCTAACTCAACATCTAGGAATGAGTTTGAAATTATCTGGACATATTTTGAATCGGTGAATTTTTGTCCCCCTGGATGGAATCAAAAATTAGTTTAACTTAGACATTTCTAATGAGTAGGAAAATGTCTTTAAAGTTGTGATTCCGGATTTTTGAGATTTTTCCGAGATTACGCGATTCGGACACCGATCGGGAACTTTATCGGTACAAGTTCATAAAGCAAAAGCATCACATCACATTAATTGATGTGACAAACCACCAACTAAAGGGGAGAGGATGGTTTGGACAAGTGGCATGGTGAGGATCTTGACATTTGGCAAAGTGCGATCCGACGGTCCAGAATCCGCCCGACAAAGTGTGAATAGTGCACACAACTTTCCCTATAAATAGGAGGCTCTCCCTTTGCATTCTTCACACCAAAACCATTTTCTCTAGTTGAGCTATCCTAGAGAGAAGTTAGAGAGAGGTGCTCGGAGGAGGAAGGAGTCCTGGGAATTCTGCAAATGGGTAATTTTTCCGGTCTTTAGTCTTTAATTCTTTCAGTAGTTTTAGTAGTAATGCTAGATAGATCTTTAGTTTTATTTTAAGTATGAATTTCGAAAATCATGATGGGGTCGGAGTTCTGGCAAAATTTTGGAAAGCCGGAGTCAAGGTAGCGAAGCTCGCGAAATTACGCCGATTAGGGAATAGGGGCGAAATGGTAATTTTTACCAAAATGCCTGTTATGATGTGAATCATTAATTAATATGATTTATATTTCGAAAATTATGTTGGAGTAGGAGTTATGTTGAAATTTTGAAAGATTAGGGTCAAAGTAACGAAGTACTGGCGAAATTCCGCCGATTAGGGGTCAGGGGTAAAATAGTCATTTTGACTAAAAGTGTCCGTCGTAATGATAGATCCTTAACAAGTACATTGTTATGTTGATAGGATATCCCTTACGTCCGCGTACTGTAACATTAACTCTTATGTTTATGGTATGCATATATGTGCTATGTGTATTGTTATGGTATGTTTATTGAATACAAATATGTTAGAACAGTTTGGTGCCGAAGGCAAGGCTAGTCTACGTGGGTGTGCCATAAGTCGCCGTATAAGTCGGTGAGGCCCCCATGGTAGACACTTACCTGGCCATTCTGTTCGGTTTACGGAAGTATGTACGTTCGTGTATTGTAACACTAATCTGATACATATAGTATGCGTGTATGTGATGTGAGTATGGTATGTGTATATGTGGCGTGTTTTGGGAATGCATATTATGTTAGAATATAACTGTATGCATGCTGGGAGCGATATATCGTAAGGGCCGGGAGCGATACATCTATAATCTTGGGAGCGATACATCCGTAGTCTTGGGGCGATATAACCGCATCTTTGGGAGCGATACATGTGCATTGGTTGGGTGTGGTTTATATGTTGTGTGGATGTTGTTGTGTAACCCATATGTGTGTATGTATACATGAGGTTAACCGTTACCTGAGATCCGGTGCGGATCTCAGCTCTTAACATAGCATCAGGGTCAGAAGGACCGAGGACCGAGGAGAGAGGCAAGCAGCCCGAGTAGAAGACCCGGCTGAAGACTTCCTTTTGTTGTTCCAGCGGAAGCCTTCCTTTCTGTTATTATGTACTTTTGAAACACACAGTCATTGTACCATTGTTGTATCCAAATGACTTACGGCATTTTATAATTATATATCAGTTACTCTTCCGCTCAAATGCTCTACTCTGATGATTTGAAAAGATGTTTTGGAAAAAAAAAAAATTATACTGCTTTTGGAAAACGGGATGTTACACAAACAGAAATCTCAAAGACCAAAGAATGGACCAAAGACAAAGAGGGTTTGATTTGAATTCTTCCCCCGACTTTGACCTTGGATGTTGATCTCAATTTATTGCTTTGTGATGGTGTTGATGCTGATTGGAGATGGTGGGGAGGAAGCTTTTTTTTTTTTTGCATAGGGGTATTTTAGAGATTTCATATCTCATCTTTTAATTTTAATTTTTTTTTAAGATTATCATTTTCCATTTCCATTTCCATTTTCATGTCTATCAAACAGAACACTCATGTAAGTTCTCACCCAATCTTTCTTTCCTTTACATTCAGTTCTCTTCCTTTCCTTTCTCTCTTCAAACTTTCCTTGTAACAAATAGGCCCCGGTTGCTATGGATACGCTAAGTTGAGGGTATCCCAGAGAGAGACGATTGGTGTCACTTGAACCAGCCCGCAATTTATAATTTAATGTTAGCTCAATACCTAATTTTAAAATGTGAATTTAATTCTTTCTTAACCTAAAACACAGAAATATGTTTTAAACAAGTGTTTACTTCTTGAGCTGGCAAGATGAATATAATTCAATGATAGACAAATTGAAAGAATATTTTGTAACCCTCTCCCACCTAAAGAAAAATCACTTAAAAGAAAGTAATATAGGAAAAGATAGAAACAAATTACACTTCCTAAAATTAAGGGATATTCTGTTTGAAGGAGATATATTTACTTAATCAGTAAATTATGAAGAATTATTAAAAAAAAAGGAAATTATAAAATAATCAACAATAAATTGTATTGATGGATTAATAGATCAAGCCGCCCGTTTTCTTATGAACCGGTATTACAAATTGTTATTTGATAAATAAAGTTGAAGATTAATGGATCAAACTCACCCGATGACGACATATAAAAACCTCCCTAATTAATTAAAGCAAAATGACCCTCTTTCAATTGCCATAAAACATATCAGCCTAGTAACGTTTGTATAGTTCCATAAGTTACCAAATACCTGCCCAAATTTAAATAACTTGATGGTAACCAATAACAAACCTCCTACCAAAGATAATCCTCCCTCAAACAACCCAACCCACATTTTGATCTTCCCATAGTTTATATATACAGCTTCTTTCTTGCATTAATTAATACACCAGAGAACACAACTCTCAAGAACAAGACGATTCCATTAACAGAGAATATACTCCTGGTCATCAATCATGGCGGTGAATGTAAACACCGAAGAATTTCAACAACCTCTTCTGGAAAACGCGCCATTATTATTAAAAGAGCCCAAAACGCCTACACAGAAGGTGGTAAGAAAGACATTAAAAAACACAGCAAATCTGTCGAATCTTCTTCCCACAGGAAGCGTCCTGGCATTTCAGACTCTGTCACCGATGGTCACACGGCAAGGCCAGTGCAGCACACACAAAAGCCAAACCATGACGACATGCCTCTTAGCCATTTGTAGCATATCGTGCTTCCTTCTGAGCTTCACCGATAGTTTCAGGGACGAAAGAGGAAAAGTCCGATACGGTGTTGCTTCGTTGAATGGGCTTTGGGTCATTGATGGCAAAGTGAAGTTTTCGGCTGAAGAAGCAGCTGGGTTCAGGCTCAAGTTTAGGGATTTTTTCCATGCATGCGCTTCGATTCTGGTGTTCTTGGCTGTTGCCATGCTTGATAAAAATGTGGTCGCCTGCTTTAATCCTAACCCTTCCGACGAGGACAGGAACCATCTCGTCACTTTGCCTCTCGCCATTGGCATCTTCTGCAGTTTAGTGTTCATTCTTTTCCCCACAAAACGCCATGGCATTGGCTTCCCTCTCTCTCGTGATTAGTTCTTTACTTCATGTATGTATTCTTTCTCGTATTTGTTGTAATTAATTCATTTTCATTTTTGTTGCCAATATTGTATACTCTTAATTATAAAACTCCCATTTGGATCAATTTTCAACGTTAAGGGGCATATGATCGATGGTGTTGCACTTTCAGTTTCCAACTTGTCATTGTTGGTTATAATCCCTCTTGTTCTTAAGATATATTTGAATGTTGATTTTGGTCCTATATATAAGACATAATTTTCATATTTATCAACATTTTTCTAATTTACCCCTATTAATACTCTTTCAACAACAATTAAGAAGGAAATAGAGTAAAGGAATTAAAGAAGATTACTAGGGTATTTTAAAAAATACATGTCATATTAATTAATCTTAATCTAATCAAATTAGATAAATATGTCTTATATTTTTTTTTTTAGTTGTTCATCCGGTATCCAGAGTTTCGCCCTGACTAATCCGGATCTGATCCGCATTGTGCACCTGGCTATGGTGGGTGAGTGTCCCAATGGGGCTTTTTTACATTCACAAGACTCGAACTCGAGGTCTTGTTTAAACGACACAAGCCGTTTACTACTTGTATCAACCTCTGTTGCTAATATGTCGTATATTTAGGGGAGGGAATATATCATTTTCATTAGAGAGACCATACTTTCGAATTGGGCTTCGAGTTGATTTTATGTTTCTCAATATAAGAGATCAGGCTTGTGGGCCTAACCCTCTCCTTTTACAGAGAGAAATAAAAGGTTGGGCCGAGTGGGCATCTTAGAAAGGCCGGAGCCCTGATGATATCAAGACCATTTTTGCAACAAAAATAACCAAAAAAAAAAATTATGCTTAATTGGTCATACAAATCGAAACAAGATTCATGCCACAAGGGCTAGGCAACTGATCGACATAGATTCTATCGTGAGTCGTGACCCACAAAAAAGGGATTGGATTTCTCTCATAATCATTTTCTCATTATCCTCCATCATCTCAAAATTATATCCGTCCAATCAATCACAATACTACATTAACTTTTATCTCATCTTCCTAATCAATGGTTTAAATTGACTAATAAGAAAAAAGATGAGGGGAGAATCATTTTCCCAAGAAAGGATGTATAACGTACTAATTCAACTTCATAAGTACTTAATTGGTGATCGTAGAGTCCGTTGACTGTTTTAAGGGGATAACCAGATATCAAAATTCAAACCCACGTATTTTTGTTTCTTTAATTCATCAAGTACCCATACATTTGATACTTAGTATTATATCATAGTATGATTGAAAAAAGGAACTGCCAAGCGTAGGTGTCTGTATACATACATACATCCATATATGGGTTAAGGGTTAATTTTGCTCCAAAAGTTTGTATTGAGGGGCAATTTTGCCTTGTAGGTATAAAATATGGTGTAATTTTATCTTTGTCGTTATCCTAGTTAATTATTATTGTTAGTTGACCAAATATGTTAAGCTGACAGAAAACATGTTATTTACATCATTTTTGTTAAGGTGAAAATTTGCGTCAGGAGTCCATGTGTCATCTACTTCATCTTTTTTGCAAATTTGCATATTAACAAAATGACGTTGATGACATATAGACTGCTAGTCCAACATATTTAGTCAACTAACGGTTAAAATTAATTGAAATAATGGCAGGAGTATAATTACTCCATTTTTTACAGTACACATCCAAAACAAAATTGCCTCCTAAAGTTCAAAATTATCTCTTAACCCTATGAAAATTAGTGCTCTTAATTCCAGAGTCCAAGCGCAATGAAAAAACAAAATAATTGTGTTCCGGCTTATAATTTTCAACGCTGCAATGGTAGGACAGAAACAATAACGGCAAATTGAGAGAAGTAAAAGGTAAAGGGAAAACAGAAAGAAAGGAGCCATTTAAGAATCGGGATGCATTAATGTAATGAGGAAAAGAAATACAAGATGAAAATCAATAAACGAGAAGATTATGGCCAAGTCTAACAAGGAATCTGATCGGTGAACCATCTGATGACTTTAACTGGAAGCTGTATGAGTTTCATAGCCAAATTAGCCAATGCACTGCAACAGAAGCAACAAGGACATATGCAACTCAACATGCTCCTGCATTAATTAATCACCAGAAATATATTTATCAGCAAGTGAATCATAGAAAATAAATGAAACAAAGGGAAAGTGGCTGCTATACATGAAATCACTACTGGATACAAGTTGTACACGTGAAGATCCTGTTAGAATCGAGTTTAAGAACACGACTGATTCTTGAAAATGAATAAATAGATCAAACATAGATTTGTTGTCTTCTACGTTGATTATGATCAGAAGGAAAAACAACGAAGACGAAGCTAAGTTAATTAGAAAAGGTGGAAGAAAGACGAGGAGGAGAGATTGGATACCCAAGAATCCAGACAACAGCGCCGAGAGCCGCAAAAACGAGAGCAATGAGAGCGAAAGGCAATCCGATGAGGAACCCTAATGGTCTGCATTCTCCCATCCTTCAATCTGATTCGGAGTTGATTCTCTCTGTTCTGAATCTAAGATTGTGTTGTTCACGCGTACGGGAGGGACGAGGGAGGTGGGTTGAATATAATTGCGCGTGGAGAGCGGCTACTATCAATACAAATTAATTTCATTTAAAATGAGGAGTCAACCACCGCCATTTAAGAAAGTTTCTACTTCAAATCTCAATCAAAATCCCTAATACACCAACCATCACGCCTTCTCCAAGTTTCCTTCTCAACTTCATTGCCCTCGATCCCATTCCATCTCTGTCCTCCCACATTTAACTTCTTCGTTCGACCTAACCACCTTCGACCTCACCCCTAAAAAAAATTATTAAATAAAATAAATGGAAGAAGTTTTTTAAAAATAGGTTAATGTACTAAAATAATCTCCAACTTTTATAAAAATATGTGACAGTAATTATAAATTATTTTTTGGAGCAAAAGTAACTATAAACTTTTAAAAATGTGACAAAACCATTCAACATAAACTAACTTCTATATACAATGGTGAAAAGTTTATCTTTGGACTTTTGAAGTTTTAACTCACTCATAACTTAGTCCTTGGATTTTGACTTGGTATAATTGAGTCCTTAAACTTTTGACTTGCTTGTAACTTAAACCTTCATGATTCTGAGTCGTCCAATGTGACAAAATAATGTTAAAAATAGTGTTAAAAATTGCTTAGGTGAATTTTACATAAATTCAAAAAAAGTAAAGAAATGATCTTTCTTTCATAATAGTTTTTTCCTGCATATATGGAGGGGCTTTTAATGATCTATTGTTTGGTTTAAGAAGGGAGAGCGGGAGAGGAGAGGAATGATAGCAGTTTACCATTTGATAGGGCAAAACTTTATAGCCTATAACTCCGCAAATATATACAAGTCGTATCAAGTAATAAAGTGATAAGAAAAGTATCGTTCCCACGAGGACTTAGTATTACAAACTTCATTTAGGCAGTAATTGTATACTCTCATTTAAGTTGAGCAAACTAAAGTGCTTTAATTAGGTTAAAACTAAAATAAAAATAAAAAAAAAAACTACCACAATAATCGAACGATCAACCTAGAGTCACTAATCTCTTGCCTGGAGATGGACTAAAACCGAAAGTCCAAATAGAATGTCCTATATGAGATGGTGGAATTAAAGAAAGCAGAATACAGAACTACTAAAGAAGAGGGACCTTATAAAAGCTAGTTTTCTGTTAGAGACAGCCAACCGAAGATAGAGCTACTTACCAGAATTCGGATTGGAAAGAGCTACCTATGGAGGGTGCTGACCTGATGAACTGATCAGTCAGAGTAGAGTGAGTAAAACGCCAAGTGAAGAACTATAAAGTGAAGCCGTCGTGACAACGAACCGTAAAGTAGAGCTACCAGGGCCTAAGCTTTCAAGGCTAATGCATTGTAATGAGTCCTACATCAGATGGGTGTCCTAGAAAGGAAGTTTAGATGATTATGTGTATTGCCATGGGGTGTTCCAGCACTGTGAGTTTACTATTGAGTATAATTATGATATGAATATACGATAGGCAGTAATGACCTTCTAAGAACAGTTGTCTAGTTCCTAGACATATTTAAAATTTTGATTTTGAATGTACCAATGCACTTGTTAAGTTTGTGGAAATTTTCGAAATGGAATTTTCGAACGAAATGATTTCAATAAAATTTGAGATCTCACGAAAAGAACTATCCGACGCATGACTTGAAGCTCGCAGCGGTCATTTTTGCTTTAAAAATTTGGAGGCATTACTTGTATAGATCAAAAGGAGTTGAATAACTGACAGAGAAGATGGATGGAGTTTTGAAGGATTATGATTTTGAGTTGAAGTATCATCCAGGGAAGGCAAATGTAGTTGCTGATGCCTTGAGCCAGAAGTCAATTCATGTGTTTCATATGTGTGTAGCTGAACATAATCTGTTAGAAGGATTGTTAAAAGTTTATCTTGAACCAAAGTCTGAGGTGATTTTGAGTTCAGTACGAGGGGATTTTGACTTTTATAATGAGTTAAGGATGACCTAGATGAATGATGACCAATTTCTAAAGATCAAAAAAGAGTTGGAGAACGGAGAAGTACCTGGTTATGATATTGGGGATACAGGTATATTGAGGTATAAGAAGAGGATTTGTGTTCCAGATAATGAGGAAATCAAGAAGACGATTCTTGAGGAGGCTCATCGGAGCAAGTATACCATCCATCCAGGAATCACTAAGATGTATCGAGGTTTGAAGCAAGGGTATTGGTGGCCAAAGATGAAGCGTGATGTGACAAACTTCGTATTGAAGTGTCTGACTTGCCAGAAGGTGAAGATCGAGCATCAAAAGCCTCCTGGATTACTTCAACCTTTAGAAGTTCCGCAATGGAAGTGGGACAACATTTCCATGGATTTTATAGTGGGATTGCCGAAAACCACAGCACACCACAACGCTATATGGGTTATTGTAGACAGATTGACAAAGACGGCTCATTTTCTTCCGATCCATATAGGATATAGCTTAGAGAGGCTAGCTCAGTTGTATTTAGATTAGATTGTCAGGTTGCATGGTGTACCCACGGAGATTGTATCAGACTGTGATCCAAGGTTCACATCTAACTTTTGGAAGGCGTTACAAGAGGCTATGGGGACAAGGTTGAAGTACAATATTGCTTATCATCCGCAGACCGATGGTCAAACAGAGATGACAATTCAAACCCTTGAAGATATGTTGAGGGCTTGTGCCATTGAGTTACCTGGTAGTTGGGATCATCACCTGCCTTTGGCAGAATTTGCTTACAATAATAATTATCACTCGAGCATTCAAATGACTCATTTTGAGGCATTGTATGGAAGAAAGTGTAGATCGCCTCTATGTTGGACTGAACTAAGCGAACGAAGTGTGATTGGACCAGATTTGGTGGACAAAACTACAAAGAAAATTGAGATAGTTCGCCAGAGGTTGTTGACCGCTCAGAGCAGACAAAAGAGTTATGCAGATAGGCGACGGAGACCTTTGGAGTTTGAAGTAGGGGACCATGTATTCCTTAATTAAGGTTTCACCGGTAATTGGTATTGGTAGATCCATTAAAGCCAAGAAATTGACTCCTCGATTTATTGGCCCATATGAGATTCTGGAGCGAATTCGATCGGTTGCTTATCGAATTGCCTTGCTGCCGCACCTGTCAAGTGTACACAACGTGTTTCACGTGTCACAACTTAAGAAATATAATTTAGATCCCTCCCATGTGATTGAGCCTAAAGAGGTTGAATTGAGAGAGAATTTAACCTATATACCCGAGCCAGAAAGGATCCTTGATGTAAAGGACAAACAGTTGCGAAATAGAACAATTCGTCTCCTAAAAGTTTTTGGAAGGGTATGTCTCCTAGTGATGCTACCTAGGAAACCGAGGAGCGAATGTGACGTGATTTCCTTGACTTGTTTGCTTAGGTATGCTTGTGTGTTGTGGTAGTATGATATTTTATGATCATGTGGTATGGTGATTAAATTTGTGTTGGTGAATTTTGTTTTGTCATGTCAGCGTGCTATTGCATTTTTGGCAGTGTTGTCTTAACTTTGATATGATTGTAGTGAAATCTTGTGTGGTGGATTGTTCTTCTTAAATAACCTGTCAAGAATTTTGGGGACAAAATTCTATTTAGGCGGGAAGAGTTGTAACATCCTAATTTTTAATTTAGGATTTAATTATAATTATGAAATAAGTATATATATGACAAATGTGTTTATTATGAAATGTTGGCTTAAAATAATTATGAGAATAATTATTGGAAATTTAGACATATTTTTCAATAATTAATTTAGGCATAATTTAGGCATAAAAAAATATTATGGAATTTAGGATTTAATTTTCCATAATTGCAATTAAATGAGTAATGTCCCTGAAATTACAAATAAGATGCTTGTAGGGAATTAAGTGGGATAATTTTACAATATCATGCAAAACATTTATTATTTCTATTCATTCATTAAACCCATATTAGCCCATATACCCAGCGTCCCTTATGAAGCATCAAATGAAAAAAAAAAAAAAAAAGGCCCATGACCTCAACTTCAACCGAATACGTTAGGGAAATATATAAGCTAGGATAAAAGCCCAACACTTAACAGCCCAAGATTCTCAACCCACCCTCATCAATAGATAGCAGCAACAAGTGAATGTAATACAATTCTCCAATTCATTCGAAAACTCAGCCCAACACGCAACAGAAAGTGAGATCACAGACCCCCAACGCATATCATATTGCAGCAATAGTAAAACACGTATAAGCCCTCGTCTAGGTTCAACTGATAAGGGGTCGGACTTCCTCACCTTAAGGGAGGGGGTTCGATCCCTGCGTTGGTCAGGCGCTGGGGGAGACGCTGGTAGAGGTGGAAACATGTGTACTGCCTGTCCAGTATGCCCTGTGGACTGGGCTCCAAGTGCCCTCTACCCTTGGATTGTGGGTGAGCCCAACCCCTTTCCTAAAATTTAAAATTTATGTATTAAAAAAAAAAACACGTTAGTAATCCGTTGCTCAGCGTTGATTACGGCTTGACAGCGAGAGATCCGCCGAGAAACCCAGCAACGCCATAAAGCATCGTCAGTGTATTCTCTCGGCTTGCTGCAACAGTTCACGCAACCAGCCTCCACCATGCCTCTCGAGACCCTCAATGGTGGCCTCTCGGTCTGCTTCTTTTCTTCTCGGACCATCATATTCTTCCCCTCGAACCGGTCCGTGCGTGTATTATATATACCCACATTCCTTAATGTTTTTCACCACTCCTTTCAGTCAAGTGGAACCGAGAGCCGAGAGTGAGAAGCCGAGGAGAAGGGAGTGAGAATGACTGAGAGAGAGAGAGAAAGAATGGAAGAAGGAGAGAGAGAAGGAAAGCTATTCTCGTTGCTCTGCTTTGAAACCAGAAAACAGAGGTAACCTTTAAGCTTCCTTTCCTTCTTGTTTCAACGATAAACCAATGCAAGTGTCTGTAGAGAAGCCGTAGGAAACTCTGTTGTTGCGGATATATGTTGTTACTTGTTACTACATGAGAAAAAAAGAAAGAAAGAAAGAAAAGTTCACTTTATATATATATAAATTGTCGTGGCCGCATAAGAAGGAATGGGAAAGCTTGAGTAGTATTTATATAAGTCAAAACTTTGCTGATGCATAAAGGGAGCTTTTGCAAATCATATAAATATATATACACACACACACATATACACATTAAACCTGATGTTTTGCTGTACGTAGGTATATATAATTGCATAAGAAAGTTATTGTCAAGTTCTTATTATTATATATATAGTTAACTTAGCTATCTTGTTTAATTTTACAAAAAAAAAAAAAAACTCAGAAAAACTTGTTGTCATTGTGCATGTGGTTACGCAGGAGTGTGGATATATATATATAGAGTGAGAGAGAGGTATGAGATACAGGAAATGAAGCTTATCTGAATGGTTTAGATGTAGTATATATTAAACACCCTGAGAACATAATTTAAACGCAACGCATTTACATAGAACCAAGCATTTTGTTATATATATATATATAAAAAAGCATACAAGTCACTGTACGTGGAAAACGTGAGGGGAAAAATTTACTTTCATAAAAATAAATATATACCTATATATTGTCACTATATAGGAATTTCTACCGGTTTAGTTTTTGTATATGAAGGACCAAATTGTAATTTATGGGATTTTGGGATGAAACTGTTATTTTTGGAATTGTATGTGGGACTAAAATGTCATTTTTGAAAAAAATTGAAGGACAAAATAGTCTTTTTTAAAATTTAAACCCCAAAATGTCATTTTCAATTTTTGTTACAGTAATATTTTATTAGAATTTGTATTTTTAAGTCATAGGAAATTATAAGTTATAATTGTGATAATGTAGAGCCTTCTTGTGAGCGGTGATTGTGCGGGTTGTGCTCCTCAAGCTAAGGTTAAGCTTAGAATTGAGGTAACCGGGGTTAATTTATTTTATATGCTTGTTTTGGGCTGTGAGGTATTTTTCTAAGCCTTACTTTCATATATACTACTTGTATGTGTTTTGAAAAATTATGTGTATGTTTGAATATGAAATTAATTCAGTGAAGCAGTGTATTTTTTCCAATCTGTGTATTTAAGTAAATACTATTGTTGGGGTTGTTATTGTTGTGATGGTTGAAATGCTTGTTGTGAGTTGATATATTTGGAATAATAATTTACTAAAAAGTTAATTGAAATTTTTTTGTGTTATATTATTTCTTCTGTTACATTGTGGCCGAGTTATGTTGGGTTGTGTGGAAGAGATTAAAGGTGAACTTGTGCCTATCGGCTCTCTCAGTCCTGGCCCAGATCTTGAGTTGAGTGTTTTAGGCGGACACCTTCCTGTTACGGTATTGCGTTGGTGGCATGGGAGAGGACATTATTCTTGAAGTGACTAGCTAACCTTGGCCAGGTATACTAGCACTGATAGGTTGTACCACGTCCAGAATATATAAGGAGGAGCAGGATGGATGAGTGGGGATGGTTTTAATTTTATGTATTATTCTGTTCGTAACTTTGCCCAGAGTTAAGGATTTCTGTAGTGAGTTTGTGGGCGGAACCTATGCCCTGGACTCCGAGTTTGTGGGCGGAACCTGTGCCCTGGACTCTAAGTTTCTGGGCGGAATTTGTGCCCTGGACTCCGGGTTTGTGGGCGAGCGTTGTGCCCTGAACCCGATATGTATGTTATCGAAAGAAAAAGTCTTCTCTATTATCGCTTGTTAAATATTATAATTATATTAATAAACCTGCTTCTCTGACTTGCAATCATTTCCTACATATTTGATAAATTAATTTCGGTTACGAGGATTTATGTCTCACCCTGTCATTATTAAATTTTTCAGGCAATACCTCTAATCTAGAGGACAAGGGAAGTAGCCAGAGGCATAGACGTCGTAGACGTCGTAAAACCTGTAGGCCTCTTTTGGTATTAGTGTTGTATTGATTTATATATTGTCATCATAGGGCCCTCATATTTTTGAAATACTACATTAACTATTTTTGGATGACTGTTTATTTTCCGAAGGCTTTATTTTGTATACTATCATATTATGCATGGTGGATCCACAATCATATCTTGTGCAAAAATTGTTTTTGTATAGACCCTTTGTTGTGGGGTTAGGATTATAAGACTCGTGGGCTATGCTTATTTCTATTCGATATTTGTACCCAGAGTCGTGGATTTATTTGTGGTGGGTTTGTGGGAAAAATTTGTACCCTGGACCCCGAGGTGTGTTGTATTGAAAAGAAAAAGGATTTTCCATAATTACCTGTTAATCCTGTTTTATGAAATCAATATGGTTAATTATTGTTTAGCAAGGAAGGGTCTTTTCACATCCACTAGGAGGATAGCTATATGGCTAGCAAACAAAAATTAAACTAAACTAATAACTAATTGTACTAATGTATACATTTATATAGTTTATTATGAGTAAATGGCTATATATACACTAAAACTAAACTATAGTATATTATATTACCACTCACTAAGTATTCCTGACAAATTAATGGTTCTGAGGCATTCTAACGGATTTATCACTCGCTCATGACTAAAATGTTACTCCTCTAGTTCTAGGGAGATTTTTTTTGTCGTATTTACAAATCAGACCAGTACAATTTTACCCTCGGTTTATTATTATTTGTTGTATACACTTTATGTTTCCGGGGTAGAATGTATATTAATTATTAAATCGAGGTGAGTTAAGTAATTTTTAATTTTTAAATATTGCTAATGAAGTTTAACATTTTTTTTGGTTCCAGTAAAACGTTCTAAAAGAAGTATGTTATTATAAGCAGTTCATTCAAAGCAAGGGGTGTTTAACCTTGTGACTCATCGGAATCTGAATGTTTATATAAAACGTTTTCCGCATCTTTCTTAAAGGAAGATGCATGAAAAAATTACAGCAAGGTCTGTAAACTAACCAAGTCAATGTTTGTGAGTTTCATCAAAGCAACTAATATGGAATTTTCGAAAGGCTAGAGTGAAAAGGAGATGAGCTTAATTAATTAGCAGGAAACTTTCAAAATTTGTTGACTTTGATGAGAGTACTTGCGTTGATGCAAGTGAGTGATTGGGGCCAATCCCTGCAACACTATCCCACTCTGTCTCTTGTGCCCCACAAATTAACCAGTACCCACCATCTCCATTGTGTATGTATATATTATTAATATTCACGGTCTGATCTAAGAGGGCGATAGAAACAAGTATGTGTAACTGTATACGGAATACAACAAAATAATTGTCGCCACAAAAACCACCTCAGAATACTTCCATGCAACAAAGACAAAAAGTTCTACTCCACATATACCTACAGATGCTTTTGGGCTTGTTCTTAATATATCATTTCCATGTCTTGTTTCTATCAACATCCTTTTCTTCCCATTTAATACCCAACTTACTTATATATATTTTACCCTCCCATCATATCCCTCTGTACATTTTTCACCCTCTGCTTCATACCCACATGCATATAGGGCAGTAATAAGAAATATAGTATTCCTGTAGCTTGATACCACATGACTTAGCTTGTTATTAATATTGCACATATAGACTTGTATTGACAATTGATAGAAGCAGATCGATTATTAAATTGAAGTGTGCTGTGAAGAGAGAATGTAAAAGGGGTATGAAATTTGATTGATTAGTATGGACAAGACCTACACATATACGAAGAAAGCACTATATTGTATTGTTGTGTTAGGACAGTGATAGATAGGCCATCTCGATTGAATTATTGAGGACGGTGTGTCTGGGCTAAGTGGTTTGATTATTTTAATATGGGGACCTCCTTCTTGCCCGTGAGTGTGACCCATTTGATAGGGAAACTCAGAATCTTTTGTTTTTAATTACAATATTCCCTACAATTATTGTAATTCTCAATTGCTAGCTATTTTCTATTCACATAAAGCTTCAGTATAATGTCTCCCTGCAGGTTATATCGCCACCACCCTCTCCAGTAATAAAGACACATTTAGTGTCTTTTTAGTAGTACTGCATGTCCATGACAAAGTATGTCTATTAATGACCTAATTATTATGTTTTGCATCACATTAAACTACTCTTGAACTCGTTCAATCTATGCCTGTTTAATAAATAACAGAGATTGATGATTCCTTCCATTTATGCCTACTGTGGTCCTATACTAGTATAGGACGGATATCTTCATCCAAATGGTTGCCCACCTTTCTTTTCGTTTCATTTGTTTTTTTCCCCTTATTGCTAAGTATCCTCCTATCGAAGCCAATCCAATTCAAGGCACTATCGGAAATTAAATGTGGTCACCTCTCCCAGTAAGGATTCAAACCTTGATTTGTCATATTGTGAGGAACTATCCCCTTCCACTAGACCTAACCCTATTAGTGTTGCCGGGCCAACTTTCTACTTAAAACAAACATAAAATTTTCAAAGCCATTTTTTTTTGTAGGCCCAAGGTATCCACCGCCGATAGCGGTGACTAATCCCCTCGTATTGTAGACTTTTTGACAGGGCTTTAGTGCTGGTCACGAGACCCTTTTCATATACACCGCCAAGGATCAAACTTTAAATTAGATGCTTAAAGAACCCAACTAAATGCCAAATGTATTAGGCCTCGTGATTAAAATTTTCAAAGCCATTTAATTTCATTACTCAATTACCCTGTTAATTTGTCCCTATAAATAAGAGCCTTTTTTTTTAATGGGCTTGTCCCTAGATGTAAGATTAATTTTGAGTTTGTCTCAACAATAAATGTACTTTTCCCATTTTGCTCTCAATTAATTATTATACTGCTATCAAAAAAATATTATACTACATACATTTTCTTTCATCATTTTCTCATTATTACTCTCTTTCACTCATTCATAAATAGGAGCATTTTTGGAAAAAAAAAAAAGTTAAATTTCCTACATGATTATTACATTTAACAACTTTTAACTGTTTTTTAGAATCTCGTGATTTGATTGAAATGCTCTTATATATAGGGACAATGGGAGTAATTATCATTTGTGGGATTATACTTAGTTCACTCTTGGTGGATTAGGGCCCAAGCCCATGGCATTGGGGTCAAAGTATAAATAATAGATAAGCTTGGGTACATGTTTGTGATATTCCCCAAGCATTCTAATTTGAATGATTAATTCGATAGAATACATTTATACATCTCCTAATAAAGAAGGGATGCATCAACTGAGGAAGATGCATAAGGAACCCTACATATATGTAGTGTATAAGGGTTCAAAAGTTATATGGAATAATACACCTAAATATATGTCTATTCACTCCCTCTACAGATTGTTCTATATCAATACTCTGATTTTGTGTAGGTACTTCGGTGAGTCAGCAGGATCAATGGCAAATCTTCATGGAGATAATGGGAGGCCATGGCCCCAAAAAAAAAAAAATCTGTCCCAAATATTTAATGTAAATTGGATTTTTCTTATACATTTGCCCCAAAAATTTATACATTTGGCCCCCAAATATTTTTTTTAATTAGTTAATGAGTACACATTTGGCCCCCCAAATATTTATCCCAAGGTCCGTCACTGAGTAAGATATATATATTGATGCAGATCAAACACAGACCAGAAAGAATAAAGAAAAGTCGAGTATCATTTTCTTGCGGAAAGAAAAAGTATACTCTAGAAAAGATCCATAATATTAAATAACAAGAAGAGAGAAAATGAAAGGAGGGGGAAACAGACTTGAGAAGGGTTGAAGAACATCTTTAATTTGGAAAACTGGGAACCGTGAATTAATTTCTGTATGCAGAGGCATTCTATGGGATCCATGAGCTGAGCATGATATCAGATTTTTTTTTGCTGAAGAAGATCTGAAACACTTTGTATTTTGCAAATTCATCTTCATATAAGTATGGGCGGACCCACGGTGGGAGTTGGGGGCAAGTACCCCCTTGAATTTGGTTGTTTATGTTAGAATTTAGGATAAAATCTCATGGGTTATGAATAAGAAGAATGATGGAAAAGAAGAGAAAAAAGAAAGAAGGAATGTGTGTGGATAGAAGTCTCACATTGATTAGTTGGAGAGAAGTTTGAGGGTATATAAGCCTCAATCTTGCTCCTACTAATTGGGCCCTTGGGCCAACCCACTTTTGTGGGGGGGTGAGGACTTAGGTGACCCTTGGTCCACCACACGCGCGCCGCCCGCCCGGTTCGCACATGTATGAAATACAAAATAATTTTTTATGCGGCTATGTATTTTGATCCGTTCGGTGGTGTGTCTGTATGCACAACGCACCAGTCACCGAATTGTATCGAATTTTTTATATACACTCCTTCTGCATACTGCATATACAAAAACATTATGTGCGTTCCGAAAGCAGACTCGTTGGATTCGCTTGGACTTCAGATTGACAGAGTCCTCATTCTTAAGACGTATAATCCGCTCTATCCTGGGAGACAATTGCTCAGAAACCTTTGGCATCCGTATTGAGGGAGCAAAATTGTCTTAAGGACACAACGTACGTTGGGCCCGGATTTCTGCATTGTTCTTTACCATAATCTACAGTCTTGTGAGTTTGTTTTAGAGTTTTCCACATTATACAGACTTGTTGTATGCTTTCTGTATGTGTTGCTTCTATAATACAGATTCTTCTTGTGCTATTTAAATAGTATCTGTTTGCTGTATATTCGATTTCTACCTATTCAGTATATTTTAAACAATAGTTTATATATATGTGTGTGTGTGTGTTTGAATGATTGTCCACCTTTAAATTAAGTGTCCACCCTTAATACATCAAGACTGCACTTCGTAATCGGATTGGAGATGAATGGTTAAATGATTGTTTAATGCCTTATATTGAAAAAAAAAAATGTATTTGATAGCATTGATAATAAGGCAATTATGATGGAATTCCAAAAAATAAGGCTTAGAAGGATGACATTGTAATTATTTTTATTATAATATATTTTTGTTATTAAAATATATGTACTTGAACTTATCGAGTGTTCACCCTTCATTATAATTTATGTAGTTGCTTTTCAAACCGTACTTAGTCTTACTTTTCTAAATGACAGGTTTATAAAATTATTGCATCTCTTATTACATCATCAGTATTCACTTGATTTCATGAATATTTTTTTGATATTCTTTTTTTTCTTGTTTATATTTTTTTTTATTTTTTAATGCATTTAAAATTTTCCATAGAAAGTAACTTTAATTTCTTGTTTGTGATTCATAAATTCATGGTTCATGAAAAATTAAATAATTCCGGAGAAAACGACGTCTCCGGACTCCGGGGCCGAAGTTAAAAGTTAGGTTTAACTCCACGGTTAAATCATTCAGATCTCATCATAATGACCAACACCTTTCAAATGCTTATTACTCAGTTTATTACCTTCAAATATTTTTATCTTATAAAAATTAATAATTCGAAATATATGTGAATTCTCAACCATAGGTTTTTTGAAAAACAACATGTTTGAGTTGGCGGTAGGAGCGGTGGTTTAAAAGTTATCTGACTTTAAAAAAATTTCAGTAAGAAAAAAATCAGATTATAGATAATGATTTGTGTTTGGATTGATGGTGGTAGAAATGGCGGGGCCCACGTCAAAAAGTTGAGAACGTTTTGGAAAAAGCTGGATTTTAGAGCTTTTTCCTTAATGGACTTTTTGAACTTTTTTGACAAGTTAAGTGAATTTAACGCGCAACCCAAACACAACATCTTGAGCTTTTTCTCCAAAGCCTATTAACTCTACCGCTAATACTCCTAACGCTCTCCTGACGCTTACACCAAACAGGCCCTACAGCGTTGAAAATAATAACTATAGTAGTATGTTGTACCGTGCTGCTGATCCAACAACCAGCAGATAATTTAGTCACGGGTATCTTAGTATTATGTGACGCCTTGTATGTGTTGGCAACTTGGCACTGACTCGCCAATGTGAGTTGGCATAGATGGTAAGGGATCCAGGACTAGGCCCTTGGGTCGTGGATTCGATCCCCTCTGCCGTCGCTGGGACTCTTTTGGTAGGCGATCTCGTAAGTCCCAGTAAGTGCTCATGTGCCCGGCCGTGCCTGCCTTGTGGGGACGATGTCGAACCCCTCCAAAACTTTTTTTCTATCAAAAAAACTTGGCACTGACTCATCAACAGGATCTATCCTAATCACAATGTTTATCTATATATTTTTAGATAATTAATGCAGATTGGAATAATTGAATAATGTATCATCAATCATAGATTTCACTGCAATTTTTCCATGTACTCCTCAGGAAGCATCTTTTTAAAGATATACTGATCAAGATAATCGAACTACATGAACCATAATTCTTAATTTGCAGATCAAAATGACGATAATTGTATCATCATGTGTTCATACGTGTGTGTATACACCTTTTTGCCTGAAGTGGGGATCCTATTTCTTCCCATTATTCTTCTTGCTCAGGAAATATATACCCAATTAAAACTCCTATGCATGCAAAAGCTTTATTTTTGGTGACGAAGCAGCATAATATTATTTAATGTAATTCATACTGCTATCATCAAAGTTATATATCATCACTCATCATTATAAGGCATTGAACCTCATATCGATCTCTAGCTTCTATCAAATTATTCTTCTCTTGAAACTTTGATCATGAACACGTATGCATTTTCTAATCATCTCTCCACCACATTTAATCAAGTGCTGGAGATTATTCTAACGGAAGTTTTTTTTGTCTCTTTATTAGTTTAGGTAAAATACACTTCATGCAGGTCTGTCCTTTTTTATAGGGTTTTACAAAAAAAGGCGTATTTTGTGTTGTATGTATGAGGTGTCTTCCTCTAAGTTAAAATCCAACTCCCCGACGTTATGATGTTGCTGGTGAGCAATCTATAAGCATTTTTGTAAATATTTTCAGTGACATGCCCTAATCCTAATGAGTCACTATGACCCTACGCTCCTAAATTATTTTCTTGTATTAAATGAGGTGCCTTCCTCTCGATTGACTAAGTAGCATCCCTTAGAATGTTGCAAGATTTTTTTTAGGACGTAGCTTGAACTTGATTACATTATCAAATGTTGCAAGATTCTCGCAAATAGCATTAGCACACTGTTATATTGAATTGTCAACTAAGAACAATTTCTGCAATTTTAGCACGCGCGGAACTACACTTCTACTTTCTGAATTCAAATCTCCACCCAGAAAACACACCCCTAGTTAGACGACCTCCCTCCGACCTGCGCCAATGAGAAAGGCACCGGATACCAAACAGAAAACACTCATGCAAGACGAGGCTGAGGGGTTGTTTGATTTTGTTTTTAAAAATATTTTTTTTGTTTCTAAAAACAAAAACCTGTTTGGAAAACGGTTTCAATAAGTTGTTTTTAAAAACAAAAAACAAAATTAGTTTTTAATTTTTTTTCTTGTTCTTATTTTTCTATTTTCAGTTTTTCAAGGCGGCTACCTATCACTATCAACTAGGGACGGAATTAGGGGGTTAGGGGTAGCCCCGCCCCCCTAAAATTACAGAAAAGAACCCTAAGTTTAGGAAATCCATTTTAACCTCATAAAAATTTTGGTATTTTCACTTTAGTTTCTCCTAATAGTTTCATAGAGGGACTAAGTGAAAATATTAACAATTTTATGAGGTTAAAATGTGATTTCCTGAAATCTTGGGTTCGTTTTTGTAATTTTTGCCCCTCCTAATTACAATTGTTGAGTCTGTCCTTGCTATCAACACTACACTATCGATGACGATCACCGCTATATCACCACTAGGCACTGACGATAGCCACCACCACGTCACTTCAAAACCCAATTTTTTGAAACAACTATTCAAACATATTTTTTTTCATTTTTTATTTTCAATACTTGTTTCCATAGTCTTATAAAAGAGTAAAATACTCTAACCATCCTTCTGTTTTGTCTTAATTACACATATCTTCTCTTTATTTTAAAAACATACATTTAAGTTCAAATTGTCAACTCTATTAAAAATATTCTAAAAAAAAAATTAATTAAAATTTATATAAAAAATAAAATTTATTTACTAATTTACCCTTAATACTAAATCTTAAATTTTAATTGACATCTTGTAAATATCACAAACTTTTAAAAATTTAAGTATGTTTTCTTAAATGTTTGTAGAAAAATAAGAAGTTATAAATTTAAATTACTTATACAATCTCTCAAACCTATATATATATAGTTTATTATATTTGATATAAAAAGAATGTATTTAATATATATTTTTAGTCATTTAAGAAACTAAATATAAATAAATTTCAATAAATATAGTGAAAAATTAAAATTATAAATTTCTAGGAATTTTTTTTTAAACATATAAGAAAGTTAAAAAATCTATTAGAATTAAAATTTGGTGGTATTTTTTTTTTGTGCCAATATATACATGTTTAAATAATTCTAATGTTAAAGAGGGGCATTTCGATATAATAAAAGTCCAAAAGTCAAATTTAACAATCAGTTAACTTAACTGTTTGAGTGGATGAAAATAAAATCTCAAAATATAAGGGAGGTTTGTAACATAGATTTTAATTTTAAGGGATGACTATATGTGTTTTCAAAATAGAATGAGGTCTTTGTAATTAAGGCAAAATAGAGAGGTGGTTAGAGTATTTTACTTTTTATAAAATTATTTTGAGAACAAAAAAATATATAAAGAATATATAGAATCAAACAAGGCTTGAAACTCCGATCCCAGCTTTTGGAGAGGCAAAAAGGCAGATGAAAGTTAAATACAAGAGAGTTAGCTATTAAGAGTGCATTTGGAAGTATTATTAGCAAAGATTACTGAGAACGGAAGAACTTAAATCCTTGAGCCTCAAAAATACAGCGCTCATCAATTTGTTCACCAAGTAACATAAGTAAGGCATCCATCCCTTTCACTTTCTTTGTTCCATTGCTGGTTGCAGCAGACATATATTCTGTTATTAATATCCATTTATTAATTTTAGTATATCAATAAAAAAAATAAAGAAAAAAGAAAAGCTCTTCGACCGAAAAAAATACCACCCACAAACCCAAAATTTATATACATGCACACCAACACACGCTCACAGCAACTGGCACACCGCACACTCCCAAACAAAACCATAAAGCAAATCTCTCTCCAGTCTTTGAGACTCTCCCCGCTCAAGTTGTGGTTCACATCCAAAGCTCTTCAATTCTTCCACACTGCTCTCCCTTGCAAATCTCAGCAAAAGAGCAACAAAGCCATTCAGATCCCACTTCATTCATTCGATTCAAATCATCACACTTTGTGCAACTAGCATGTTGCTTTTAGAGTATATGTCTTTTTAAGAAGAGTTCTTTATTATTGTTAATTCACACTTTGTGCAACCATAGATTATTGATGCTCGCGGTGTCACCTCTTGGAAGCACCAGAGATGAAGAAGGGCAAGGAGAGATGGAGATATTTTCGATGGAGTCCCATGAATTCGGCGACCTATCCGATGGGAATTTACTGGAAAGCATCAGCTTCGACGACATCTTTGTCGGCATCAACGACGGAGATGTCTTACCGGACCTGGAAATGGACCCCGAGATCTTTGCCGACTTCTCCCTTAGCGCCGGCGAGGACTCGGAGATGGCCACGTCATCGGTCTCGGTGGAAAACGTCAATAATAAAGTTGATCAGAATATAAGGACGACGTCGACGAGAAAAGAATTAGAGGAAGATAAAGCGTCCTGGGATTCGGGTTCGAATTCCGGAGAGGAGATAGTGAGCAAAAGGGATGAATCCGTGGAGGTTAAGCCGTCTCAGAAGGAAGGTGACAAGGGAAGAAAATCATCAGCAGAGTCAAAGAATTCTCAAGGCAAGAGGAAAGTGAAGGTAATTAACTGATTAATAAACTAGTTAATTCAGCTACTAGCACCTTTGTTAGGTTTCGATGAAGCTCATGTGCTAGCCGAACTAGTCCTGAAGGTCCTGTCTCTGTCGTCTCATTCATTAGTTACGGTCGTGCTTTTACAAAGTGGCTGTGTTAGTTTCAAAAGAGTTCACGGGTGCGACAGCCAGAAGAGAGAGAAATACAGACCTAATAATATTATCATCAAAATAAGTATTGTTTATTTAATTATTTGTTGTGATATGAAGGTGGACTGGACTCCAGAATTGCACAGGCGATTCGTGCAAGCAGTGGAGCAACTAGGAGTGGATAAGGCGGTACCTTCGAGAATATTGGAAATTATGGGAATTGATTGTCTCACTCGCCACAATATAGCCAGCCATCTTCAAGTACATATCCTTCTTCTTCTTCGCCTTTTGGTTAATTTCATCATATCTCCAAGATTCCAACCAAAAAGAATGCTTTTAAAAACTATATGTATAGAATTGAGGATATATTAAAAAGTAGACACGTCTAAGTCTAATTAAGATGTGTGGTTTGAAACGCAGAAATACCGATCCCACAGGAAGCATCTGTTGGCACGTGAAGCAGAAGCAGCAAGCTGGAGTAAAAGAAGACAGTGTTATGGCACAGGAGGAGGCAAGAGAGAGGGAAGCCCTTGGCTCGCCTTAGCACCACCGACAATTGGTTTCCCTCCGGTAACGCCGCCGCCAATGCAGCAATTCAGAGCTCTACATGTGTGGGGCCATCCCACCATGGACCACTCCTTCATGCCATTGTGGCCTAAGCATCTCCCTCCACACTCCCCTTCGCCCCCTCCCATCGCCTGGGCGCCACCCACTCCTCGGCCTCCTCATCCTTCTTCCTATTGGCACCAACCCGTAACTCCCTCTCCTTCAATATTACTCTCTCCACTTCGTATAAAATATATTTATCTAATTTAATTAGATTTTATAAAGTTAGTTAACATAACATATAAATGTATGATAATGATAAATTAGTTAGTATCAATAAGGATAAATTAAAAAAAGATTGATAATCTTATGGATATGAATGAAAATCTTATGGAATAATAATTAAGGAGGCAATATATAGAAAGAGGTATTTTCGTCAGTTATTATAGGTGGATTAATAGTTGTCACGGACGCGAAGAAATTTCTGAAAAGAAGCGGGCCGGCCTATACATTTGGAAAGCCATGTATATACAACTTTGAGGGTCTAATTAGCCAAAATGCTTTTAATATTGCAGGCTCCCAATGCACTAACGCCAGGAACACCTTGCTTTCCGCAGCCTGTGACGACAACGGTACGTGACTGTTCCTGCCTCTTTTGGAGCCACTCTAGCTGTCTTCTTTCCTTGTCATTTTACTTTGCATAATATTTATCCTTTAACAAATGAAAGGAAACATATAACAAATTAAGGAATTGTGCAGAGATTTCCATCTCCGACTGTCCCGGGTATCCCACCCCATGCCATGTACAAAGTAGATCCGGGCATCTCCGTCTCCACCGCCCAACCCACTCCTCGCCCACTCATTGATTCTCATCCGGTGGGTTCCTCTCTCTATCTTTCTATATACTCACTACCAGTCTTCATATAATTCAATTATTTTGCCTCCTCCATGTAACTGTTCGTGTGATTGCATTCACTGCAAAAACAACATTTTATAAGCGATACAAAAACAACGACAGTTACACAAATTTGTAGGAGTTCTTTGTTAATTAAACTCATGAAAGAAACTTGTTTGTTTGAAAAAATAGCTTGAACATAAACACGTACAGTTTAGTGAGCAAAAGAATAGATTATATGCATGTAATGGAAAGAAATAATATTATATTGTGTGTGGTTTGTACAGTCAAAGGAGAGTGTAGATGCAGCGATTGGAGATGTTTTATCAAAGCCATGGCTGCCACTTCCTCTTGGGCTTAAAGCTCCAGCGCTTGACAGTGTGATGGGTGAATTACAGAGACAAGGAATTCCGAAAATTCCACCCTCTTGTGCTTGACGTACGTACCTCGCCCTTCAACAGCATTAATGTCTCCTCTCTACACCAGAGATTTTTCCCCTTTCCGGGTTGCTGCTGTGGAAGGCACCACAAAACCCTAATTCGACGACTTCTCATTTGCTTCAGAGACTTCCTTTTGAGGATTCTCTCCTTTGATCATCAAACTCTACTTCTTCACTAGCCTTTTTGTGTATGTGTGATAATAAAGTACGAGTAATTAATTTTTGTCTTGGTCGTAGTTTCTCTCTGGGGGAAGACTAAAATACTTTTTAACTTTCATATGCCTCGATGTGTACGTGTGCATGAGATCAAATCAATATTTTATTTGACGAAATTAAATAATGAAAGAGAAATTCTATGGTGCAAAATGCAGGGAGAACTTTTTAAGTGCTGAAAGTGAACCTTATTACTATACGATCGAGATAAACAAATATATCTAAATAAATTCAATACCACGGAAGGATAGGTATAACAAGAGGGTGCAACAGACAGATCATGCGTACAAAATATTGAAACAAAAAACTGTGAGAGAACTTTGATGCGTTATTTTCTAATATATGCAAATGTTGTTGGAGTTATGAGTACTTCTACAAAATATAGATTTTACTTCCCTAAATTACTTGAACGAACAGAATCTGGTCGCTTTGGAAAGCTCGAGAAGTTCTCTCATTATGTCAGTACGTATACTGTTCACTCGCACACATTTTTTTTTTTTTCTAGATCGAACAATTAGGTTATGAGATTCAAATTGCTCTGTATCTGTGTTTTAAATTTGTGTGTGTGTGTGGATTGAATAATTTTTCCAGCTAGACAAATAGGATTTGCGTTGCATCTCCGCCGAACAACCTTGCCAACACTGCCTTCTCCAATTGCTACAATGCTTTCCCTGCCGCTGTCAAATCAAATATCTCTTACATAGTTTAAATTTTGAAATTAGCAGTTCAGCACCTTCACCACCCAATTTGATTTTTTTTTATTTAAAACTTACAACGTCCCTTTTAAAAAGGGGCGCCATAAGTCTCTTAGGACGTCCCTTTTTCAACGGACGTCGTAAGTCTTATTTACTAAGTTGTTCACATAGGCGTCCCCTTGTAAAGAGACGTAGAAATGGTCTAAAACCTGACATTAAAAGGGTTTTTTGTAGTAGTAGAAGTAAAACTGTGTGTATCAAATAGGAACAAGTCCCACATCGTTTGGGAGAGTGGGCTCACGTGCACAATAATAGGTCACCAAGAGGCACTGGTACAACAAATGCTTTTAAGACCGGCTGAAAAAACGCCTCTAAGATCGGATATGGAACCGATCATAATACAATCGATCTAAAAGGTCTATTACTTTTAAGACCGGATACATGACCGGTCTTAAAAGTAGGACTTTTAAGACCGGATGTTTCAAACATCCGGTATTAAAAATAAATAAGATGTTTAAAAAAAATCTCTCCCTCCGGCAAAACCACAACCAACATTGGAGCAAGTCGGCCCAGTCATTAAAGACCTCCTCCTCCGTCAATGATGGTGTACCACCTCCCCTGGTAGCACTTGAACCAAAATCGGAAAAAAAAAAATAATAATCCAACCATGAACAATCAAGAACCAAGATCAAAGAAAAATAGTTGAAACAGGAGCAATAATCGAAATCTAATCTAATCTCTTACCTTAAGATCTGCTGCTTCGCTTTTAATTCTAGATCTGCACTTTAATTCTCAGATCTAAAAGTGAAGTGGCGGAAAGCGGGAGTCGGAGAATCAAATGGTGGAGTTTCGGACCAAGTAAGCAGATCTACCATGGAAGTGTGAGGCTTCCTCACCAGAGTGGCTCTCTCCATTGTTATCGTGAAACACCGACGAAAAGTGGGAAAAGCTATGAAGATAACAAAAATCAGTCGCAACACAAGAAATGAAATGAATAATGCAGACAAATCCCAAATGAATTGTTGAAGTAAGAAATAATGTTCAACACATATACGATTAATGCAGATGAGTTCATTCTGGAGTCTTCACAGGGAGGAGGCCCAAGTCTCAGACAATTGATAGGAATAGAAACAAAATAGAATTATGAAAAAATAGGAGGAATGAGGAAAAGAGAAAGTCATCGGGTGAGTTTATCTAAACTTAGAAAGTGAGAAACTGGTTGTAACATCCCCAATTTTCATGTAAATCAATTAATGAAATATATGATTTTTTTCCCAAATAAGTGGACAGTGGTATATTATTTTTCTGACAAGATAATTAAATTAATTATTAAAAAATGGAATTATTCGAAAGGGTGGTTAACAAATTCGGATATAAAAAAATTGAGGTAAATAATGTCAAAGAAGCTAAGTTTGTATTATACCTCATTATTTATTTATTATTTTCGTCCACCGGAAGAGAAGTATGACACCATGTTAAAGTACAATATAAGGACTCATGAAAAGATGGAAGTATACTAGAAGACACATTTTTTTTATTTCCAAAATGCCTCTTAATTTTCGGATTTTCAGAGTAAAGGAAGAGAAAAATTAAATCTAAATCAAGGGTCAGAGCTTTAGCCATGAGATAAAAGAGAGAGTTTTGGAAGTGGTTGTTGGATAAAATTAGAATAAATTTTTACCCTCCCATCAAATTTCCACTCCGGGCCTAAGAAGAAGAAAAGATAAGAAATAATGATCTTGTCTTAGGTGCATTTATGACCTGGGACAAGACATGTTGATGAAATTGAAAGGTGAGAAGGGAATTGAGCACGTGAGCAAGGCAAAAGGGGAACACAAAATAATTCTTCTATGTTTCCTCACGGCGCCGGATATGTGTGAGGGAGGAATAGGAAATTATAATATGACTTTAGGAGTACTCGTGAGAAGGGAGAATGGATGGATGTGATAAAACTCAATAAATGAAGGGAGAAAGGCACGTTGTACGAACAAGGAAAGAAACACCAAACTTTTCTTCAATTATTCCCAATGTTACAGATGTGTGAGAAAGGCCCAAAGCAAATGAAAGGGAAAAAAACAAATATATATATATATATATATATATATATATATATATCTATCTTCAAGATTACCCAGACGTGAGAAAAGCAAGGAAGTGATGGAAAAGACAATCCTTAACCAAAAAAAATAAAAAGATGGAAAAGACAATCAACATTTATTAAAGGGTTAAAGATCAATAATACACATGGGCTTTGCCTCAGGGAGCGTCCAGCACCACGTGGTTTTTTTTGGATCAAAAGTACACACGTGGTTACCTTATAGGAGCAAAAGTCACACTTGGGGTTAGTTGAACAGTGCGCTGATGTGGAAGCTGAGATGGACTGACACGAAGCCAAATGGATGCTGATTAGATAAAAATAAAAATAAAAAATTGGGGAAAAATAAAAAAAATAAAAATATGAGATTCACGCTGATGTGGAAGCTGATGGGTGAAAAAAAAACAAACAAACTGAGATTCACTCTGATCAAATCGGGCAAAGAATTGGGGAAAAAAAAAGAAACCTAGATTCATCATCGTCGACCACCCTTCACCGGCACCGTCGTCCGTCACCGACAAATCACCTTCCTTCATCATCGTCGACCAAAGGATCGAATGCTTGAGGTTTAGAAAGAAAGATTGCTATGTTGTAAGGATGATGGTTGTCTAAAATGGAGGTTTGTTGTGTCAGCCAACAGACGTGGGAAACTAATTTTTGTTGGTGTTTCTAATGCCTTCAAAGTGTTCAAAATAGGATCAAGATTTTTTAGGTTGAAGAAGGCCTATTTTTAAGTCAACAAATAAATATTTTAAAAAAGAGTTACTTATATTATATTTTGGTTATTTTAGGGTCACTTTGATTTTGTGCACCTGGAGAAAAATTTACACTGATAATTTTGGGTCAACTACTAGGTAGTAAATGAAAGGTGTCTTTTTATATTTTTTTGCGTCTCCTTCTATCAATGAAAACTTGCTAGCTCAACTGGTAGAGTCTTCTATTAGGCTGATTGTGATTTTGCCTTGAGTTCAAGGTTCATGCAGGAGCCTGTGACTGTTAAGTGATCGATTGTTTATGTTGAGGCCGGCGGAGCAAATTAAAGTGCCAGTAATTCAGAACCTCTCTTTGATTTCTCAAAGATGTGGAGATTTATCTGCTTCCAAAGGCTCCAACATGCAATGCCAAACACTGCTTCCTAGGTACACCTTTCGCCCCTTTCTTCTTTCTCCTCCTTTAGATTATCTTTTGCAATCATGCTTCTTTTGATTCTCTTCTTTTTTTCTGTATCTATTTCCTTGTTTATCCTTTTCCACGTTTTGTTTTCCTATTCAAAGCTTACATGCATATTGCATAATTAGTGTTGTCACACTTTCGATAAGCATTTTGTGGCATTTCCTACCTTACTTTGACTTGAAAACAAAATTTGTATTTTAACGACCTGTTTTATAATATTCATCTAAAGATACTTTTTTTTAATTGCATTTAAAATTTTCTTTAAAAAAAAAATTCGGGGTTACCCATTAATAGACAGAAATAAAAATTTAGCTCCACCACTGCCCCAACAGGTCTCTAACAGCTTTAGTTAGGATGATGATTATACTATAGCAGAAGAACAGAAAAAGCCATTAATTCATCCCCTTGCCCTTGTTCCCCAAGAAAAAAGAAAGTGTGAATTTCAGGGCATAATTAATTGAACAAATGATTACCGAAGCCATTTCTTCCTTGAAGTCTCAGCTGAGACAATGTCACCTTTCCTCGACGGAGAGAAATCGCCACACTGAAAATGCATGAAAACAAACTAACAGGAAGGAAGAAAGCAAACATTGAAGTTCAGAGAGAGGTTTCGGACTGGGAAACCGAAGACAACGAATGGGACACCGACACGCTCACCCGCTGGACTTGAAAATGAATTCGGGATCTTTCCTCACGGTCCGACCCGAAAAATAGACCCGTGTTAATATTTTCCGGGTCAGGAATTCCTACGCAGGGTTTTAGCTTCCTCCGCTGCAGAGCCATAACCCAAAAACCCTACCCATTCCCAAAGCTAAGTATCGGCTATCATCTCGGTCCACGAAATGGCATCCTCCGCCGCGGTTAGGTCGTTCTTCCGTTCATGCTCGTCGCGATCCTCCGCTTTCCGTGTTGCATCGGAAGCAAGAGCGACTCGTTCTCCATTCCGCCAGGCCTCCAGAAAACCTCTCTCCCATTCCATGGTCAGGTAATCTGCATTACGTAGGTACTAATTTCTGATCTAGGAGAAAAAGCACACTACATAGAAATTAAAAATTGAATCCTTTTGCCTTTTTTTCATCTTTGCTTTAGAAAAATAAAATGTACCTTAAAATCCATTGCAATTGTTTTGGTACAACATTGCAGAAACTATTCGAGGTTTTGGCTACGTTTTTTTTTTTACCGTAAACTCCATTGCAATTAACGTTTGAATCTTCTTACTGGTAGCAAGGGTCGGATGCTCTGTTAAATCTGGATGGTGTGTGCGTCTTTCTTATAATATGAGGTGTAGTGCGATTTGTATGACAAATTTATGGAAAGAAGTTCTTATATTTACTTAAATTAGGTCTCCTGTTGAATTGAGTTTCTGTGTGGAATCCATGCTGCCATATCATACGGCAACTGCTTCAGCTCTGATGACTTCTATGCTCTCCATCTCTCGCAGCAGTTGTGGGTGGCTTCCAGAAGGTAACTTCCACACCGTTGATATCAATCATTGTGTTTCTTCGTATGTGATTATTTCGTTCATGAGGCTGAAATGTGAAAGATAGTTGATGTGGTTGTGATTAGCTTGACTTATTAGGTTTGATAACACCCTCCCCTGCTTATTTTCTGCTACTGAGGTGCGGTATTTCATTTACCGCTAGAGATTCAATGGTTTGATATTCATTCTAGATTATCGCGGACAGTTTTAATATATTTATTATTATTCATAATGGGTCGGGAAGGAGAGATTAAGTGACAAAATTGTGGCTCTTTAAGGTGAAGTATGCTTCTAACTTGTAGATTAATCGACTGCCTTTCATTTTTTAATATTTTGTGGTTTGAAGTAACAATAAGATGCTGCAGTCTTGATGGATGACTCGTAAAACATTATTCTTTTTCCCGTTTTGGTTTATATTTATTGTGCATGCCTGTGATGGTTGGAACTTTACAGAGGCTTGATAGAGAAAACGATTTTCTGGATTAAGAATTAAAATTAAGATCCACTTACACCTGAACTTTGATATAAAATCTGGACCAAAGAGATCATGTAATGCGGGCCCACTGTTTGATTGTTTGGGTCAGTAGTCTTGGTTTGTTTTTAATTGTATGATCGCTTTGATAACATAAGCTTGTTTATTCTTTTTTTATTGGGCTGCTAGGATTCCTGGAGCAAACATGTTTAGTATTACGGCCATATTTTATTCATATGCACTGAAGATGGTAGTTCTCCAAGTAGGTTACCTGATGATTGGATTTTACTTTTGAATTAGGTAGCTAAACATCTGTAGGATTCCTTGATGTTGTTTCTTCAATTTATTCTTCAGGTTAGTGTTTCTTTCAATCCTTGGGTTAAACATACCAGAGTCTTGTGAGAAATGATATGAATGCTATTGATATAAAAGGAGCCCTTTCATATATTGATTCTTGAACATATGTTTATGATATTACTTCATCCCCTGCATCAATTTGATGGACTATATCTTTAGTATTCCCCACTCCTGCATCTAAAGCTTTTAGTGAAGCCACACATACTCCTCCTTTTGTTTGTAGGCCTACAGAAGACTAGATGAAGATCAAGAAGCAAAGATGGATGATATGGACTTCTTGCTGTGTTGGGTTTTAAACAATTTTTTCTAGATCATTAGGAAGAATTACTAGATACCTATAACCGCTGGCTCAAAATTATTTAGAGCAATTTGTGTGCTCTCCAAATTTTTATTGATTTGGCATTTTGAATGGATGCATTATATCCCTAGCTTATATTGCGGAGTAGAATATAATAATGTCTCTTATGTTTCAGTTATACTGTTCAAACTTATTTACACTTGTAGAAGACAAATGTGAGGAATTATGAAAATTAAAATGGGCACTTTTTAACTGATGAGCTGCTGAGTTCATGTAAAAAGTTTGTCATACGTGGAATATCTGAATGATTTAACTAGACAGAATCCCCAGTTCTGTAATTTGTATAAATTGTTTCGTTGGTTTGTGCCTTGTATATCTTTTTCTGTGGGACGTACTATATAACTATTCAAGTATTGTACACTTCTGTCTGTGTAGCTTGATTGTGCTTCTACTCAAAACCTTTCATAATAACTCTTCCGTTTCAAATTCATGGCGGTTCTTTGATTTTCTTGCATACTGAGGGGCCATAGATAACGAAGGGTCATACTGATGAATTTTGTTTAATCAGATTGCAATGATGATGTGTGATAAGTGTTCTGAAGATTCAAGCAATCTATTGTGTACAAATCAGCCTTGTGAAACCGTCACTGCTGAAAAATTAGGAGTTTTGACTGATACATTGGAGGGGCAAGATGAGTAAATTGGACTATGATACTTGACGCTTAGACCAGCTGTACTATTCTCTATTTCTACTGATGCATAAAGGCTGTTACTTTTATACATGCCGTCCATGGTGCTCAATATTTAGAACTCAGGCAAATAACTGATAAGTGGAACATGCATTGCAAAGTATGGAATATTTATGAGGTTGCTTTCTAATTTATCCTGTATTCTCGCTGAATCAGGTGAAGGTTTATAATGAATGTCATATTTGAAAAGTTTATGTCAAATGCAAGACAGACACCTCTTATTGATACGAAATTCGTTCATGAAATGTTTTCTTTGCATCAACCATTTTGATTCAATGTTGACCCAAAAAAAAAATTTGATTCAATGAATTGGCTATATAGACCTATGGTTGAATAGACCTGACGCTGGCATTTCTTCACGAGATCTTTTTTGCTTGGTGAGCACTGTTGTGGTTATTTATGGCATCGTTATCTTCCTCTATAAAGAGGTCCGCTATGGGTTCTAACTTGCCTGACGGATTTCCTTTCTCCAAGATGGTTCTGAGCGTTGCATATTTCAACTCTTTAACTTTGGTTTTATCCCTGTTTCACACTTTTTTCAAAATCTAATTCAGTGTTTTGTTTATTTAGATCTGTGACTTCCCTAAACGCAACTTTGGCACCAGTGCACCTCGGGGTTAACCAAGCTTCATGATGCCGGCTCTCTTTGCTTCTCCATTTTGTACAAGATTTATTTTCTCTCACGAACCATCCTTAAGTGTTTTTATCCCGTATTCCCCCCGAAATTTCGCAAATCAAGTCAAAACTGAATTAGCTATGGAAATTATCCATTTGCTTCCCAAGAGCTCTGTGGCCAACTGATAAGAATGCTTTGCTTTACTTTTCAAAAGACGGGTGAGGATGCAAACCAATGTAGCAACAACGTACCCGCTATTATATAATCTAAGTAAAATGAGAACCAATATTTCATGAATCTCTCTTAAATCGCATGGGATGTGACATCAAATTATATTGTCCCTTATTCTACTGAGTAAAAAATGTTCTTCCATTTTGCACGGTAACATTAGCAGCTTAGATTAAAACGGTAACGTATACCTTCTATAACAATGTTAAGCACAAGCACCATGGCTAATCAAAACTGAACTTGCACCCTGAAATATAAATTTTACTTTTACTACAGCAATTTTAAGACTAAAACAATCAAGGCTGTACCACATGAATACTGCTCTGCACTGCAGAGTGCAGTTAATTGTTCAATGGTCACGTGACAAAGATAGAAACTCTCTTAATACAAACAAAGCATCTGCTTCCATACGTTAAAGTCACTCCTCAACAACATTGACTAATTCGTATTCCACTAAAGAAAGATTGTTATCTTCTTTGACCTCAAAATTTGCTGGCTCAGTTACTTCAACACGTCCCCATTTATCAACTGCAAGCCTCATAGAGCCCTTGAACATGTCGATCTTTGCATTTCGCAAAATCAAGGTGGAGCCTGGCTTCATAATATCCACTGTACAAAAGTCACAAGTTAGTGATCGATGTACAAGATGTAGCCTAAATATATACCATATGTTCTAACACGAGCAGATAATATAGCATTTAGCGAAGACAGCACGAAGAAATACGAGCTATTAATGAAACCATTAGTTCCAGAGATCGCAGGATTGCACAACTGACATACTGAGAATAAGAAAGATTCCCCAAAAATTATATCTTTACGAATTACGACATAGGTTAATAATGCACGAGCCTCATGTTCCAGCCATCTTACTCGGCAAAACGCTAATTGCAGCACAAGTTCCAAGTTCCAACATTAGCAAAGACGCCAGAAAATTACTACAATAACATGCTTCTTTGTACTACAGAAACTTGATTGAATAGTGTAAAAACGCTGAAAAAACTGACGGACAAACTTAAAAGGAATGAAATGACACCGCATTGGTGATTCTATTGGACAGAGTAAAATTACGATAAGCCTGTCTTCAGCATTTCTCAGAAGATATATAGTAGGTTCTTGGGAGTACTCATAATCCGGGCAATTAAAAGACTCCTAAATCCTAATGTGAACTTTCAAATGAATCGAACTGAAGTTCATGTGAGTAACACATACCCTGTTCGTTGCGAGCTGTGAAAATGATGGTGCCAGTCTCATCACCTACGAGACACTCAGAGATGATGGTGGGGCGAGCAGGCCGCCCAAGCATCATTGACGATTGGCTGCCCTTGTTGTTGACGGTTTTCACTGGATCAGAGCTTATCACCTTCACGGTCAACGTGTGGCCATTTGTGCCGGGCTTCAGCTGGTCCACCTTGATGAACACTGGCTTCCTCTTCGCGGTAGCAGGCGTTGCCATGGCTTCCAAGCAACAAGATTCGATAGATTGAGGAAGAAATCGAGTGATCGATCAAAGGCGTACAAGTGAAACCCTAACCCTAATGCCTCTGTTTCTTCGGATTTGGGAATTTTGATTCATTTCCTGAGCGGAAATTAGTGGGCTTTTCTACTCACCCATATTGTATAGGTCCAAGTATACCGAGGACCAAGATTCTGCCCCAAAAACATAAGGACTATAGTTTTCTCCAAAAACGCTTCTTAAAAAAAACGATACTTGGCATGTGGGTGTTAAAAAAATAAATTTATAAATTGATGTTTTTCAAAAGAAAAAAGTATTAAAAAGTAACAAGCACACTAGTTCCGAAAGACTTCTCTAAACCTTGAAAGAAAATACCCCGGATCAAATTAGAAAAAAAAAAAAAACTTTCAAGAATTCTCATTGCACGGTGGCAACTTCATAATTAGCATATGGATTTATCATTAACATCTTGATCAACATTTTTTTTTTTAAAAATATTCACGTAGCTATATGGGTGTATGCAATTAAACAAGTATATTGTTCATAACAAATAGTATTTTTTTTTTAAATTAAACAAAGGGTACACCGCTTTTCGGTGATTTTTTTTGTTGCTGTAAAAAATTATAGATTTAAAAAACGAAATGAAACAATTTGTGGGTGTTTCAAAGTTATGCAAAGTATTTTTGCATTTTAGAAAACAAAACACCTTTAACATATTTATTTCTAGCATAAAATCACCCAAAATGATCTCAGGGAAACAATCAAAGGAATTCGCCCATACGTTTCTGAATTCTACTGTGCTCGAATTCTGGGATACAATGAAGAAATGAGCTATCGTCGTCTCTGTGTATTCATTTTAAAACCGACAATAAACCTAAATTCCCGAGGGCTTTCACAGAAACCTACATTCAACTGAAATGGATGAATGGAACCCCGAGAATGTCGAGACTGAAATAATTGTCTGTTCTACACAAGTATCCTTTCCCACGTCCGAAAGACCATGAGCTAATCTACACACATAACAATACTTGATGTTATAACTACAGAGGTTAACAAGAAGAAAATTGTAGTCCCAATTTAATACCTCAAGTTGAAATCTTCAAACAATTCAAGCTGCTGAAAAATTTCCTCCACATAGTTTACTTGCTCATTGTTGAAGACAAGAAGAAATTCCAGAATATTGAGCCCATAGACATGAAACCCACTCGAGCTTGAAGTGGCACCACCCTGCTCAGATGCCATGCACATGGCCGATGAATGTTAGCTTAATAGCAGCATTGGTCACTACCTTCGTGTTAGTGAATAAGATGGAGTCTCTCCACCACTTTAAAATATCCGCCACTTTAAAAGAGAATATGTATAAACGCACCAGAAATTTAATGCACTGACAGGGATCCAGAATCTAAATCCTACATAGAAAAATCAAATCAAAAGACATCAACACAAAAAATACGCATCGCCAAATCATGATAATGAATAGCAGTTTCTACCATAAAGCAATGTGCGAAGGGCATCTTTTCTGTACTTTTCTGGAAGCTCTGAGAGTTTTCCCAGCCATAAATTGTTCCAAGCAAAAATGACAGCAATTACAGAAGGGCCCAAAACAATCTGGTTTAGTAAAACCTGCCAAGAGAGAAAAACAAGGAAATGACTAAATACTCTAAATGTAGTTTGTTCCTGTATGTACATCCACATTACGTGGCTGTAAAAAGCATAAAGCCGTAAACTAGACATACCTTCACCATTATATTCTTCACTGTTGGTTTAGGCAATATGTGGTCAAGATACTTGTACCAGGCATAAGATCCAGGGCCATATAAAAGGAAACCATAGGAAGCCATCCGCAAGGCACGTAGCCAATCATGGTCTAAGAGGTGGTTCCACAGTTCATCCTAGCAGAAAGCTTTAGATCAATAATAACATTACTTATAATAGCAAAGTGAATCTTAGGAGCCTTCTCTAGCCCTCAAATTGTCTAGATACATTAAACGGGGCTTTTGATATGATTTAACTCTTATGGTTGCAGTTTACATATAATCCTATGATGCATCAATTGTATGGCGACTTGGTGTGTCCAAACCTTTTGGTAATCTATACAATAACAATAGGTTGAAGTGCCTTAAAACTAATCTAAAGTATAATGATAACTTGAAGTGATAACTGATAACGTCTAGTGTCAGGCTTGTTACATCCAGCTTCTCAACCATCCGTCAGACCAAACTCTACATCCAAGGAAAGGCTAGTGTACGAAGTCAAAGTCAGGTCCAGCAAAGACCAATGAGTTTATATGACTATATCATATAACGTAATCAAAGCGTTTCTAGACAAGCCTCACGCATATCGGTGCCATTTTAGTTTAACCGGTTCGATATTATCAGGGGGAAAAAGAAATTTCCTGCAGGTACATCATCTCAATTAAATAAAAAAGTAGTGTGGATTTATATGTTCTTTCCGATCTCAATTTACAGGATGCAGTTCAAAAGTCAACGATAGAAATGTTACTCCATTTTCTTACTTCATTTGAAATAAAGCACCACTAAATTCCAAATATCCTGCCCAAAGCCGTAGAGAAGCAAGAAACATTGTAGGATTAGTTTCATGTAAAGCCGAAATTTATCAACTCCTACAGCAATTGATTTTAAAAATTACCAGACCTAGCTGTATTCCAATCAGTCATGGTGCCCATGAGCTATCTATTCCAATAGTCTTGTGATGGATGAATAATAAATTGGAAGCTGACAAATACATTCTTCATTGCAACAAAACTAAAGATTGAAATAAATCTCCACTGACCTGACCGGACCCACCAGAATCCAGAACAGAGCGTTTCTTGATAGTCTCTGCTTTCCTCCAACGCTGTGCCAGCTGAGCGATTGTATCACCGGTGAGGACGAGGGAGCCGGCGGCCACGGCCTGATTGAAGGGGAAATGAAAACCGGTAGAGTCGGCCGAACCATAGGATTCGGATTTGGAATCAAAGCGTCGTTGTCGTCGAGGACGGTGTGAATTGGGCTTCCCAGGCAAAGGATTCCAGTTCCAGAGCCCGTAATGTCCGCTTCCCATGGCGTCCATTTCTGGTACAAAAGAAAATGTCGAATCGGAGAGTGTTTCGAGTTGGAGCTCGGCCAGAGAACCAAAACGCGCTTTATTATTTGCGTGGGTAAGCTGCTTTTACTCTTCACTCGCACGAATCTGAAAATCTAAAATTTTTATTTTATTAAAAAAATAGTACAAATACAAACAGTCACAAGAAGGGTATAATTAATTTTTTTTATAGACATAAAAAGATACCAAAGAGATGATAAAGGTTAAGTGAGCTGGATTGTGTTGAAAAAGTAGTTTTTGATGGTCGTGAACTGAAGGGGATAAGGTGGTGGAGCCTTTGGTGTTCAAAACTTTCATGCATATCAAATGCTACCTCCCATATACAAATGATATTTTATATTCCCTCCTATTAATCTTAATCTAAGATATTTAAATATTTTTAAAGAGGTAAATGAAGATAAATAAATAATTTATTTATAGCATCTGTTGTGTATCATTGGATTATACGAGTATATCAGTTTATAAATCAAGTAAATTAGTTTAAAGAAAAATGAAAAATATAAACACTTCAAAATAATTTATTTTGTTTCTTTACTGTTTTTAAAAAATTCAACTTGGTCTTATATTTGATTAGAATTTGAAAGATTATAATATAAAGAAAACAAGAGCATCTAAATATTACTAAATCATTAATACTTATTCCTTGGTATAAGCAATTGAGTAAGAACATTTATTTATTTATTTATATATATATATATGTTCTGGTGTAGAACACAGATGTCCAGCCGCGTGTATGGGCTGGTGATTTGATATAGGATCTAGTGTCTCGATCTGGGTACCAATGTGATAGCACACAGGGCCTCCATGTGATTGGGTCTTATCTAGGTCCGTAACATATATATATATATATATTTGCTCAAGAAGAACTACTTTCATTACCATAAAGCATAGTTACAACGGAAACAATAGAAATACATACCAAATACAACACAAAAACAGTAGAAAAACAACCATATTAAAAGAACCTGAACAAAGAGGAGATACGACAAACAAAAATAAATTAACCCCCAGCGAGTAACATCCACAATAATATTAGCCTCCTATAGTCCTATGCATCAAAGGAAAGAACATTTATATAGAAACATAAACTAATCATAGAATCTAATCTAATCTAACCTAAATAAATTTTAATCAAATATAAACTCTAATAATAATATTTCTAAAATATATCCAATATCAACAAATAATATATAATATCTAAGGATGAGAATATACAAAATATTAATATAAGATATTGTTCTGGTGTAGAACACAGATGTCCAGCCGGATGGGCTGGTGCTTTGATATTGGATCAAAGGTCTCTTCTTGAATGCTTATAAGGGAAGCACTCAGTAGGAGATGAGACCACTGTACACAACAAGCTCTTAGCCAAGGGGGTGGGGTGTGTGCACAGTGTGACAGTATGTAAATAGTTCAGAGATTAGAACGTGTGTACCTTAGGGTCTGACCTCAGTATTTATAGAGTGTACCTTAGGTAGGATATTCTGGGCCTGGCGTAATCTCCGGCCGAAGGATCCTAACTGCTCAATCATATCTGGAGATATTCCTAGATTATTGGGGGAGTTAGGATCCTCCTCGCTAATAGATAGGATCGGTTATGCCTTTTCTATTGGTTGTTGGGCTTCACCGCTATTGGGCCTAATATAGGTCCGTAACAGTTGCCCCCAGTCCGGTAGTTCAAGCCTTTGAGCTGCCGGGGTGTATTATGTCCTGGATGGGTCATCTGAGGTAGATTGAGGAGTCTTTGGCGCCCTGACAATTATACCGTAGTCTGCCGGGTTAGGTTTCATGGGCATCGGCCTCGGCCCCCCTCTTCCCGGGGTGCGTGGTGATGTCGAAGGAGTCAAGGCGCCGGGGTGGTAACCCACGGCTTGAGGATCCGGGGTGGCTGTCGTGGGCCCCGCATGATTCCGGGGGAGTAACCCCTATGGATTTGCCATGATTGCCTCCTGACACCTGGCTTTCGCGGATTGGGGATGGGTTTCTACCGTCACGCCCAGCCGCCTCCAGTTTTCGTGCGCATTTAATGCGCCAGTAGCATGTCGAACGTCACCTCTGCTTTTGGGGTGAATAGTTGCCTGTGCCCCTGACGGTTGAGTGGTTTTTTGAATTTCCCTCCACTCTCCTTTACATTATCGCGGTTGGTATTCTTCACTTTACTCCCAAAACTTCTATTTTCCCATATCAAATTCTCTCTGTATTTCTGAAGAAGTCTTTGTGCGTTTCTGAAGAAATCTCCCCTTCATACGCCCAGAAAACTGTTCGTGACTTCCCGCTCCTCACTTTGCCTCCTTCCAATCTTCGCATCTACATGTATATTTCACTGTTGTCTACCTTTTAAACGCTTTTCCTTTAACGCAGTGTGTATTTCTGCAACCTTGGTTGCTCGCTTCTTCTTCTTCTTTGTTAGCGTATTTTGGGGATTTCTGGGTTTCTAGGGAGAGTCGGGAGTTGGTGTTTCTGGGTAACTGCTGGGTGAGTGTGCAGATAGCATTCTCGTTTCCATAGGTCCTTGCTTGGGGGGAACATTTCCTTTCTTAGCTTTACTCTTTCTGGTCCCTCCCTTTTTCTTATCAACCCTTTAATGACTTTATAGGTCTGAGTCTCCAGCCTTGATGGATAAGGGTAAACATTCATTGTCTTCGAACCAGCCTTTAGACCCAACTGAGGAGGGGGCCTTGCGAGAGCGTTTTTCTTGCCTTAGTTTCTGGCTGTTAGGCACTCCACTGTCCGAGGAGGAGAAACTAGCCTCCGTTCTCCGAGGTGGGTCCGGTAGTAGGAGTGCTGGAGGATCTCAGTCGTCCGTTCCTAGGTCCAGCCAGCCGGAGTCTGACCTCATTAGGCCTGGTCCTGAGAGTCAGTGTGAGGCCGAGACCATTTCGGCCGAGCCCATCAATTTTGTTGAGGCGCCTCGTCACACAGGGTCGGAATCCCTTCCATATGGGTACCTCGGTCCCTGCTGGGAGTGCATCGCCCAGAGCTCCTCGTACATTGCGAGTGGGCAAGATTCTATGGCCAACAGTGTTTTAGGCTCGTGCCGCCATAGATCGTCGTCTGAGCCTATCTCGGCTACTGGGGGTCCACGTTTACCGGATGCCATTCGCCTTCCTTCTTCTCAGTCAGGTATCCCTCTTAGCTCTGACTATAGCTTTTTCTTTTGTTTTTGTTATAGGTAAATGGAGTCCTCGTCTTCTCCCCGCCATTCTAGGTCCGACGTCGGCGAGGCAGATTCCGGTAGTCCTTCCCAGGCTCTTAAGGTTAAGTATCCGTGGGTAACGCATGAAGTGCTGACAACGTGTTCCTTGATGACTACTGCGGACGTGGACCGTCCTGGGGGTCGCCGCTTACTGGATGTTTGCTGAGTCCTCCTGAGGAGGACGAGCCGATATGCTCTACCCAGGAGCTCGAGTGCACAAATTTCTTTTTCTTCTATAGGGAATACTTGTCTCGGCTCGGTATTCGCTTCCCGTTTACCGAGTTCCAAATACCCTCCTTAAATTACCTTTATCTAGCCCCTTCTCAGCTTCACCCTAACGGGTGGGCTTATCTTGCGGCGTTCGAGTACCTGTGCGGCTCGTTGGAACCCGACATTCCTTGCACCGCCACCCTTTTATTTTATTTTTTCTGTCCTTTCACCCCTCGCTCGGGTAAGGAGCCGGCCACACTGAAGGGGCTGACTTCTCTCTGGAGTGATTCCGACAAAAAACTCTTCTCTGCCTTTTTCGATTCCTTCAAGCATTTTAAAAATGCCTTCTTCAAGGTGGTTGCCACTTTCGGTGAGAAACCTTGGTTTTTGAAGGGCGACGTGGAGTGGCGGTTTCCATTGTATTGGACCACCGATCTTCACAAACTTGGCTCCTCCTCATATCAGATCAGTGCCAATGACCTCCTGGTTGAGGAGAGAGTTGCAGTAGCTCGGCTGGCCTCCTACGTTGCCGAGCATGGAGTAAAGAGCGCAGCCTTTTATATTAAAAAGGATAGCGTTGGGTCGGTGTCGGCATCCAGTACGCCTCTTTTATTTTAGTCTGACGTTTTATCATATGCCACTTTCTTTATTTTCTAAGTGATTGTGGATTTTGACCTTATTGTTAATTCTTTGCAGATCCACGTATGGAGGAGTTGCCGCCATACCTAGAGTACGTGAGGCCGGAGGCCGGGGCGCCAACGAAGAAGGCGCCTCGAAAGCGGATCGCTCCAGAGCCCTAGAAAAAGAAGGCCACCTGGAAGCTGCACCGTGGCCTCTAAGGCGATTGCGGCTAAAAAGGCCAAGGTCGGGGAAAAACAAGTGGCTCCTTCATCTTCTCCCATTGGCCAAGCTTCTCCAGCTCCCCCCTCGGCGGCGCGATAAGGAAAGGAGGTCCTCACCCCCGATTCGCCGCGTCCCCCGTCTCCGTGCCAGGTTCCAACTGCTGCTCTCCGTCCTGGTGGGGTCAAACATGGTCTAGCCTGGGAGCATGGGTTTACGGAAGAGCTCGGTCTGGCCTTTTTCCCGCCTCATCAGTTCATGAACTCCCAGCCTATATCTCCCTTGGATGAACACGAGGTGCAGGACTAACTCTGCAAGGGAATCGGAATGTCCCAGGCCTATCTCCATCTCCGGGGTCATTATGTTAGGCCTGCGGGTGATGTCCGGTGCCTGAAACTGGACCTGGAGATAGCCGAGGAAAAGGCCAAGAGGCTCGAGGAGGAAAAGCAGCAGGCTGAGGGTGCTTAGGGCCTGGCCGAGGAGGAGAAGAACCGCGCTGAGGAGGAGAAGGGCCGCTTGGAGGAGGAGCTTAATAGCTCCAAGGCCGCGACTGGGAAGGCGACCGAGGAGCTTCTGCTCACCAAGGCTGCTCTGGTTCAGGCTAACTCCGAGTTGGCCGATATGCGGTCGGCTCAATCCAAAGCAAAGATGGAGGTCAGTAAGGACCCTTACACAACAACGCAGTGATTTGGTCAAGGAGCTTGTCAAGACCCGAGGTGCCCTTGAGGAGGAAAAGAATGCCCATTTTAAGGCGGCGGAGACTCGTGAAGGCTGCATGGGCTGACCGCTTCAAAATGGCCCTTGCGCAGATTCGCCATCTGAATCAGGGGGTGCAGTTGAACGTCGCCGGTTATGACTGTCGGGCTTATTTCAAAGGTGGCGTTCTGATCCCGCCTCCTTCCCCTGAAGAGGAGTCGGTGTCCCAGGCGGACGAGGGTCACGAAGGCCAGGTCGGTGAAGAGACTTCCTCTGCGGTCCCACCGGAGGATGAAGCACCTGAGGAGGAAGCGGCTCCACCAAGCTAGGCGTTTCCTTTTTGAATTTTGGCCGATGTCTGATACCGGTTTTTTTACCTTTGTAATTTTTCTAACTTTTGTAACTTCCCTTTCTTAATGAAAATTACTTGAGTATTTCATCCTGTGTTTCTTTTTCTTTACGCGTCAATTGCATGTCGGTATAGTCTTGACCGGGCCAGGGTCTTAAGTAAATAGAGTCTGCTAGTACTCTTCTGGTGTAAGAGACCAGGTGCATGGGTAGGGGTTTTCTAATTAACCACGCTATGAGGTTCCGGAGTCGTTTTCCAGTATCATAACCATGATAAGCGCAAACTGTCACATGCTCAGCCGTGGTCGTAGGGACACACATTTAAACATTTCGACCTGATCAGGGTCCGTTATGACTATTCGCCTTCTTATCTAGGTGTTAAATTTGATGCATCAAAATATTTGTAAGGGCTGATGACAGCGGTCTCACATAGTTTCAAGGGACCCGGCCTTGTCGACCCCGGTGTCAGATTTACACCTGTGGATGGAGTTATGACTGGGTCGGGCAACCCTAGTCTTAGTCCGATCCCTTGTAGGTAGTTAGCATGTCGTCTAGTACTCTTGAAATTGAATTTCAAATAAGGAACCGTCCATTAATTCAAGAAAAGATTCGCTCCAAAGAGCTAACAACTTAAGACGAAAGTTTGCATAAATGAATAAAACCAAACCTAAAATGGAAATAATAAAAACGAACGCTAACTCGGACATACTGCGTCCGGCGTAGGAGACATGCCGTGACTAGGTCTAAATGTAGTAGACCCTCAGTTTGTCGGTGTTCCACGTCCTTTTGATTGGCTTCCTTGCCATGGTTTCGAGCACTTAGGCTCCTCTGTCGAGCTTCTCCTTGACCCGGTACGGGCAGTTCCAATTCGCGACTAATTTGCCATCCCTGGCGTTTTTTTTGCCGACGTCGGCTCTTCTGAGCATTAGGTCGCCCCTGTTAAAGGACCGGGGTCTCACCTTTCGATTGTACTTGGCTGCTACGAGTTGTTTGGCTGCCATATCTCGGCAGTGCACCGTGACCCTGACCTCGTCCACCAAATCTAACTCGGTCGCCAGCGCCTTGCTGTTTGTCCCCTCCCCTTCCTCGAGGATTCTCAGTCTTCTTCACGATGGTTGGCCTATCTCGACAAGAATCATCGCCTCACATCCGTAGGTCATCCGGAAGGGGGTTTCTTGGGTGGCCGATTGAATGGTGGTTCGGTAGCCCCATAGTACATTATAGAGCTGTTCGACCCAACTGGAGTCGGCGTCCTCCATCTTTTTTCTTAAACCGTCTAAGATTATCTTATTTGCCGCCTCGACTTGGCCATTTTACTGAGGATGTTCAACAGAGGCGAAGTGGTGTGTGATGCCGAGGTCGACCATCATGCCTTGGAAGTTCCTGTCAGTGAATTGGGTGCCGTTGTCGGTCACGACCTCAGCCGGGACTCCGAAGCGGGAAAAGATTTTTTGTTGGACAAAACGCCACACCTTGGCCGAGGTGATCGTGGTTAGGGGCTCGACTTCGATCCACTTGGTAAAGTAATCAACCGTCACTATTAACCATCGTAGTTGCCAGGGGGCGGCTTTAAATGGCCCCAGCAGGTCCATTCCCCATTTGTAAAATGGTCATGGGGCCGAGATGTATTCCATGTCCGACGGAGGGGACCAAATGATTTTGGCAGCTATCACACATTCTGACGAACTCCTTGGAATCCGCCTCCATAGTCGGTCCATAGTATCCGGCCCGTAGCGTCTTTCTTACCAATGCTTTGGCCCCCATGTGTTGCCCGTTAATTCCTCCATGGATTTCTGCAAGAACGTATTTTCTCTTGCTCGTGCTCAAACATCTTAGCATGAGGGTATGTAGGCCTTTCCGATAGAGGTGATCTTCTACCATGGTGTATACCGCGGCCTCCCGAATGAGCTTCTTAGCCTCGGTAGTCTGGATGAGGAGAATTCCTCGCTCGAGGTAATATTCGAGTGGCTTCCTCCAATCGGTGGAAGTGGATATGGCCATGACACAGGTTGATTCTTCTAGCTTTTGTTGGACCGCGGTCCGGTGGTTGGTCGTGCCTTTAATGCTGGCGAGCTTGGAGAGGATGTCGGCCCTGACGTTTTCTCCTCTGGGGATGTGCGTAACCGTTACTTCCTCAAAATCTGATTGTGCCTCCTTTACTTTATTTAGGTATTTCGCCATCAGTGGGCCCTTAGCTTGGTACGTCCCGTCCACCTGGGCGGCGACGAGCTGTGAGTCGGTGAAAACCGTAACTCTCTGGGCTCCGAGTTCCTTGGTCTGTTGGAGCCCGGCCAGGAGTGCCTCGTACTCGGTTTGATTGTTTGACATCGGAAAGTTTAGTTGTAGGGAATGCTCAATTGCGATATCTTCAGGGCTTTCTACGATAATTCCGGCCCCACTCCCCTTGAAATTCGAGGAACCGTCCACATACACTTTCCAGAGGTCGAGGTTGCCAACATCCTTCCTAGTCGGGGTCAGTTCCCGTAGGAAGTCCACCAACGCTTGTGACTTAATGGCGTGTCGTGCTTCGTAGGTGATGTCGAACTCGGATAATTCTATAGCCCAATTGATCATCCTGCCGGCCAGGTTGGGCTTGTGTAGCACCTGTCGGATCGGTTGGCTGGTCCGAACCACGATTTTATGTGCTTGGAAATATGGGCGAAGTCTTCTTGTCGTTGTGAGTATGACGAAAGCCAATTTTCCAGCTTCTGGTACCTTAGCTATGAACTCTACAGGGCTTTGCTTACAAAGTATATCGATTCCTGACCGTTCTCGGTTTCTCAGACTAATACCGAGCTCACTGCCTCTTCCCCGACCGATAGGTAGAGGAGCAGAGTCTCACCGGGCTGAGGTTTCGATAGAACCGGCGGAGTTGCCAAGCATTGTTTGATTTTTTTCGAATGCGGCGTCACACTCCGGGTTCCAGTCCCCGGTTGTCTCCTTTTTCAATAATCTGAAAAAGGGAAGGGCGTTCTCTGCCGATCTCGGCAAGAACCTGGTTAATGCCGCCAGACTTCCCGTTAGCTGTTGCACTTCTTTCTTGTTCCTAGGTGCTTGCATGTCTAGTACGGCCTTACATTTGTCCGAGTTTGCCTCAATTCCTTGGCTGGTTAACAGGAACCCGAGGAACTTTCCAGCCGGGACCCAGAAAGCACATTTAGCCGGATTCTGTACTTCCTCAGTTTGTTGAAGGTTTGTTCTAGATCTCGGATGTGGTTGTCGGGGTCGTATGACTTGGCGATCATGTCGTCAATGTAGACCTCTATGTTCTGGCCGAGCTGATCCTCGAACACCTTGTTCATCATCCTCTGATACGTTGCCCTAGCATTCTTCAAACCAAATGGCATGACGTTATAACAATAATTTCTTTTTTCGGTGATGAAGGTCGTGGCCTCTTGATCATCGGGGTGCATCGCGATTTGGTTGTACCCCGAGTAGGCATCCATGAAAGATAGCAACTGGAACCCGGATGAGCTATCCATTAGTTGGACGATGTTGGGCATCGGAAAGGCGTCTTTTGGGCATGCCTTATTCAAATTTGTGTAGTTTGTGCATACCCTCCACTTGCCGTTTGGTTTCAGGACCATTACCACGCTGGATAGCCATATGGTGTATTGTATTTCTCAGATGAACCCTGCCTCCAATAGTTCGTCAACATGATTGTCAAAGGCCAGTTGCCTTTCGGGTCCTCTTTTTCTCTTCTTCTGGGCCACTGGTGCCGACTCTGGCCGAATGGCCAATCTGTGACAACAAAACTCTGGGTCAACCCCAGGTATTTTGGCCGGGCTTCAAGCAAAAACGTCTTTGTTTATTGCTAAGAATTCCTCCAACCTTATTCTCAAGCCCGGGTTCAATGTTCTGCCTATCTTTGTGATTTGTGCTGGCCCGTTTCCAACGATGAGATCTTCCAACTCCCCTTCTGGCTCTGGTCGGGGGACCTCGGGCTCGTCCCATAAGTCCAATTCCACCATATTAACCGTCTGGCTGGGCTTTCCTCTTCCTTGGTCCTTCGAACCGTGCTGGATATCCCGAGGCTGGGAAGGAGATGAGACTACGTTTTCGCCTTCCCTGATCGTCTCAAAGTAGCATTGTTGAGACTCCTTCTGACCGCCCTTGATGGTGAGGACTTGGTTGGCGTTACTCACCATTTTCAGCTTCTGATGCTTGGTGGATACCAGCATATCCCACTTGTGGATAGTTGGCCTACCCAGTATCACGTTATAAGGGGAAGGGAATTCGGCCACAATAAACCTTACCCGGTCTGACTTGAAACCTTCTTTCGTTCCCAGAGTAAGTCTGAGGTCGATGTACCCCTTGGGAGGGGAGAGCTCTCCATTAAACTCGACAAGGGTTGTTTTGCATGGTTTCAAGTCTTCTTTATCGAGGTTCATCCTTTTGAAGGCGTCCTAGATAATAATATCAGCCGAGCTTCTGGTGTCTATGAATATTCTTTTGACCCGGCAGTTGACTAGGGTTCTTGTGATTACCAGTCCATCTTGATAGCCGGGTACCACGTCCGTCATGTCCTCCTTTGTGAAAAATAGCTGAGGTTGTTCCACCTTATCAGCCGTGTCCGGGTCTTCTTTGAATTTGGGTCGGTCCTTCACTGAGAGGACCTCCTTTAAGTATTTTCTTCGCTGGCTTGCCGTGTCTCCGCCTCCACCAAAGGCCCCACTAATCACGTTACAATTGAACTCGGCCTCGGGAAACTCATCCTCCTCGGACCCTGGCCTCTACCGCTTTTCATCTTTCTTTCTCTTGGGAGCCGGGCTGTCCTGTCGGTCGCCTTGTTTTCGCTTATCTCTCTTTCGCCCTTGAGTTTTGATTACATATTGGCGCAACTTCCCTTCTCTGATGAATTTCTCAATGGCATCGCGGAGTTCATAGTATTGGTCCGTGGTATGCCCCGGACTGTCGTGAAAAGCGCAGAAACGGGTATGATCCGTACTAGCTCGTTTTCTGAGAGGCCGAGGTCTCTCAATCTTCTGCATCTCGGTTGATGCTACCTCCCTCCATAACTGGGAGGGGGGACGTTTAAAGGAGTATATTTGTCATACTTACCCTTTACCTCGGGTTTTGCATTAGGGGACTTATTGTCTGAGCTTCTTCCTCGGCGATCTGGCTTGCGGCCGTCGGACTGGTTCTTGTCCCTTGGCGGCGTCCTCCTATCCAGGTCTTTTCGAGGAGCATTTGCTAGGCGCATTTGCTCCATTTCCAGATATTTCTTCGATCGCGTTATGAATTCGTTCAGGGTCTTGGCCGGTTCCTTAAAAAATGACTTGGCTAACCGAGATTCACTGTCAAGGCCAGCGGCCAATAGGTGTACATGTACATTTTCATTTAACCCGCGCACTTGTAAAGCCGCGTCCCTGAATCGATCCAGATAACTTTGAAGTGTTTCCCCATGTCGTTGCTTACTTCTGTCCAGAATGTATTGGGACTTCGGTTGTTGTTTGTTGGTAGCAAAATGCAATTCGAATGTCTCCGTCAACTGGTCGAAAGTGTGTATCGACCTTATGGGCAAGGTATGGAGCCATTTTAAGGCGGCTCCTTTAAGAGTTGCAGCAAATATTCGGGTGATGACGGGCTCTCGAGTCTTCTTACACACATAGTGACCTCGAAGTCCTCGACGTGGGTAGTCGGGTCTTGGGTTCCGTCGTATTTAGTGAGGTCGGCCAGGTCAAAATCGTCCGGGTAAGGCGCGTTGAAAACATCATCTGAGAAAGGACTAACATTTTCCTCCCCGACGTACCTTCTCCGTGGAACCCCTGTTGGTGGACGCCGTGGAGGTCTACCTCCTCGGTTCTCATCCTCTCGGTTCAGCTTTCTGCCAGGGTACCTCGGGTCACGACCTCGGCCGTTTTCCGACTTGGTACTGCCCTGCCCGTCGTATGAAGTTTCTCCATCTCGAACCCTTTCTCGGTTCCTGTCACCCCGGGCCCCTTTGGAAGACGCAGATTCCCTTGACGCGGACTCCCTTGTAACGGACTCCTTGGTCGCGGACTCCCTCGACGCGGAATCGCTCTGCCTTAGTCGTTCCTCGAGTCGCTGCATATGCAGGGAGGTTCGGTGCTCCGTGGTCTCTATGCGTCTCAGCAGTGAACCAGAGTGACCTGCAGGCGTCGGATCTCAGGGTGTTCGATTAGGAAAGTTTCCGGGATTACATCCTGCTGTCTTTGATGGACGTCCGTCTGCTTAGGGTTTCGTGCTGCCGAGGACTCGGTATCTGACTGGTCCTCGGCTAGGTACCCGTTATTAGGGGCGGAGTTGACTGGTTCTTCGTGCCGCGACGGTGAGGGCTGGTCTTCCCCGGCGTGTCCATTATGTTGGACGGGGTTGATCGTTTCCTCTGCATGTTGTTGTTGCGGCTACCGATTGGGCGAGGTCCTGTCTCCGTCGACCTTTGACTCGTACTTCTTGTATTAACCCTCATTGGTCACGGGAATCGAAATTTATGGTCCCCACAGTCGGTGCCACTGTTCTGGTGTAGAACACAGATGTCCAGCCGGGGGAGATGAGATCACTGTATACAACTAGGCTCTTCGCCAAGGGGGTGGGGTGTGTGCACAGTGTGACAGTATGTAAATAGTTCAGAGATTAGAACGTGTGTACCTTAGGGTTTGACCTTAGTATTTATAGAGTGCACCTTAGGTAGGATATTCTAGGCCTGGCGTAATCTCCGGCCCAATGATCCTAACTGCTCAACCATATCTGGAAGGTACATTTAAGAAAATAAAATATTTAAAAATAAAAAAAGATAAAAGAAAACGAAAAATTAAAAAAAAAAAAAAAAAAATCAGGGGACCTCGCGAGGTAGTCGGACTACCTCACGAGGTCCTTTTAAAAAGAATTAAAAAAATTAAAACAATAAATAAAAAATAATCAAATAACAATAATAAAAAAAAAAGGGGACCTCGCGAGGTAGTCGAACTACCTCGCGAGGTCCTTTTAAAAGGATTAAAAAATTTAAAAAATAACAAATTAAATAGAACCTCGCGAGGTAGTCCCACTACCTCGCGAGGTCTTTTTGAACAGAGGTTAAAAAACTAAAAAATAGAAAATATGAAAACAAAACAAGTTAAAAATAATAAAAAAGTCAGGGGACCTCGTAAGGTTGTCCACTACCTCGGGAGGTCATTTTTAAAAAATTGAAAACCAAAAAAAAAACATTAAATCTCGGTAGGTCCTTTTAGAAATAGAGTAAAAATAATAAATAATTTAAAAAGGAAAAAATTAATAAATCGCGAAGTAATCAGTCTATCTCGAAAGGAACATTTAATAAATAATTAAAAAAGGAAAAAAATTAAAAAAAAAAGTCAGGGGACGTCGTGAGATAATCCGACTATCTCGGTAGGTACATTTAAGAAAATAAAATATTTAAAAATAAAAAAAGATTAAAGAAAACGAAAAAATTAAAAAAAAAAAAAAAAATTCAGGGGACCTCGCGAGGTAGTCGGACTACCTCACGAGGTCCTTTTAAAAAGAATTAAAAAAATTAAAACAATCAATAAAAAATAATCAAATAACAATAATAAAAAGAAAAAAAAAAGGACCTCGCGAGGTAGTCGTACTACATCGCGAGGTCCTTTTAAACAGAGGTTAAAAAACTAAAAAAATAGAAAATATGAAAACAAAACAAGTTAAAAATAATAAAAAAGTCAGGGGACCTCGTAAGGTTGTCCACTACCTCGGGAGGTCATTTTTAAAAAATTGAAAACGAAAAAAAAAAAAAACAAGAAATCTCGGTAGGTCCTTTTAGAAATAGACTAAAAATAATATATAATTTAAAAAGGAAAAAATTAATAAATCGCGAAGTAATCAATCTATCTCAACAGGAACATTTAATAAATAATTAAAAAAGGAAAAAAATTAAAAAAAAAAAGTCAGGGGACGTCGTGAGATAATCCGACTATCTCGGTAGGTACATTTAAGAAAATAAAATATTTAAAAATAAAAAAAGATTAAAGAAAACGAAAAAATTAAAAACAAAAAAATAATAATAAAAATTCAGGGGACCTCGCGAGGTAGTCGGACTACCTCACGAGGTCCTTTTAAAAAGAATTAAAAAAATTAAAACAATAAATAAAAAATAATCAAATAACAATAATAAAAAGAAAAAAAAAAAGGACCTCGCGAGGTAGTCGAACTACCTCGCGAGGTCCTTTAAAAAAAGGATTAAAAAATTTAAAAAAATAACAAATTAAATAGAACCTCGCGAGGTAGTCCCACTACCTCGCGAGGTCCTTTTAAACAGAGGTTAAAAATTAAAAAATAGAAAATATGAAAACAAAACAAGTTAAAAATAATAAAAAAGTCAGGGGACCTCGTAAGGTTGTCCACTACCTCGGGAGGTCATTTTTAAAAAATTGAAAACGAAAAAAAAAAAAAAAACAAGAAATCTCGGTAGGTCCTTTTAGAAATAGACTAAAAATAATAAATAATTTAAAAAGGAAAAAATTAATAAATCGCGAAGTAATCAGTCTATCTCGACAGGAACATTTAATAAATAATTAAAAAAGGAAAAAAATTAAAAAAAAAGTCAGGGGACGTCGTGAGATAATCCGACTATCTCGGTAGGTACATTTAAGAAAATAAAATATTTAAAAATAAAAAAAGATTAAAGAAAACGAAAAAATTAAAAACAAAAAAAAAAATAAAAATTCAGGGGACCTCGCGAGGTAGTCGGACTACCTCACGAGGTCCTTTTAAAAAGAATTAAAAAAATTAAAACAATAAATAAAAAATAATCAAATAACAATAATAAAAAGAAAAAAAAAAAAATTAAAAAGAAAAAAAAAGGACCTCGCGAGGTAGTCGAACTACCTCGCGAGGTCCTTTAAAAAAAGGATTAAAAAATTTAAAAAAATAACAAATTAAATAGAACCTCGCGAGGTAGTCCCACTACCTCGCGAGGTCCTTTTAAACAGAGGTTAAAAAACTTAAAAAATAGAAAATATGAAAACAAAACAAGTTAAAAATAATAAAAAAGTCAGGGGACCTCGTAAGGTTGTCCACTACCTCGGGAGGTCATTTTTAAAAAATTGAAAACGAAAAAAAAAAAAACAAGAAATCTCGGTAGGTCCTTTTAGAAATAGACTAAAAATAATAAATAATTTAAAAAGGAAAAATTAATAAATCGCGAAGTAATCAGTCTATCTCGACAGGAACATTTAATAAATAATTAAAAAAGGAAAAAAATTAAAAAAAAAGTCAGGGGACGTCGTGAGATAATCCGACTATCTCGGTAGGTACATTTAAGAAAATAAAATATTTAAAAATAAAAAAAGATTAAAGAAAAAGAAAAATTAAAAAAAAAAAAAAAATATTAAAAATTAGGGGACCTCGCGAGGTAGTCGGACTACCTCACGAGGTCCTTTTAAAAAGAATTAAAAAAATTAAAACAATCAATAAAAAATAATCAAATAACAATAATAAAAAGAAAAAAAAAAAAGGACCTCGCGAGGTAGTCGTACTACATCGCGAGGTCCTTTTAAACAGAGGATTAAAAAATTTAAAAAAATAACAAATTAAATAGAACCTCGCGAGGTAGTCCCACTACCTCGCGAGGTCTTTTTAAACAGAGTTAAAAATAAAAAATAGAAAATATGAAAACAAAACAAGTTAAAAATAATAAAAAAGTCAGGGGACCTCGTAAGGTTGTCCACTACCTCGGGAGGTCATTTTTAAAAAATTGAAAAAAAAAAAAAACAAGAAATCTCGGTAGGTCCTTTTAGAAATAGACTAAAAATAATAAATAATTTAAAAAGGAAAAAATTAATAAATCGCGAAGTAATCAGTCTATCTCAACAGAACATTTAATAAATAATTAAAAAAGGAAAAAAATTAAAAAAAAAAAAGTCAGGGGACGTCGTGAGATAATCCGACTATCTCGGTAGGTACATTTAAGAAAATAAAATATTTAAAAATCAAAAAAAGATTAAAGAAAACGAAAAAAATAAAAACAAAAAAATAATAATAAAAATTCAGGGGACCTCGCGAGGTAGTCGGACTACCTCACGAGGTCCTTTTAAAAAGAATTAAAAAATTAAAACAATAAATAAAAAATAATCAAATAACAATAATAAAAAGAAAAAAAAAAAGGACCTCGCGAGGTAGTCGAACTACCTCGCGAGGTCCTTTAAAAAAAGGATTAAAAAATTTAAAAAAATAACAAATTAAATAGAACCTCGCGAGGTAGTCCCACTACCTCGCGAGGTCCTTTTAAACAGAGGTTAAAAAACTAAAAAAATAGAAAATATGAAAACAAAACAAGTTAAAAATAATAAAAAAGTCAGGGGACCTCGTAAGGTTGTCCACTACCTCGGGAGGTCATTTTTAAAAAATTGAAAACGAAAAAAAAAAAAAAAACAAGAAATCTCGGTAGGTCCTTTTAGAAATAGACTAAAAATAATAAATAATTTAAAAAGGAAAAAATTAATAAATCGCGAAGTAATCAGTCTATCTCGACAGGAACATTTAATAAATAATTAAAAAAGGAAAAAAATTAAAAAAAAGTCAGGGGACGTCGTGAGATAATCCGACTATCTCGGTAGGTACATTTAACAAAATAAAATATTTAAAAATAAAAAAAGATTAAAGAAAACGAAAAAATTAAAAAAAAAAAAAAAAAAATTCAGGGGACCTCGCGAGGTAGTCGGACTACCTCACGAGGTCCTTTTAAAAAGAATTAAAAAAATTAAAACAATAAATAAAAAATAATCAAATAACAATAATAAAAAGAAAAAAAAAAGGATTAAAAAACTAAAAAAATAGAAAATATGAAAACAAAACAAGTTAAAAATAATAAAAAAGTCAGGGGACCTCGTAAGGTTGTCCACTACCTCGGGAGGTCATTTTTAAAAAATTGAAAACGAAAAAAAAAAACAAGAAATCTCGGTAGGTCCTTTTAGAAATAGACTAAAAATAATATATAATTTAAAAAGGAAAAAATTAATAAATCGCGAAGTAATCAGTCTATCTCGAAATGAACATTTAATAAATAATTAAAAAAGGAAAAAAATTAAAAAAAAAAGTCAGGGGACGTCGTGAGATAATCCGACTATCTCGGTAGGTACATTTAAGAAAATAAAATATTTAAAAATCAAAAAAAGATTAAAGAAAACGAAAAAAATAAAAACAAAAAAAAAAAATCAGGGACCTCGCGAGGTAGTCGGACTACCTCACGAGGTCCTTTTAAAAAGAATTAAAAAAATTAAAACAATAAATAAAAAATAATCAAATAACAATAATAAAAAGAAAAAAAAAAGGACCTCGCGAGGTAGTCGAACTACCTCGCGAGGTCCTTTAAAAAAAGGATTAAAAAATTTAAAAAAATAACAAATTAAATAGAACCTCGCGAGGTAGTCCCACTACATCGCGAGGTCCTTTTAAACAGAGGTTAAAAAACTAAAAAATAGAAAATATGAAAACAAAACAAGTTAAAAATAATAAAAAAGTCAGGGGACCTCGTAAGGTTGTCCACTACCTCGGGAGGTCATTTTTAAAAAATTGAAAACGAAAAAAAAAAAAACAAGAAATCTCGGTAGGTCCTTTTAGAAATAGACTAAAAATAATAAATAATTTAAAAAGGAAAAAATTAATAAATCGCGAAGTAATCAGTCTATCTCGACAGGAACATTTAATAAATAATTAAAAAAGGAAAAAAATTAAAAAAAAAAGTCAGGGGACGTCGTGAGATAATCCGACTATCTCGGTAGGTACATTTAAGAAAATAAAATATTTAAAAATAAAAAAAGATTAAAGAAAACGAAAAATTAAAAAAAAAAAAAAAAAAAAAAAAATTCAGGGGACCTCGCGAGGTAGTCGGACTACCTCACGAGGTCCTTTTAAAAAGAATTAAAAAAATTAAAACAATAAATAAAAAATAATCAAATAACAATAATAAAAAGAAAAAATAATAAAAACCTCGCGAGGTAGTCGAACTACCTCGCGAGGTCCTTTAAATCTCGGTAGGTCCTTTTAAAAAGGATTAAAAAATTTAAAGGAACATTTAATAAATAATTAAAAAAGGAAAAAAATTAAAAAAAAAGTCAGGGACGTCGTGAATAATCCGACTATCTCGGTAGGTACATTTAAAAAATAAAATAGCCTCGAGGTCGCGAGGTAGTCACTACCTCGCGAGGTCCTTTTAAACAGAGGTTAAAAACTAAAAAAATAGAAAATATGAAAACAAAACAAGTTAAAAATAATAAAAAAGTCAGGGGACCTCGTAAGGTTGTCCACTACCTCGGGAGGTCATTTTTAAAAAATTGAAAACGAAAAAAAAAAAAACAAGAAATCTCGGTAGGTCCTTTTAGAAATAGACTAAAAATAATAAATAATTTAAAAAGGAAAAAATTAATAAATCGCGAAGTAATCAGTCTATCTCGACAGGAACATTTAATAAATAATTAAAAAAGGAAAAAAATTAAAAAAAAAGTCAGGGGACGTCGTGAGATAATCCGACTATCTCGGTAGGTACATTTAAGAAAATAAAATATTTAAAAATAAAAAAAAGATTAAAGAAAACGAAAAAATTAAAAACAAAAAAAAAAAAAAATTCAGGGGACCTCGCGAGGTAGTCGGACTACCTCACGAGGTCCTTTTAAAAAGAATTAAAAAAATTAAAACAATAAATAAAAATAATCAAATAACAATAATAAAAAGAAAAAAAAAGGACCTCGCGAGGTAGTCGAACTACCTCGCGAAAAATAACAAATTAAATAGAACCTCGCGAGGTAGTCCCACTACCTCGCGAGGTCCTTTTAAACAGAGGTTAAAAAACTAAAAAATAGAAAATATGAAAACAAAACAAGTTAAAAATAATAAAAAGTCAGGGGACCTCGTAAGGTTGTCCACTACCTCGGGAGGTCAGTTTTAAAAAATTGAAAACGAAAAAAAAAAAACAAGAAATCTCGGTAGGTCCTTTTAGAAATAGACTAAAAATAATAAATAATTTAAAAAGGAAAAAATTAATAAATCGCGAAGTAATCAGTCTATCTCGACAGGAACATTTAATAAATAATTAAAAAAGGAAAAAAATTAAAAAAAAAAGTCAGGGGACGTCGTGAGATAATCCGACTATCTCGGTAGGTACATTTAAGAAAATAAAATATTTAAAAATAAAAAAAAGATTAAAGAAAACGAAAAAATTAAAAACAAAAAAAAAAATTCAGGGGACCTCGCGAGGTAGTCGGACTACCTCCCGAGGTCCTTTTAAAAAGAATTAAAAAAATTAAAACAATAAATTAAAAATAATCAAATAACAAAAAAAAAAAGAAAAAAAAAAGGACCTCGCGAGGTAGTCGAACTACCTCGCGAGGTCCTTTTAAACAGAGGTTAAAAAACTAAAAAAATAGAAAATATGAAAACAAAACAAGTTAAAAATAATAATGATTCACTTCTTAATTTTCGAGTTTGATAGGAATTCAACTTTCAAAGTTGTTATGTGTGGCAAATCTGCTTGCGATAAGATAGGTCTAACACGTGCAAAGAGAGGGTGTGAAATACACTATTATTTTTCCAGTTTCAATTAATTCAGTTTGACTCTTCCTGCTTTACTTTTCTTCTTCCTGTTCAATCTTCGTGTTCCTTCCATTCTGTTCATTCTCTCCAGGTTCTTCACAGTACGTACTCAGATCCAGAAAGTGTGAAATACAAAATATTGTTTTTATTGATAAACTGAAAGAAGAGGAATTGTTCAACTCTTTAGAAGAGGAGTTAAGTAAGAACTCAGTTAGTTAAGTTAAAAACGAATTCACAAAGACTCTTCCTGCTTTACTTTTCTTCTTCCTGTTCAATCTTCGTGTTCCTTCCATTCTGTTCATTCTCTCCAGGTTCTTCACAGTACGTACTCAGATCCAGAAAGTTTCAAAATGTGTTTTTATTGATAAACTGAAAGAAGAGGAATTGTTAAACTCTTTACATTAAGTTACAACAAAATATCAACATACATGCATACAGTGCAATCCAACAACTTAATTATAAAAATTACTTCTCCCATCCAAATACCTTGTACCAAATAACCCCGTTCGAAAATATTTAAATATGCAGGCATGCACATGGCTTATTGTAGACAGTTAAAAAGAGAAGGAATGACTAAAAAAGAGAAAAGGAAGATGGAGAAGTGGAGGGGAATAAAGGGAGTGTTACGTTGATGTGTGTACGTGATGCTGATAATAGGAATGAAGATGAGTGGCAAGTGATATGGCAAAGACAAGGCTGTGACAAGGTTACATGTATAAAAAGCCACCTGGCTGCGAGGGGCATCATCAAAATGATAGCGGGATGCCGTAATTATACATAAATTTATGATACGAATCGATTGTATTTTGTTATAATAAATTGATTGATGGTTGGATTTTTTCATACATAATTTTATAATTAGTTTATTTTGGCTTTTGAGAGCTTTTTACACATGATAAAATTTAGGTGAATTTCCTTGTAACCATTAATGTCAAGTTTTTCAATGTGTTCTAATTTTTCCACATTATACTTGGTCATGTTGGGGTTAAATGATTATATAAAAAAATAGAACATGTAGCAAAGTATGATTGGATTACTTAAAATAATGATTATAAGCAACTTAAATTTTGTTCAACTTGAAGGGGTATGTCAACAGTTTTTTTAATAAATAGTCAAAATGAGTAGGAAAACTATAGCCCATCTATATACTCACTAAGGCATACTATTTGAGCTTAGAGGCAAAGGAGGGCTTTCGGGTATGTCCAAAGTGCTGATATTGACCAACCATAGCCATTTTATTTTACTTTTCTTTTGGCGACAAAACACAGCCGTTTAAAAAACGAAGAAAATGTTGCATGGGTATAATTCCAAGTGTTATTTTATGCCTTGTTCCATTAATGTACTTGGAGGTCTGAGAACATTTTTTTTATATATAAAAAAATCATGTTTATTATGGTTGTAAGAGACAATTAAAACGGATTGGGAGTAACACATGCAATATGAAAGACATAAATAAGGTGAAAATAAAATCCAGCGACATCAGCACTTATATATATATATATATATAAGAAAAATATCAATTGAAAAGTTTGAGAATATTTATAGAGTAAGGGATAATGGATATGAGAAACATCTATAAAAAGGAGGGAGGACTGAGTCAAATACTGCTGGAAGGGAAGGTCACGAAACACATGCAACTTTTGGTGGTAAATATATACCTGAACATGCACGCACACGGCTTATTATAGACAATGAAATGGAGATATATAGAGGGAGGGGGTTGGAGGAAGAAAAATTAGAGAAAGAGAACAAGGGAAGATGATGAAGTGGGGCTCGGGAATAATGAGGGTGTTGATGAGTGTGATGCTGATAATGGGAATGTTGATGAGTGGGGCTCAGGCAACCGACATCAGCTTTGGGGCATTAGGTCGAGACATAGGGGTTGGATGCTCACCCAAAAACCCATCTCAATGCAACAAACCACCTGCAAATTCTTACGACCGAGGTTGTGAGACGGCTACAAAATGTCGTTCTTCTACTCCATAAACCTTAAACCTTAAACCATAAACTACATCCCCACATCCGCTTACATGTTTCATCTTCACCCACCTTTTCAATTATCCAATTCTTAATTATACAAATGTGATTGGCTTCTTAGTTAGCTGAAATAAAAATTTGGCATGTTTCCATATCCTTGCAATGTAGTGTTATATATATTCCCTTTTCATGCCAATCTGTAGATCCCTCTCATTCTATTCATATTTTTTATACATTTTTGTTTATTATCTTCCTTGTACTCTCTCCTCCTCTTACTCTCTTCACTTTATTTTGCACTTTTAATCTCCCGATTATTAATGAATTAATCTTATTAACAACATTTTAATGACGTAAAGAGCGTATCAATGTTTATACGTTACTATCTGTCAACAATTTTAGGTCTTTTTTTTTAAAAAAAAAAATCGTTCTATCATCATTGCCTTGTAATTTTTAAAACAGAGAAAAAAATTATCACACTTGACGTACGTAAGAGTAAAATGCATTACTATATATCCCATCACTTTACTAGAATTACATAAAGTATTCCCTTTCCTCTATAGCTCCATCGCTGTTAAGAATATCGATCGCCTCGTATTTTCTAAAATATTCTATAAATTAAATGAAATTTTATAATAAGGGTCCACTACAAAAAAAATCGCTCATTTGTAGTGGCTTGACATATTTGTAGTGGCTTTAACTGCAACAAACGCCAATAGTGGTGGTTGGCCCAATCGCTACAAAATCCAACGTTGCAAGCATTTTTGTAACAATTAGAGAAAACCGCTATGCATGTTACAATAACCGTTACTGTATATGTAACGGTTGGTGTCACCTACTACAACGTGCATCTATAGATTACACATTATATTATAGGAGTATCTTATAGTGGCTAGGAAACCGCTACAAATGTTATTTCAATATCGGGGATTATAAAATTTTGAAGCTTTTTTGTTGCAATTCACCAACATCTACTGTTGGCACTAATTTTTTTGCCAAAATTTAGATGTGATAAGAAATGAAAATTGAAAGTTTGGCGCCAACATTTGTAGCTGTTGGCCAACCGCTACTAATTGATTTCAGAAATTTGTAAGTATGGCGCCAAAAGTTTATAGCAGTTTGAGAACCGCTACTAATATTTATCTGAATTTTAATTGAACTTTGTAAATGTTTTAGAATTTTTTTTTTTCAAAAAAATCACTAATATTTTCAATCTATTGTTCCTATAGTATTTTGAATATTTTATCATTTAGGTAACAATTTAAATACTTGGTCATGTTGGGGTTAAACGATTATATAAAAAATAGAACATGTATGTAGCAAAGTGTGATTGGATAACTTAAAATAATAATGATTATAAGCAACTTAAATTTTGTTCAACTTAAAGGGGTATGTCTACGTACAGTTTTTTTAATAAAAAGAAAATAAAGGAAAGGAAAATAGAGAGGGAGGAAGGAAAAAGAACTTATCAATTATGTTTCCATCTTAGAGCCCGTTTGGATTGACTTAAAAAAAAAGTGTTTTTTTTTTTTAGCCCCATGTTGTGCTTTTTTTTATCTGATCTTCAAAAAGGACATTACTAGGAGGGGAAAAGATAACATTAATCCAACAAAGAGTAGAGTTAAGACATTTGTAGTTAAAGACAATATCACCCCTTAGCTTCTTTTTCAAATCCATTGAAAATATAGAAGCAGTTGCCGCATGTCCATGAAAAGAAATCGGTCAATGAATGGCAATATTCACGAGTTGGAAAACCATAGCCCATCCATCTTTACTCACTAAGGCTTACTATTATTTGAGCTTGGAGGCAAATGAGGGTTTTCGGGCACTCACACACACACATATATAAAATAGGGTTAAGGAGCAATAATACACATGGGCTTTACCTCAGGGAGCGTCTAGCACCACAGGCTTTTTTTGGAACCAAAAATACACATGTGGTTAGCTTATAGGAGCAAAAGTCACACACTTCCTTCATATAGTGGATGTTGACCGTTAAGTGGGCTTTGTTGACCGTTAGTGCTAATGTGGATGATGAATTGGAGAGAGAAGAAGCCAAATGGGATGAAAAATTGCTGAATAGCATTGACTGAATGTTAAAAAAATTGGGAAAACAAAAAACAAAAAATCACCGACACATTTTGGACTGAAATGAAATGAAGGAAGCTTGGATGATTTCCTCTCCCACCTTCTCGCCGGCTGCCCAAATCCGCCGCCATTCCCCGGCGTCAAGCCCCTCCGCCCTGAGCTTCCACGGCATCAGACCGCTCACCACCAAGGCAAACCCTATCTTCACTCAGAAAAGGACCATGGCGGCGCATAGAGGTCCATGGGGAGGTTCGTGTTCTTCAACATCCAGAGGGAGAACATGGCGAAGCAGGTGCTGGAGCAGAACGGATTGACGCATTTCGAGGCCGAAGACATGAGGGTGAAGGAATATGTCAGCCTTTTGAAGTCCAATGACCCCGTCGGATTCAACATCATCGACGTCTTGGCTTGGGGCTCCATCGGCCACATCGTCGCTTACTACATCTTGGCCACCACCAGCAACGGCTACGATCCCAAGTTCTTTGGCTGAACCCTAATTTAAATTCCTTTCTGAACCTCTGTTTTCTTAATTATATTCTTATCCCCTAGCTGTATAGTTTCTTCCTATGATCTATCATACTTTGTTCCAAATCTAGCTCTATCATCAAACGAGAACATTTGATTGCTTTTATAAAATTGATGATAAGTTTAAAAAATTTGGTTGATTTCTTCGGATACCTGTTAGATGCACCCCTTTTTCTTACTTGAAATTGTTTATCCGTTTTCAAAGATGTTAGCTTGATCTCCCAAGTTTTGTAATTTTAAGATGGATTTTCGTTGGGGACTGGAGTTCATCTTAGCAGATGGTTTTCTTCGATCTGGAATCCGCCGCCTTATTCGCGATTCATCTTAGCAGATGTTAGCTTGATCAATGCTATCGCGATTCATCTTCTCTGGAGTTCACTATTCGCTTTGAATCCAGAAAATTCCTTGTGGTCCTTCCATACCCGAATGTTCTTGCTATCGGATTGTATACAACAAATTGTATCGGGAGTTAGTTAAATCCAGGAGAGGGAGAAGTAGAGGAAATCATCGACGAAGGGGCGAAGGGGCTTGACGCCGGGGAATGGCGGCGGATCTGGGCAGCCGGCGAGAAGGTGGGAGAGGAAATCATCGGTGATTTTTTGTTTTTTGTTTTCCCAATTTTTTTAACATTGCACAGTCAATCCTATTCAGCAATTTTTCATCCCATTTGGCTTCTTCTCTCTCCAATTCATCATCCACGTCAGCACTAACGGTCAACATCCACTATATGAAGGAAGTGTGTGACTTTTGCTCCTATAAGCTAACCACATGTGTATTTTTGATCCCAAAAAAAGCCCGTGGTGCTGGACGCTCCCTGAGGCAAAGCCCATGTGTATTATTGCTCCTTAACCCTATAAAATATCACTGGGAAAGTTTGAGAATATTTATAGAGAGTGATAATGAATATGAGCAACATATGCAGATCCACCTATTAGACAGGGGGGCAAGTGCCCCCCTTGGATTTGGAGATTTTTTTTTTTTTAAAAATAATTAATATATGTTTGAATGATTATCCACTTTTAAATTAAGTGTTCACCTTTAATACATCAAGACTGCACTTCATAATCGAATGAGGATGAATGGTTGAATGACTGTTTAGTGCCTTATATTGAAAAAGATGTATTTGATAGCATTGATAATAAGAAAATTATGATGAAATTCCAAAAAATAAGGCCTAGAAGGATGACATTGTAATTATTTTTATTGTAATATACTTTTGTTATTAAAATATATGTACTTGAACTTATTGAGTGCCCACCTTTCATTGTAATTTATGTAGCTGCATTTCTAACAACACTTAGTCTTGCTTTTCTAAATGACAGGTTTGTAAAATAATTACCTCTTTTATTATATCATCAGTATTCACTTGATTTCATGAATATATTTTTTGATATTTTTTTCTTTTCTTGTTTATATTCTTTTATTTTTTAATGCATTTAAAACTTTAATTAAAAAACAAAATTCGTGGGCGCTGCCCTCGAACCCCCCGCTAATTGTTCTCCCCATTCTGTAATTTTCTGGATCCGCCCCTGATGAGCAACATCTATAAATAGGAGGGAGGACTGAGTCAAACACTGCTGGAAGGGAAGGTTACGAAACACATGCAACTTTTGGTGGTAAATACCTGGACATGCACGCACACGGCTTATTATAGACAATTAGAAAACGAAAAAGAAGGAGGAATGACTAAAAATGGAGATATATATAGAGAGAGGGAGGGGGGTTGGAGGAAGAAAAATTAGGGAAAGAGAAGAAGGGAAGATGGAGGAGTGGGGCCCTGGAATGATGAGGGTGTTGATGTGTGTGATGCTGATAATGGGAATGTTGATGAGTGGGGCCCAGGCAACCTACATAGGGAACGGGGCATTGGGTCGAGACAGAGGGGTTGGATGCTCACCCAAAAACCCATCTCAATGCCGAAAACAACTAGCCAATCCTTACGGACGAGGTTGTGAGAAGGCTACAAAATGTCGTTCTAATCCACATTAACATGTTTCATGTTCACCCCCCTCCTCAATTATCCCATTCTTAATTATACAAATGTCCATCTGTAGATCCCTCTCATTCTATTCATAAATTTAATTTATTAGTGTTTATTATCTTCCTACTCTAGCCCCCTCTTACTCTCTTCCACTTAATTTTGCACCTTTAATCTCCCGATTATTAATGAATTAATCTTAACAACATTTTAATGACGTAAAGAGCATATCAATCTTAACAACATCTGTATTTGTATGTAGAATCGCTACGCATGTTACATAACGGCTATTCTATTTGTAGCGGTTGGTGTCACTTGCTACAACGTGCGTCCATAGATTACACATTATAAAAACATTTTGTAACAGTTAGAAAACTGCTACAAATGTTATTTTAATATCAGGGATTATAAAATTTTGAAACTTCTTTGTTGCGGTTCACCAACAACTACAAATTTTGGCGCCAATTTTTTTGTCAAAATTTGGGTGTGGTGATAAGTGAAAATTGAAAATTTGGTGCCAATTGAGTTTGAGTTCTTTGAATACTATAATGTTAAATACTTAATAGTAAAGCTTTGCCACCCTTGTGGTTATATTTGGCTCAATACGTATTAATCAAGACCCCGATTAATCTTCTAAATTAAAATGAGATAGGTCCAAGATATTGAATGCTCCATGCAAAAAGAAAAAATGATGACAAGACTAAGGCTGTATCGCCAGGGTCACCCCTCCTCCTTTCCATCTAAATCCAGCCGATGTTGGAAAAAAGAAAGCATTCTCTACAGTATCGACAGAGAAACAATGGCAAATATTTGGTAATTACTTGACTGAGTGGCTCCTTCACTCTCCATTGATGCTACTTTCTAGTTACAGTTGCAGCAACAGAAATGGCAGATATATGGTAATTGACGTTGGGAAGGTGATCAAGCAAGAACCAATTAAGTGAAACAATCTTGCAATTATGGCACAAAATATAACGCAAGTTCATGAACTATCTGCTTCTGCCAAAACAAAGACGTCTCAATGGAAGCAAAGAACCACCGATGTGAAGCAAAACTGATTACACCCGTGTAATAATACTATAGCCCATGAATAATCATTTAATTTGTACGCTAGTTACTAGTGCATATAAAAGGCAGTTCATTTGTATACATGCAATGTTTGAAATGAGCTCATTTTATTTCTACCGGCCGCATCATCTGTATAATAAAGTGTGCCGCAAGATTACAAGAATTAGGGGCATTTCATATTTGTGTTCTAAATAATTAGTATGAAATTTAAAATATTAATTTAATCATGATCCAACCAATAAATTAAACCATGAACTATCATGTCAATTGGGTCTATAATTAGTCATGAATCATGTTTTCATTAAACCTATTTATGAATCATGACATGCTTCTCGTTTCAATATATTCACCTCCGGTCCCTAGCTAGTCCCTAGTATAAAAACTAGTTAGGGGTTGGAATTGGTTCTAAATATAACATCTCAATCCACTTTGATTTGTCAACCCATATTTATCATTTCTAAAACTATCCATAATGATTATACATGTTAAAGTAATTTGCATCAACAAACGACAGTTTCAATACAAACGGTTTAAGAGGATATTTCAGAAAGGAAAAACAAAAACAACAACACATATAATTTTGATAAATAACTAATTTTATTAACCTACCCAAATTAATTAAAAAGATATTATATTAAGCTGATGTAATTAGGGAGAATAAGACGGTTTTTTTCTTTGAGCCAACGGTAAAAATAAGACAAGTAGAACCATTGGAGTATAATATGAATTAAAGATTACAGAAGGTAAAAATCTTCACATGCATATCAAACTTCTAGCACATACTGTCCTTTTTCTTTTTTCTTTTTTTGCCTGCACGAGAAATTTACTGTCTATTGTTATCTATCCTTCATTATGACCTCTTATTCATTTGTGGTCGGAGAAAAAAAAGGTGATCTATATATTAATCCCATGCACATTATAGCAATGGCGACGGAATCCAGATTTAGAGAGAAACTTCAACCCTTACTTTGGATGGGAAGAAAAACTTAAAGACTTATTATAGACAAGACTCATTATAGAAGAAATGGAAGAAAGAAAGAGAGATCGATGTAGCTAGTATATAAAGGGAATGGAGGCACTAGCAGGCGTGAGCGAGATGAAAGGATTGATAGATTAAATAAGAGAGAAGAATACGGAAAAGAGAGAAGAGATGATGAAAATGATGAAGATAATGATGGTGGGAGTGTTGATGTTAATGGGAATAATAACAACGAGTGGAGAGGAGGTAGGAAATGTAGGATCATATCAGCAAGGTCCAAAATTCTTAAAATACGGCTCAATCCAAAACAACGTAGGAGTTGGTTGTGGCCCCAAAAGCCCTAACCAATGCTACCATGTCCCTCGTAATCCTTACACTCGTGGCTGTAACCCCGCTCAAAGATGTCGTATCGGACACCATTAATTCATCTTCCTCAATCTTTCCCACGGCTAGCTACGTACGACAGTAATTCATTTATATGCCAATTTTTGTCTCTTGTAGTTCATTTGTGCATGTAATCATTTTTCTAATGTGTACGTGTTGCTGCCAGTACTAAACAAACCTCAAATCATCTCCTTCGAATAAATGAAGCATTGTATGTTACCTGATACAGATTAATGAAATTATTCATTCATTCTTTTTATTATTATAATTCTCCTCTCCTCTCCTCTCCTCTCTCTCTCTCTCTCTCTCTCTCCCTCCCTCCCTCTCTCCCTCTCTCTCTCCCCCCCCTCTCTCTCTCTCATTTTATTCTGCAACATATTTTATTATTTATGCGTTACCAAATTAATCATTTTTTACGCCACTTTAATAACTAGCAAGGCAATTAACACTAAAATATGTTAATATGCTTTTTTTTTATCGGCAATTAACAAAATTAATATTAATCACTATCCTCAACAAGGGCAGACACATTCTCATAAGGGATGTGGATTATGAAAAATCGTAGCTTATCTTTATATTAGTTATCACCTATCCACTATTGATGCAGCACTACCGGTGACGATGATTACTGCCACATCACTTTAAAAACTTGTTTTTAAAACAATTATCCAAACAGATTTTTTTTTTCATTTTTAAAACTTGTTTTAAAAAAAAAAATTATAAAACTGTTTTAGAAAAAAAAAAATAGAAAACGGTTCCCTTAATTACTCCCATTCATACAGGATCATATATGATATATATATATATATATATGTTATCTCAGAAGCAGATTTCCTCAGAATCTCTTTTCTTATTTTCCTCTCAAAATCTCATTTCCACCCTTAGATGAAAAAATGGATGGTTCAAATTTAATATTTTCTAAAACAATGATGATAATGTTTTATAAATTATTTTTTTATTAATTTTGTTTGTATTATAAGTACAAATTGTGTAGATCATGATTTAACCGTTTAAATTTATTTGTTCGTGTTTAAAATGATAGTTTTATAAAATATTAAATATGGACCTTCTATATTTTTATATTTGAGGGTGGAGATCGATATTGACTAGGAAAAGAGAGGTTTTTTGGGTTTAATTAATTACTTGACTGAGCGGCTTCTTCACTCTCCATTGATGCTACCTTCTAGTTGTAGCTGCAGTAACATAAATTGCAGATACATGGTAATTGAAGTTGGGAAGGTGATCAAGCCAGAACCAATTAAGTGAAACAATCTTGCAATTGTGTCACACAATATAATATAATGCAAGATCATGAACTATCTACTTTTGCCAAAACAAAGACGTCTCAGTGGAAAGCAAAGAACCACCGACGATGTGAAGCAAAACTGATTACAACTCCTCTGTAATAATAATAGCTGATGAATAATCATTTGTAAGGAGGTTACAGCTGATCAAGGCAAAGTTACTACATACAGTAGTAGATATAAAAGGCAGTTCATAATTATTATTCCTCGGTATTTAATATAAGATATATTTGAGAAGTTGATTTTGGTCCTACATATAAGACATAGTTTTCATATTTGTCAATATTTTCTTAATTTACCCTTATTCATGCCTCCTCAACAATAATCAAAGAGGAGAGGGGATGGAGGAATTAAAGAAGATGATTAGGGTGTTTTAGAAAATACATACCATATTAAAGAAGGAGTTTATATGCAATGTTTGTAATGGGATATTATACACAAGTAAGTCCCGCCTTCGCATTTGTCTCGTTTTATTTCTACCGCCCATGTATATAAAAATGTGTGCGACAAGATTAAAAGAATTAGGGGCATTTGCTGAATAATTAGCTAGTATGAAATTTAAATTATTAATTTAATATAATCATGATCCAACCAAACAATAAACCATGAACTAGCTAGTATCTCAATTGGGTCTATAATTCGTGGTGAATGCTATTATCATTATGCCTATTTATGAATCATGGGCTCATGGCATACTCCTCGTGCCAATATACACTCATTAAAACGTGATACTACCTCCAATCCCTAATATATAAAAACTATTTCAGGTTAGATCTAGCTCTAAATAAAATATGTCAATCTACTTTAATTTATTTCCCATATTTATTATTTTTAAAATTATCCATAATTATTACACATGTTAAGATAATTTGCATCAAGTGTAGTTTTAATATAAATGGTTTAAAAGGGTATTTTAGAAAAATTAATTAACATACATATTTTTAATAAATAACTAATTTATTAATCTACCCAAATTAATTAAATAGATCTTCTATTAAGTTGCTGTAATTAAGAATAAGACAGTTTTTTTGGGCCAACGCTAAAGCCGGAAGTTAAAAATCTTCACATGTATATCAAACTTCCAACGCTTACGTAATGAAAAACAGCATTTACCAGCACTACTAGTAGTGCAGTGGTATTGGGAATTATTTTCCCCCCTTAAGTCCTGAGTTCAATCCCCCCTCCCCTCACCTTGTATAAAAAAAAAAAAAACAGCTCCAGATTTTATGAAGATGTCCCCCGGATAATTGAATGGCGTGAAATTTAATGTCTATTATTATTTGTCACCCATTCATATGTGGTCATTATTGATAGAGTAGGGAGAAAGGAAAGGTGATCTATTAATCCCACACACACAGAGATAGCAATGGCCACGGAGTCAAGGTTTAGAGAGAAACTTTAATCCTTAATTTGAAAAGAAAAAATAGGGAGGGGAAGAATTACATTATTAAAAAAACTTCTAAAAATAATAAATAAACTTATGATAGATGAGACTTATTATAGCAAAAGAAAGAGAGAGAGAGAGAGGGCACTACCAGGATTGATTCTGATTGGGCACGATCTAAAGCACTTGTTTATGTAAAATCAAGAGAAAACACTTCTCACGGTTGCTTTTGAAGGCTCCAATCGTTATTCTAAACAAGCACGAAGAAGAATATGAGAAAGAGAGAAGAGATGATGAAAACGAAGATAATGATAGTGGGAGTGTTTTTTTTTTTTTGATATAAAAGAAGGCTAGAAGCCCAAGTGCAGAAAATAAATTATAAAGTAAGGGGAATAAATCTCAAACACTCCTTATCAACTAAGGCCCTTAAGGCCGAAGGACAATCACTGAGGAGCCCAGACTTGGAGAGGCCCCATTTAGTCAAAGCATCCGCTACCCGATTAATCTCTCTAGGTACATAGCAAAAAGAGATAAACCTATTCCTAGCCGCCAACGTCTTGATTTGCTGAACAAGGAGACTATCATTAGGAGCACTTGGAAGAACCAGCATATTAACTAGATCAAGAGCATCAGATTCCACAACAATTTTCTTTAAGCCCAAGTCCCAAGCTAAATTCAAACTCTCATAAACCGCCCACTCCTCCGCAATGCTAACGCTGCAAATTCCTAATAACTTGGTAAAACGAGCCAACCATAAGCCTTTATCATCTCTTAGAACACTACCACATCCCGCCTTAGAAGAGCTCAAGATCATGGCCCCATCCACATTTAACTTGACCCATCCCTCCAAAGGAGGCTGCCAAATCCGAGAAGGAGAATGAGCAAGACTATCAACCGAAGTAGACAACTCTAGTACAGATTAATGGAATTATTCATTCATTCTTTTTATTGTTTCAATTCTCCTCCTCTCCTTTTCTTTTTTTTGATACAATTACGTAGTCTTACAAATTATCCCTTCTTACAGTCTAATATCCTAGATAACGCCATATCAAGAGATGAAATAACCTGTAAACCAGGCATAGCAGATAAACTTCTCTTAGCAAGATGGTCCGCGGCTGTGTTAACCTGTCGACTTATGAGGCGAAGCTCTACAGTCCACGAGCGATCTACAACTGCTTTGATTTCATCAACAAAGCAGCAGTCTTCGTGAGTTTCATTGGCAGGGCTTCTTATCAAATCGACGACCTCCGACGAGTCAATCTCCAATATTACATTCCTAAACCCTCCGTCCCACGCAAGCTTCAGGCCATGTAGACAACCCCATAGCTCCGCTGTTAGACTGTCTCCTTCCTCTCCTTTAAACAGGAAAGCTGACAAAAATTCGCTTGCCTCATTTCTCAGAATTCCTCCACTGGCCACCCTCGGATTGGAAGGCAAAAAAGCGCCATCCGAGTTGATCTTCACCCACCCTACAGGTGGTGCTTGCCAAGAGAGCCCTGAGGAAGTCTTCTGGCCATCTAATAGCACCAGTTGATCTCGGGCTTTATTCAAGCAGCTCCTGATAGCCGCCATACTAGTGATCACTGCATAGTTCGAGACCCGCGTTCCTTCAAAAACAAATTTATTTTGTCGTTTCCAGAGCCACCAGCAAGTAATGGTGAATAGTTGATTCCACTCCTCTGGCTGCACTGAATCACCACTATAGTTTAAATTCCACCGAGTCCAGTTGTCAAATTCTAATGAGCTGAACTTGTGCCATAGGTGGTCTGGAACCACTTGTCTCCATAGAGCGAATGAGTCAGGACAATCTCTAAGTACATGTAGCAGATTCTCCATGCCTGAATTGCAAACCATGCATCTCCCATCCTCACTTAAGCCTCTCTTACACCTGGACACATTGGTCAATAGGCGGTTATGAATCACCAGCCACATGAACATTTTACATCTCTCAGGTGCTTTGATCTTCCAAATGGTACCCCAAATCTTATCCGGGTGAACCTCCGTAGGACGCAAGCTGTCAAAAGCCGATCTTACAGTAAACTCTCCACTCTTGGTCCACTTCCAACGCAAGAGGCCATTAGGCATTACTTCAATCCCTTCTTGCACCTTACTCCATGTACGTTTAATCCCACTCCACAAATTCAACCCTGACTTGCCCCTTTCAATCTTTGGAAGAACATCCGAGCCGCAGTTATATTTACTCTGAATAACCTTTACCCAAAAGTCCTCTCGTCTGGTTGCTAACTGCCAACCAATCTTCATCAGAAAAGCCTGGTTGTAGTACCCAAATTGCCGGAGTCCTAGCCCGCCACGAGCTTTTGGTTTACATGCAACATCATAGGAGACTAGTGGTATTCGTTTTTTATCCTCAGTGCTCCCCAATAGGAACTTACAGTTACTTTGGTCCAGGCTCTCACAAGTGCTAGCCGGAAGTTATCATAAGACACTAATTAACAATTCTCACAAACTAATAAAAAAACAGTTATAACCATTAAATTTTTCCTAAAATTTAAATAATTTACAATATTATCCTTACTAATTCCACTAAACTCTAATATCATACTCCCTCTGGTCCTTATCATAAGATATCAACTAACGAGTATATTTAATCCTTTTTATAAGACATATACTTGTTTCCAAAGAGCATTAAATATTTATTTTCATATATGCCCATAATTAATAAGGGTAGTGAGTGAGAGTCATAATTAATATGATATTAAAGTTTTGTGTAATTAGTAGAGGTAATATTAGAAAGGGTAAAGGATTTCTCCAGTCACTGGAGATAGAGTTATCTCCAGTAACCCCAAAACTACGTCGTTTTGGATTAATGAAGGGTGTTACTGTAATTTTGTTTATTTTTTAATCATATAAATTTTACCAAAACACCCTTCATTAATTCACCTAAAATTACTAACACACCCTTCATTAATTCAAAACGACGTAGTTTTGGGGTCACTGGAGATAACTCTATCTTCAGTGACTGGAGAAATATTTTTCCCTATTAGAAATTACTTAAATTTTATAACAAATTTAATGACTTTAACTGTTTTTAATGGTTTATGAGAATTGTTACTTGATGTCTTATAATAGAGACAAGAAGGAGTATTAATTATTATTCTCACCCACTACCCTTACAAATTATAGGCATACATGGGGAAAAAATATTTAATGTGTTTTGAAAATAAGTAAGTGCCTTATAAAAAGGACCAAATTCATTTATTAGTTTATCAAAGAGAGAGGGAGTGGGAGTAACTGCTAACGTTAGTAAGAAAAGTAACGAATCAATTTCCCTACCTATCGGATAGGTAGGGAGAGCTCTTCTCATTAGATGGGATCTGGACGGTCCAGATTTTATTTTATTTTTTTTACTTTTAATTTTTTTAAAAATAATTATTTTAAGTGGTAGAGAATCTAAAATAAAGATAATTTTTCAACTATCATATTTCCAAAAAATGATCTTTTCATTTAAAAATTAACATTTAAAAAAATAAATTTAGACCGTCCAAATCAAATCAAATCTTGGGATAGGTAGGGTAACTGGTTCCCAAAAGTAATCTTAATCCCTTTCCTCAACGAGGCCAGACACATTCTCGTGGGGGAAGCGGATCACGAAAAATATATCGCAGTTTCTCTACATTCTGGGCCCAAAAAAAAAACGCTTCTCTACATTCGATCCGTTCATTTTGGACAACCATGAGTTTTTTTCATCACCATCTTCAGGAAGGCCGTTGCCTTGGGAAGAGGACAAAAGCTTGAGGAATGCGAATAGGCTCTTATGACTCACTCGCCTGAGTTTTTGCTTACCCTTCTGCAACGCTTCATCAAGCTCCCCAGATTGGTCTCCCAAATCCATTCCCTGGTGATCACCGGTGGTCACCTCCTCCGTTACTCTAATGCACCGTCGCATCTAAAATGGACGAGCACACGGTTATACAACGCCTTGATCAGAGCTCATCACATTTCTGGATTCTCTCACAAGGCCCTTCTTCTCTTCACGCACATGCTTGCCGGCCAAGTCCCGCCTAACGACCACACATTTCCTCCCCTCATCAAAGCTGCTTCTCACTCTCCTTCTTTGGGAAGAGCCCTTCACACCCAAGCGATCAAGCGGGGCGTTCTATGTGACCCGTTTCTTCAAACTACTTTCGTTGCTCTGTATGCGAGTAATGACAATCTAGCTTATGCTTGTAAGGTGTTCGATGAAATTCCTCATACTTGCATAGTGGCGTGTAATGCAATGCTTCATGCTTTCTGTACAAATGGGAATATGGAATCTGCCTTGTCACTCTTCGAACGCATGTGCAAGCGGGATGTTGTTTCTTGGACGACTATGATAAATGGGTTTGCAAGGAATGCGAAATTTAGCGAGGCTATCCAACATTTTAGGAAGATGATGGCTCACAGGGATGTCTTGAATCGCTTGGTTATGCCAAACGAGGCTACGTATGTGAGTGTCCTTTCGTCCTGTGCCAATCTCGACGGCAAAGCAGCACTCGATTGTGCTAGGCAGGTACATGGATACATTGTAATGAATGGGATCAACTTGGGTGTTTTTGTGGGAACGTCACTAGTAGATGTTTATGGGAAGATGGGTTTCCTCAATTATGCTGTGAATGTCTTTAACCGTATGGACTCCAGAGAGGTCTGCACTTGGAATGCAATGATTTCTTCACTAGCTTCAAATGGTAGAGAGAAGGAGGCTTTGAATATGTTTAAACATATGAAGGCTGAAGGGCTACGACCAAATAGTATCACCTTTGTAGCAGTTCTTACTGCCTGTTCTCGTGGAAGACTTGTTAAGGAAGGATTGGACTTGTTTAGATCAATGTCAAATTATTACAATGTAGTACCACTAATGGAGCATTATGGGTGTGTGGTTGATCTTTTGGGAAGAGCGGGGCATTTGGAGGAAGCAGATGATATCATAAATAGCATGCCTTTTCAGCCGGATACATCTGTTTTGCTGGCTCTTTTAAGTGCCTGTAGAATTCATGGAGCTATAGACCTTGGAGAAGAGATAGGAAGAAAGCTACTTGAGTTGCAGACTCAACATTCCAGCCAATATGTGTTATTATCAAGCATCAACGCAGATAAGGAAAGATGGGATCATGCTGCTGATATGAGGAAAGAAATGGTGCATATTGGAATTCAGAAAATCCCAGCTTTCAGCGTGGTTCATTTAAAATAATTTCGTTCCTTCTCAACCGAGTGACCTGAATGGATACTAACATTAAATATTAATTAACGATATTCAGAGGGATCTCGCTAGTTACTTTAGCTATCCCTGTCAAATTTAGTTACTTTAGTTATTCTTAAATGTTTCAACTACTATACTCAGTGGATCATGCTGATTCACGTTCCCGACTGTAAATCATCAAGTCAATTTAAAACGTTGATAAATTATATTTGAAATATTTGTGCACATCTTAAATGTTGCAACTAATACTCAGTGGGTCATGCTGATTCACGTTCCCGACTGTGAATCATCAAGTCAATTTAAAACGTTGATAAATTATATTTGAAATATTTGTGCACATCTATGACCTACTAAAATATGCTTCTTAATCATAGGCCAAAACATATTCAATCTTCTAAGAAAGGTTCCCCGTATATCATATCTCTAATATACTTATTGGTGTGTTAGGTGTCAACATATGGTTAAGTGCTAATGTTGGCAGCAAAAGACCTATTGCTGCTCTTTCTTTTCATTTTCCTCTGTTTCTGCTACCACCAATGCATGCTGCTGTTCCTTTTCCTCTGTTTCTGCCTCGCCCAAATCTTGCTGCTGTTCCTTTTCCTCTGTTTCTGCCACCACCGAAGCTTGCTGCAGTTCCTTCTCTACCACTTCTTCCCCATCTTCTACTTCTTGCACTACATGTTGCCGAAAATATCTAAATATTACGAGCACTATAAATGCTGCAAATGAAGGAGTATTGTATGTGAGAATCAAAATCTAAGTCAACAAAAGTTGAATGAGGAGCCAACATTTTTAGCACAGGCAAATGTGGATTTTAATTTCAGTAAATTTGCTGATTTTCGTACAATTTTTAAGTAGATGCCTAATAGGTCATGCAACCTTTTGCAGGTGGATTCGAATGAGTAAGGTAATATTCCATCAGTAGTGCAATAAATTACAGTCAAATCTCTGGTCCGGAATTACCTGTGAAGATTCGGGTCTTTACAGATGATAGATTCCAGAAGACCGTGACAGCCGATACTACCACAAACTTCTTGTGAGTGCAACCATTCCATGTGTCCATCAACCGCAATTTGAAGCATTCAGCTGCAATACATTTTTAAAAAGAGAATCATTTTTCAACTATAGAAAATTGGGGAAGACCTATATATTTCCTCTAAGCGGGATGACTATACCTCTCTGGTTTATCTGAGCAGAGTACCAAGAATAAAGCTTGGGGACACTGAAGCTGACAAAAAATCCTGTTGTTTCCATATTGCAGAATAGTTAACATATTTATTGACAGAACTCATGATTGCATGGTTGATAATGGTGTTTCATTTTTCTCCGCAAATAGGCTATGGGGTTCAATAGGTACTCACCAATGGCACACAGCCTCCAAATTGTAATAAGGTGGCCATACTCCGCTCCTAGAAGAAGGAAAGGAACTACCTGCATCCATTAAATACCAGCTGTTTTAACGTATTGAGCAATTTTATAAATGATCTTGAAACAGAAAGATTGGTCTTGGGGATTACTTTCAGGGTCATGGATGGTTCTCCCGAGAAAAGCTCTCGTATCTTTGAAATTGCAAGATTCAAAGCGGGAAGAATCGATTTTGCGAGACGTAAAATGTCATCTTCTTTCAGCTTGACTTCACCTACCTTTTTGATCTGGTGTCTGAAATACAAACTTTAAATATTGATAACACATCCAAAACAAGGATAGTTTGGAAACTGATGGGGAACTATACATGTTTGAAGATTCTACCTTTGACAAATTGAGTTTGAGATGAACGAAACACCCAGATATAGAATTGCTAGATGTGATATGGCCGAGAATACGCTGGAATCACAAGTTTAAGAATGCTTTAGACTTTTCTCTGCCGGATTGGAAAGAGGAGAAACAGAACAGAACAGAACAAAGGCATGGAGAAGTTGCAAACCTCAAGGTCAGACCATTAGTAAAGCAAGAAGATAAGAAACAGAGGAAGCCCAAGCCGAACCAAAGGGTTGATTTGGATACATCTTTCCACAAAATCAAATCAGTTACGAGCTGTCCAATACGATCTAGATTACCTCCATTTTCTTCTTCAGCTTCTGAACAACAAACCATGCAGAAAAAGAAGAGAGAGAAAAACGAGCGCACATTAACTGCCATATCCGAACGTTTAATTTGAAAGATAAATTACACAGATAAAAAATCATTCAGACGTACTTGGAGATGAACTTGAACCAGGTACATAGGGCACCAAACTCAGTTTCTCCTTCTTAGATCGCCCGCTGTTCCTCCTTTTCTTTGGCTTTCCTATTTCATCCGCCAACCCGGTGTCTTTCTCTTCTCGAATCTCAAGCTCCGATCGCCTCCTTGACCTTCGAGAATTCCTCGGGGATGCCAGCAAACCCATTTGGGCTCCTCTACCTTTGCATCGCCGATGTAACCCAACAGGCTCCATGTTCTCTTCCGCCATTTCAAGCCGATCGGCGAGGCGGGTCTTAGACCTTCTGCGAGGTGAAGGTGAAAGAAGGAGGAGCTCTTTGATGGGAATTGAGGGAGGAGATTTGAGAGATAAGGCAGAAGGTGATAGGGATTTGGTGGGAGATGGAACGAGGTCAAGAGAGATACGAAGGGACTCTTGGTTTGCTTTATCCCCAATCCGGACCAAGCGGGAGGAGGATTTGGTTCGAGACTTGTCGGAACGATGATATGGAGGCATACAAGAATCCATTAATGACTGAAATCCTGAAATGTGATGGCAAATTTATTTCGCAGTAAGCGTTTCATGGAGTTTTGGGAAATTTGGTGGCAAGATTTATGGGGATGTCACGGAGATCGAAGTTCTTGAATGTAGACGGTGAGAGTGTAGTAGCCGTTGGAGAAAGATGGGCCTTTTTTGAAACTTAGCCCCGCTTCAACGGTAAAATGCCAATGAACTGCTCGTTTGAGAAGCGGCCATCTCTAGTGGGGCCAATGAAATAGGCCCAGTCATGGATGCCTTTACATTCTTTTTTATAAATAATTTCCCCTTTTTTTTTTTATCAATTTTTTTTCCCTTTTTTGATTTTTTGATTGAAAGAGGAGGTCATTGCTATAATAAACAATAGACGCCTATAAATTTGAATTGGTAGGTTGATATGAGAGTTGTTCCTAGAGAGTGTAACAGTGTAGCAGATGGTTTTGCCAAAATGGGCATATAATTTTCTGCTATTCTTGATGAGTGTCCTAACGATTTGAGAAGTTGGGTGGATCGAGAGTGTTTGAGGTTTATTTCCTCTTTTGTGTAATTTTCCTTTGGTAATGTATTTTTCTAACCATCCCCTTTTATCAAAAAAAAAAAAAAAAAAAAAAAAACAATAGACGCTTATAACAACAATAGGCTTTAATGTAACTTACTTTCTCCCGTGGACTTTGATGCTTGAAAAAAAAAAAAAAACTCAATTAAAAAGGTTTTTCATCGTTAAGACAATCCTAAAACTAAAACTAAATAATAATTAATGTGGATATTTTATTTTAATTAAAATTTATTCCAGTAAATAGACCTCAAGTTTAGTTTAAGGGAAATATCATCTAGCGTTTAGATCAATTGCCCTTAGATCATTCTAGGTTAACCCACGGTCTCATGGTTGAACCCTAGGTATGCAGCTATGATAATTATCTGAATATAGCGAGATTACACCATTGTAAGCCTATATTCTCTCGAATCAGACTAGAGAAATTTAAAAAAAAAAAAAAACAGAGAAAAATATATAGACCACAACTAAATATATTGGAAACCCGGCCACCAAAATTATTCTCTACTTATATCCTATTACGTGATCCAGAAAAATATCTCCCATCTTAATACATACAATCCAAATTAGGAACTGTTGTACTTATAGGCTATTTTTGGTACGTCGTATTTGAGATGTTGGTACAAGACTTAGCAATGGTATTATCCTTATTCTGTAATGTTTGGTACGAGGGACCGGGAATAATCTAGGATTTGGAGTACTACAAAAGTGAGATTGCTACAAAACCACCTACCTTGCTATTGGTGAAGTAGTGCTGGGATTGAAAAAATTTGGGTCAAAATTGCCATTGTTTATAATATTTTTCAGACTGACCCTCCCCTGTTTCTCATATCAGCTCGATCTCTTACTTCTCGTACTTGTCTTCTCGTCTTCTCGGGAAATTTATCAAAATAAAAATTTTAAAAAAAATATTTACTAATTTGGAACACTGTTCAAACTATATACAAAATAATGCGACGTTGGTGGCGCCGTGACATGACGCCATAAGTGGCGTCAGATTTTCGTCGACGCCACATAAGTGGCGTCAAATGGCGTGGAAATCCCCACGCCATTTGTGGCGTCGTGGGGATTTCGACGCCATTTCCGATGATATATTTGTTATACACCAAATATTTGTATAACTTCTTGATTTTGATTTTGGGATATATAAAAAATACGGATCCACAAATGCTAATTATATATATATAACAACAGATGTTAATCCCACATATATATATATAAAATTAGCATTTGTGGGATCTGTATAAAATCAATCTTTGTGATCCCTTGTATTGTGATCTGTTGATCAAATTGGTTATTTCAACTCTGTATATAGTTTGAATAGTATTATTATTTTTATCCAAATTGGTAAATTTTTTTATTTTTATTTCTATTTTGGTAAATTTCCCCGTCTTCTCCCTATCTCCTTCATCTCCGATCTCCTACTACAACGCAAACACATACAAGTCTCATCATTCTATTCCCCTCACCATTCAATCATCCGAAACAAAGCCTTCAACTTCATCCCTTTTGTTGAAGCGATTTCAAGGTTTTTTACCGCCAAAAAAGGATGCCTATCATTTGTCAACAAACGTGGGGCTAATTACATCACCACCCACGTCCGCACCTCCCCTATTTGGTAGAAGACTACTAAGAAATAAAAAATCTACATAATGGTGGATGTGAATCCAAAATCAATGGATGCGTTCTGGACAAACCTTAGTGGCTGGATTGGATTGCTGGGTTTATGCATTTTGGTTGAAATAAGTGCAGTGAAAAGGACTTAGGTTTTTCTTTTTTTTTGAGTGAAAAGGATTTCATTAAAAATGACCAAAGAATGTACAACAGAAGAGACATAAGAAAATTACAAAAGAAGGTTAAACCTAGCAAAACAATTCTTTGTATGAACTGCCAGAGATTTGACTTGGGCTATGATTCCATTAGCAGTAAACCTTTCATCAGAAAAAATTCTCCGGTTTCAGGTATCCCATAGTTTCCATCAAGTGATGCAAATGCCAACCTTCTAGGAGGTGTCTAACGATGTAGATTGGATGACTAAGCGTAACCGTCTTTGGATATCTAGCCTGAAAAAATTAGTACTAAGGTCTGTGGGTAGTATTTTCTTCCAGACCGAATAGGTCATGATGCACTCCTTGAAGACATGATCAAGACTCTCGTTACCAGTTTGACAGAGAGAACAACGATTATCTTGGGTCAGTTTCCTGGTGACCCTCTCCTCATTAGTAAGTAATTTCCCTTTTAAAAATACCCAGGTGAAGGTTCGGACCCTCTGCACCATTGGTAACTTCCACATCTTGGACCATAAGTGGTCATAATTATTCCAGTGCAATGATTCCAATGCTCTATAAGTAGACTTAGTGGAGAAGTCTCCCTGCTTGGTTAGATTTCAAAGACAGGAGCGAGGAAGAGGAGCTCCCTGAGTTGTTAAGGAGGAAATATCTTTAAGCACTCCTGGAGGCAATAAATGTTTGAATAGATTCCATTTCCACGAGCCATCATCATTCACATAATCAGCTATGGTATTTGAAAGTTCCTGGTCAAGGATGGGAGTGAAGGATAAATACTTTAGTGGACCATAATCACCTACCCATAAATCAGACAGAAGTTGATGTGGCAGCCATCACTAGGTTTCCATTTGATGTGGAGGTAGGCGTCTTCCCATAGCTTAACCAAATTCCTCCAAAGGGATGACATACGGGCTCGGTAGGTCGCCTCGCCAAAGGTTGAAACATCATATTTTTGCCAGAGGACTCGAACCCAGAGGGAATTAGGATGAGAATGGATTTTAAATATTAGTTTCATAAAAAATTCCTTGTTTTGGGATTCAATCTTCAACAGTCCACAGCCACCATGATTGATTGGCTTGAAGAAGTCATGCCATTTAACCAGAATAATTCCTCGGTGATCTCGAGAATGGCCCCAAATGAACTTTCGGATGATTCTCTCAATCCTCACAGTACAGGATGAAGGAAGAGTAATGCTTTGCATAGTGTAAAGGGGAATGGATGTCAAGACTGACTTTGCAAGGGCAATGCGTCCTACCAGCGAAAGACATTGACTTTTCTAGCCAGCTAGCTTGGATTGGATTCTGTCAATTATGTATTCATAGGCGGATGAAGAAACCCGCCCAGTCAACAACGGGACTCCCTGATACTTCCCTAGAGAGAAAGTTCTTTTGTAGCCCAGCGTATCACAGATTTCCTTGCATGATTGAGATTCCATATTCTTTGAGAAATAAATCTCCAACTTGGTTTGGCTGATCTTGTGTCCAGAGGAACGACAGAAGTCCTGGAGGGTTTCTTTGATCAAATTAGCCTGGTGAGGGGTTGCGTGACCAAAGAGTATTAAGTCATCGGCAAAGAATAGGTGAGAAAGGTGAACACCTCTTTGATCCAGTTTAATTGTCTTCCAAATCCCGGCACTTGCTTTGGCTTCAATTAGTTGGGACAGACGTTCCATGCAGAGAACGAAGATGTACGGGGAAAGGAGATCTCCCTGTCTTACACCACGTTTAGGGGTGAATGGACTAGATGGTTTTCCATTCCACAAGACTTGCATGGAAGGGGTAGTTATACAATTCATTATTAGACTGATCAAAGTACCTGGAATGCCCGAATCATGCAGAGTATCCTCAATAAAGTCCTAATGTAACCTATTGAATGCTTTGTGTAAATCAACTTTGATGGCCATCCAACCTGTCTTACCTTTTTCTCCCCGCGTAGAATGAATTACTCCCTAGGCAATGACAATGTTGTCAATGATGCTTCATCCTTGAATAAAGCTAGATTGAAATTGTCCAACTAGACCCGGCATAATTGGTCTTAATCGATTAGCTATGGTCTTAAAAAGAATTTTGTATATCACAGAGCAGAGGCTAATTGGACGAAACTCATTGATGAGACTAGGATGATTGACTTTAGGAATCAAAGCTAATTGAGTTTGATTCAGGGATGGGTTGAAAGAATTACCTGACCAAAGACCTTGAATAAATATGAGGATATTAGGACCAACTATGATCCATTAAGATTGGTAAAAAAAGGCGTGGATGCCATCCTTTCCAGGGGATTTTAGTGGCTTCATTCATTTCAAAGAGAGAAATTTTGACCTTTTTCCAGAGCCACCTCTCTGCTCATCGCCAGTACCTGGTGATTAGCGAGACTTGGAAAAATACCACAGATGGAAAGTGGGAAGAAAGTAGGGTCATCTAGAGAGTAAAGATCCTTAAAGAAAAGCTTTGCATGATCGTCCAAGCATTCTTCATTTGTTAGCCAAATTCCATCATGATTTTTGAGCTGAGAGATCTGATTGCGTTTCCTTCAAATTAGAGCTTTCATATGATAGTAATGGGTGTTGCCGTAATATCGAATCTCATCGAGGATCCAAACGACGTCCACTCGGATGAGGATTTTCGAACATCGGATCCATAGTTCGATCAAACAGCTTTGCGAGTTCCTCCTTCTACCGATCCACACGAAGCAAACATGGACCTTCTAGCGCCCTTGAACTATGCGTCTCTCATTCTTTTTCTCTCTAGGGTTTCTCGAGATTGACCTTCCGTCCCGTAGGTTTTTCTAAACCCGATCGTATTAAATTCAAAATTAATCCTTATTAATTTTGAAATTTGAAGGAGTTTATTAATTAAATCTATCTTATAGATCTAATTAATCTATTTATTTAATCGAATTAAAAGGATTTAATTTATCGTATGATATTTATCTATTTAATTAAATCGAGATATTATATCTCAATTTAATCTGTGATATGATAATACTTTGGCCAAGTGATCCACTTCATATTGAGGAAACCTTTGAAGCCACTCAAAGTTGCAAATAGCTCAATCAAGCCTCATTAAAAGGGTTCCCATGCGCCAAGTGTATTTTGGGCCTTTAGAACCCATATCAAGAAGCCCATTCTCATGAATGAAACTGTTGAAAATTTTATAGCCTCGTGCTCTGTTTACAAATCCTCCTCTACATTCATCATGGCTAAGAATGGCATTAAAGTCACCTGTTAAGAGCCATGGGGAAGAGATGTTGTTGGCAATCGAAGCAAGGTACTCTTGCCAAAGGAACTTCCTATTCTGCTGTTAAGGACTGCCGTAAACTATAGTGAATAGGAAATTTGAGCTTTGGTTAACCCAACTCAATTCCATATGAACAAATTGAATTTGGTTGTCTAGTATTTTAATTGACACATTTGTTGACCAAAGAATACATATGCCGCTTGAAAAGCCAGTTGCTTCAACTCGATAGGAATATTGGAAACCTAGTTTTTTAATGACCTTATCTACTTTTATTCCATAAATTCTTGGTTCCACTATCACAAAAATATCAGGTTTATAATTAGCTGCCAAAGATTTGAAAACTGAAGGAAACTTTTTATCGAATGCTCCTTGACAGTTCCAAGTTATAATGGACATAAATAATATTAAATGGAAAGATAGGGGTTAAGGGTTACTCCCTCTAATGTCATCTCTGAATCCATGTCGTTCTGGTTGCCATGGATATCTCTTGCAATCTCTTTCATATAACAAACCGAAGGCCTAGCAGCACTTGGATTGGGCTTGGTCCCTATGTTTTTTAGTGTGACCCCAGAGGTGAGCTTAACCCCTCTGCTATTGGATTTTGGGTCATTCCCTAGACTGGGCTGACCGATAGGCCCAACAAACTTGGGTTTGATTTCCATTATTCTTTTGCGCTAGCCTGTGATCATTGATGAGGATGACTGAGTTGTAGTCCTTGTCAAGGGACGTAGTGGCTAGTCGCACTAAGTAATGTGGCAAGGCAAAGATGCAGTCCTGATTCTATGTCAGGGGAGCAGATGATTTTTGTTTGCTTCCTGCGTCTTTCCTTAGTGATCCTTTGTCTCCTTACCTTTCTTCCTTTGGTGATTGCCCTCAGCCTTTTGGTGGAGGTTGCCTCTGTCCTGAACGTGTACCCCCTATCTCTCCCCCTCCAATAATTCCACCTCATTAAATACCTCGTACCTCGATTTTGAGGCCACGTTTTGCCTCCATTTGTTGCGTTCTTTCTGTCCGCTTTGTCCGTAGTACGACGTGACCTCCGTTGCACCAATATCCAATCGCCAAAGTTAACCAAATCGCGAGCCTGTGAAACAAGGTTTGGTGCCCATACTTCGTGTGTTAAGGAGTTAGGGACGACTGATGAAGTGTCAGGTAGCCATTTTTTCCGGGCAAGATTCTTGAAGGTGGCCTATCGCACACAGTGGAAGCAAATGGTTGGCAATCCTTTATATTCCACGAAGATAATCTCTCCATCAACCTGGATTTTTGAAATTAGAGGCTTCGTGAGATCAATGCCAACGGAAATCCTAGCAAACTTCCCACGGTCGCCGGAATCAATATTGTAGTCTACCCAAATAACCTTGCCAAAAACACTCCCAAAGGACCGGATGATGCTCCTACGATAATAGTGTGTCGGTAGTTTAAGGAGTCTAATCCATCCAATGACCTGGTTAATAACATGTTCAGGGTTTCTGAAGGAAGGTGACCAAGGATGAACAGTAAAATAATGCCCAAAGATCATCCAAGGGCCACTCAACAAGGCATTTTGATAATCCATATCCTCCTTGAATTGCACTAGGAAGCAATCTTCATCTAAATCAATGAGTTTAAGCTGGCTAACTGGTTTCCACATGTTCTGGAGTTACATATGAAGTTGACGATAGCCTACCTTCCGTCCCATCAATTTAACGACCACCGCGAGTCCCATTTTCTGATTCATAGTCTCTAGAACATGTTATGCGAAATCAACAGTTGGAATATTTCCTTTTAGTTCGATGGAAACATCACCATGTTGAAGAATGAGCTCTTCGTCTTCTTCATCAAACGGTTTTGATTCCGAGTTTAGTAGCTTATCTTTGAATGACGGGATTTGAGGCATAGGATCAGCCTTGTCATCACTCATGAGAATATATATCTGTCTAGTAGGAGGGTCTGTTGGCATTTGGGTTTCCAGGACACACTCTAGATGAGGCGAAACAGAGATAAGGGGGTCTACAGGAAAGGATTCCAGAGGCTCAGTCAGCTCCATGAAGTCAACTTCCTCAAGCTTGGCTCGTTTGGTGGAATGATCTTCACCAGGGTGTAGTGAGGGGTCATTTTCCAGTATGCAACATGGTGTCTGTAAAAAATAGAAAAGCTAGAAAGAAGGGAGAGCTTCTCACTCTAAACCATCTTGGGGGATAGACTTAGCTTTTTTTTTAATTTATTAAAAGGGGTATTATGATCTTTTAATATTTTGTGTATAATTATGAAATAAAAGGGTTGTGGTACAAAAATGCACATATGTTTTTTCCTCGAGAAGTGTCCAACACCAAGTGCTTTTTTTAGGTGTAAAAGTGACTACGTGGTTACAAATTAGGTGTGAAAATACCATTTGACCGTTAAGTTTGACTTTTTTTATTGACTGAATGATGACGTGGCTTTCAAGGTGCAAAAACACATATGTGGTTTGGCCAAAAGAGTGCCCAACCCCCAATGCTTTTTTATAGGTGCAAAAATACTGTTTGATCGTCAGTTTGACTTTTTTTGCTGACTGGATAATGACATGGCTTTCAAAACAATTATGTGGGGGAAAAACATGTCAACGGGTAGCAAGTCTGAGTTGGGAAGAATTAATATCACTATCATTATCCCTCTATTCGCCCTTATAACAACACTATACCTGAAAATCACAACATGTCCAATGTGGATATATCACCCTTCGCCCTGCTAGAAATGCCACCGATGACTGCTGACAAATCCTCCAGCCAAAAATCGAAGACCTTGCCTAGACTAGCATTCTCAATGCCGTTGTCACCTCCAATTCATTGAAATTGAACCTTCGTGGCGTCGACTGAAGTGAGTATGCATCAGACAACGCGTACACGTTGTTGCCTCAGAAATAGCCCCGTGAAACTTATACAACTAAAGTGCATGTGGATGAAAAATATATCCGCATTGGACAGGTTGTGATTTTCAAGTACGATGTTGTTACAGGGGCAAACAAAGGGATTGAGATGGTGATATTAATTCTTCCCAACTTAGACTTGTGACCAGTCAACATGTTTTTTTCCACACGGTTGCTTTGAAAGCCACGTCATCGTCCAGTTAGCAAAAAAAGTCAAAATAGCCTTAAATGGTATTTTTGCACCTAAAAAAAGCGCTTGGTGTTGGACGCTCTTTTGGTCAAACTATATGTGTATTTTTGCACCTTTAAAGTCATGTCATTGTCTAGTTTGCACCTTGTAAGCCATGTCATCGTCCAGTAAACAAAAAAGTCAAACTTAAAGGTCAAACAATATTTTTGCACATAATTTATAACCACATAGTCATTTTTGCACCTAAAAAAACAACCATTGGTGTTGGGTGCTCCTCGAGGGAAAACACATATACATTTTTGTACTTTAAAAATAAAATTAATCCATCCCTTCCCTTCAAATATTACCTCATACCAAACCAAACGTAATTTTAAAATCTCATTTCCAATCCCAACGCCTATCCCAGTCCCAATATCAATCCCTCTAAATTCAATTCAGTACTTCGTACCAACCCAGCTAGCTATACAATTCCGTAGCCATGTAATGCCACCATCGACTCCACGTTGCCAACTGATGATCATTTTCAATGCTCTTTTCTTTGAATCTATTGATTAATATTGCATATGATGTCCAATGAGCTAAGAATTTGTAACATGGTTCTTTATATTAAGATAAAGTATTAATGCAATCGAACAAGAATATGCCTATAGTCTTACAGTACAAGTTTATCTATTTCCTTTTTATTCACACACACACACATTTGTACGTGTTACATACATCGTCTTCCTCAATACAGTTCTGAACATGTTTTGCTTGTTGGCTCCTTCAAACTGTGAGTTCATTGCACTTGCACAATAGTAAAACTTTCCTGTACTTGTGCACTTCAATTCCTTCTCCTCAGCGAAGAAGTCTCTGGATGATCACGTGCAAGAAGACAACATTCTAATAACCTCTGCTAAAAGGCTTTTTCTTCTTTATTTATTTTTTTAATTTCACCAACAATTGTCAGGAATATAATATTCAATTAAAAAACACAGAGTCCATCACAATGATATTATACATTCAGCGCACCCAGACACTGAAGAAAGAGAGATGACTAGCTACAAACGTCCCCATCCAGACGTGTCGGCAATATATATTTTTCCAGAGGCGAAGAAATTAAAGTCAGAGAGAATAGCAAAACACAACAGACATGGATCAGTATGGGCTTCTTGTCCCACAAAAGGCCTTAGGTTTAATTCTGTGCCATATAACAGAAATCAACGGTGCATGGAGACACATCAAATCAAAAGGCAATGTATATGTAGATATGGCTGGGGGGACCTCACACACACACACAAAACCCTATGTATGATAATGGAGGGTCGTTTTAGCATGGGTTGCTGCCCTATCCCCACGCCATTCCTTGGCAATCACTACCTAACCCTAATTGCCTCTTCACCAAACCCACCATAATAGTTATTCCAAACACGCCCTTATGGGTTATATTGCCCCCACCACTCTGCCTGTCTTTCAAATTATGAAGCTTGCCTCCTAGGAAACATGTATCAGCAATGGTGCCCTATACTCAGTTCCTAGCTAGCCAGCTTCTCAGCTACTTTGCTCTACACTATTCAATTTTCTTCCTTTCTCAGCAATGCAATAGTGACACGTATATTTCTGTATTTTTATTATGGCCCCCCTCTACATACCTATTTTGGATTTATATTCCAATAAGGTATTGTGATGTTGAAAAGCTCTTCCTCTCTTAAATTCTTTGCGTCTAGCTACAATGCTCTTAGCATACTTTTACTTTTTATCCTTGGTCCGAGGGTTTTGATCTGAGTTACATTAGATTTTTACTATTTGCTTGGCACGTAGCAATGAATGTAACAGAAAGGAGGGAGGCAAAAAATACTTTTCAAGAAGCAGCTTTGGTAGCACTGAATCGAATCGTGAATGAATGATTCCCTTTCACTGACCTCTGACTCTGTCATTCCTTCAATTTTTCGGATGCATATATATATATGATACCCTTAATTATTTAATTTCTGTGGAATGGAGAGAGAACAAAAATGTTATTATTTCATCCTAAATTAGAAAATAAAGATAATTTTAAATAATTTCCAATATTACATGAGTTTAAATTTTTATTTGAACAGGTTAATTATAATTTTAATGTAACTAAGTATTATTATTTTTTTAGTCCTTATTTTGAAATTTATATGTGGTCCTATTCGAGATCAGTGTAAAATAAATAAAAGTTTCAAAATGAAATTATTTTTTATAAATATAATATAGGTTAATTCAAAGAATTACAGTTTTTATTATTTTGCCACAATATTTAGTTATTTTTCTCATCTTTTCAATTTTTATTCATTTACGATTTCTACTCTAAAAAACATTAATAGAAATGTATTCCGTCCTATAATTACCAACTCAGAATGGTATTGATCTCATTAATTATATATCTTGTCATTTAATTAAGATTTCAGCTTATACGATTTTGTTTCATTCTCGTTTTTTTCTCCTTTTCACTTCCTCTATGTGACATCGACTTCTCTCAAGTCCGAAAAAATTAATCCCGAAAAAATAACTTATTAATAAAAAGAGCCTCATAGATTTATAAATTTCATTTTAATTACCTGTGAGAGCAGTCCCAATATATGTAACATAACAGCAAGATAATTAAGTCCAGAGTAGGCTTGAATCTTGACATTTTTCTTAACAATTTAACAGGAGAGAACAATTATTGGATGCAGCAAAAGTCTTAGTCAAATTCGTGAACACACTGGATTTATGCAAATATTTAAATATATCAAGTTCTTTATGAACACAAACAGATACAGATGCTTCATGCTTACACGTATATATGATTGGCTTGATTGCTATATATCCTTATTATAAAATATAGAAATAGATTCATAAGGTCCATGAACCCTAGTCAAATAATCAAATCAATGAACATAAAATTTAATTTAGAGATGAGAGTCATCCGTATATATACGTGACAGTTGTTTGATTAGGATAAACATGCAAGTTTTTATTTTTATTTTTTATTAAATTTGTTGTTAAAGGGAAGTATAAGGGGATGGCTTAGAAAAATAAAATATCTGCAAAACTTTATATAGCACAGTTCCTTATCGTGGTTATTTTTAACTGCACATGCAACTAATAATTAAAGATAATATAAACAAACAACACTGGGTGTGAATAATGATGGAAATTAAAACGCCAACTTAGATATATACATAACTCAACCTTCAATTAAGGGATAACGTGAAACTAAGTTATTAATTATAAGTGGATAATAATATAGTCTCTCGTAGTTTTTTATTTGGTCGAAAATGTCTCTCGTACTTGGAAGTTGGAAAGTCCCCGCACGACCATCTCCATGTCATAAGCTAATAATTAATGACTCGTACACAATATCATGCAATAAGATATCAATATGATTATTAACACATTTTAAAGAAATATACACTGATCATGTTTTACCCTGAGCTCAGAATATTCCGTATATTATATGTTCATGACTAATACATAGTAAGAATATAATATTTTATAAACTTTATACTGTTAAGCTTTTTGGATGGCTACTAATCCTAATTATAGAAACACTGTTGTAGTACAAATTATACTATAAAAAAGTTCTTATAATTAAGAATGGAGGAAGTACATTTTGTCTCACTACTCTTACGGCCCTCCATTCTCAATTATAGGGTGTCTTTTTAGAAGGATTATTTGGTTCATATAAGTTACTCAGTGAGTTATATATTAATGTTTATTCATCAATTTTATCTTGATAGTGAATGTATAAATAATGTGGCTCTTCCTATTTTTCTCTCTTCTCCAAAACCTCAATAAAAAGGGTAAAGTTTATAAATTTTATTAATCTAAGACAAATTTAATTAACTAATTTTCATTCCTTATATAGTTCATGTGAATTGATTGAAAATGTTTGGTAATACCACTATTTGTCAAACTAGTATGTTAACTCTCCAAGTTTACCATTTTACGTTTCTAACTTATTAAATCAAATCGAGTCACTGGTAAACTCGTGATCGTTGTAAACACGGTTAAACTTACGAGTTTACACATCGAATTTACCGTTTTTACGTTTTTGGCTTATAAATTTGTGTTAACTCATCCTTAAAATTTATGTTAACTTTTTCAATTTGATCATGTTCAACGGTTTTATACATGCATTTTATAGAAATTTCTTTGTTAAATATAGTAAATTATGAATGTTGATGGATTTGATTTAAAATATATTTAAATCAAATTGTTTTCATTTATTTATATTTTAATTATTTATATACATTATTAATACTTATTTAATGGTAAAAATAAATTCTTTAAAGTTCATTATATGAGTTTGTTTAAACTCTTAAATTTGACAACTTTTTAAGTTATACATGAACCGGAAAGAGTATTAATTAGTAGGCGAATGTGTAAGTGAATTACATGGTTGCACCGTCAATTCTCCCTGTAGTTTTCGCCATACTATGTACAAATGCACTGTATGTGTCAATTTTTCCCTATGAGGTTGTCGGAAATCTCGTGGGTTACGGCTGATGAAAAGATTTTTTCCCCTCCTATAGCTTGACGTTATATCATTGAAGATTCGAAAGTTGCTTCGTCTACTTATTTTCATTTGATAGGTAATAGATTTAAACTCTCGCGATCTTAAAGTACGGATTTTTCTATAATCAACTATGGCTAACTAACAAAACATCATTATGCATAACTAACTCGTACGTTTTAGTTCAACATCCAATTAATTGAGGTGGTCGCGCAAGTTGAGTCATAATTCCGTTTGGTAATGTGACACTTTTGCCTATTAATTATTGCTTCATTCCCACCTCTTTTTTCGGGAGAATCTGAATGAAAAAAAAAATAAAAAAAAGTCGCCGTTACACTTATTAATTCAATCTCTCACTATCAAGTTATATGTTTCTCGTTGTTTGGTTAAGAAATGCTCCTCGTTGATGCTAGACAGTTCACTTTGATCTCTCTCTCACTCTTTGTCTAATACCATTCTATATATCAATCTATCTTATAAGAAGGAGAAAGAACTTTACCCCAACAAAAAAAAAAAGAACTTTGTTACAATAACATTTGTGCTCGTGACACCCAAATTTTTACTGGATCAATGATAATGACCCCCTCAAAAATTTGTTTGCTTTTTATAATTTGAACGATGCACATTTAATGCAAAAACGCAATATTACGTGTAGTCGGCACGCAGTAATAGATAAATACTTGCATCGTACCTTAGGCATCGGCCTCAGCTCGTGTCATTTTCTTGACTTGTTAATATTATTGATGAGCATTACAAGGGTAAAACTTCCCGTTTTATGGCCAACAAGATTCCTTAAAGATAAACCTCAGACGATAAATATTGCATGCTCGCCATGTGTAAAGATCCGCCTTACTAGCAGAGACCTAACAGAATCACTGAGAGTATCGATCTCAAGCTCGACTTCGCAAAACCATAGGTATAGGCTTTTATTAAGGTTAGCTTTGACACGTACCACAAGCAAACCAAAATCATGGCTCATTTCTACTCCATGAATCAGCTTCCCTTTACTTACAAAAGACGGACATTCAAAATCTAAATGCGTAAATTAAATCACAGGAATTAATAATTAATATCCAGTCACAAACTTAGCTGCAAATTCAGAGAAACAAATGAACTCAAAACAATAATAACAATAACAATACGGCCGACAAGTAATGTTGCTCGATTGTATTTACACTTCCATCGTCATCTTCATCACCAGTTTCGTCGTCTTCTACATAAGCAGCTCGTTGACCCATGCGAGATCTGGGGCTGAGCACGAGGACCCGTTGTCGTGTGAAACAACCTTGTTCTCACTGTTGAGAAACGCACCGTTTGGATATAAATTACCATTGTTGGAGAAGCTTGAAGAAACAGAAGATGTTGTTGGGGTATGAGCAGAAGGCGAAAGAATGAACTGTTGGTGCTGATCTTCACAACTAAAAGAAGGAGCCGGTGAAAGAATGAACTGCTGCTGCTGGTCTTCACAGTTAATCATTGACATATCAAGCCATGGCAGATTTGGGGATTTTGTGGCAGAAACAGGCGAAGCGTTAGCTTCAATGAAATTCAGACCCTCCAAGGAGCTCATTAATTCAGTGAGAGCGTCTTTATAGCTAGCCAGCCCATGATTATTCATCAGCCTGCTGGACATCTCGCATACAGCAAGTCTGTCACAATATCGAGAGACTGGCGACACTCCGTTCGCCGTGGATCGGCGTTTTACGGGGGAAAGAGGCGGTGAAACAGGGGACGAAGGTGAAAGTGGCGGTGACATATGGGACATCCCAAACAGCGTGGATGTTGGGGATGAAGTGGACCCAGCAGCAGCAGCGCAATGATGACAAAACAAGCCACAATTGTTGGATCCAGAGGCGGGGTTCAAGAATTTGTTATAATTCTCGCAAGAAGCGGGATTGTCCACCGATGATGAAGAATTGTGGGAATGAGAATTATCAGGCAAAATTCTCAGCTGGCGAGGTGTGTGAGCGAAGAAACAAACCTTTCGCTTACAATTCTTCCCATCTTTACAAGCCTCAGTCCTGTACCTCGCAGGGTGAAGCCAACACTCGAAGACGCCGTGAGCGAACTCGCAGCTATCACCGCGGCTGCACCCGCCGCGCCGATACTCGGGGCAGACAGTGCCGGAGTAGTGAAAGCGGCGGGGGTCGCGGCGGCGAGCCTTCTCGCAAGGGTGAGCGAAGGGGCAGTCGGTCCAGTCGTGGCTGCGGCTGCGGGTACAGCGACGGACCTTGAATTCGTACATGCGGAAGTGGTCGGAGGAATAGGGATCGGAGTCATAGTCATCAGAGTCGACGTTGAGGTTGTTACGGGGGAGAAACTTGTGAAGGAAGGCCTCGTCGGAGGAGGAAAAGCGGGGGGAGTCAGGGAACATGTCGTGGTCGTGGATGGCGGCGGAGCGGCGAGAGAGGAGCTTGCGGGGAGGGATGTCGAGGAGGGATTTCTTAGGGGAGAAGGGAAGGAACTTGTGCTGATCAGCACAGACGCTGCTCATGATTAATTAAGAGGGGAAAATGGAGAGGACGGAAGTGGAAGGAACGGAGGAGGAGCGATATATAAGCGGGAGAAGAGAGAAGGGAAAAGCGGGGCTACATCACATTTGAGATGGGCATGCAAGAGAGGGGTATGTGGCAGTGTCCCGATTTAGGTCTCGCTGATGTGTTACAGTCTCATCTCTCTTCCCCGCTAGATATCTCTCTCCACCCCTCACTGTTCTAGATTCCCCTCCCCTGCCTTCTTTTTCTTTAATAATTAACTAATTTGATTATTTTAAAAACAAAATTAGCTGATTAGTTAATATGATAATCCTAAAAATAGGATAAAGTTTATAGAGTAAATTACACGATAAACTTTGTTCTATATTTAGAACAGATGAAGTATCTATTTTCTAAAACATCCTAGTCATTTTCCTTTATTTCCTCATTTTCTATCCTATTTTATTATTGTTGATAGAACTTTCGTAGAGGTAAATTATTAAAAAATGATTGGAAAATATAAAAAATATGTGCTATATTAAAACCAGAGGGAGTATTTAGCATTGTTGTCAAACTCGCCAGTTGATTCTCCGAATTTAGCATTTTTACCTTTTTAGTTACAAAATCGAGTCGAGTTACTGGTAAACTCGTGATTGTTGTTAACTCAATTAAACTCACAAGTTAATATACTGAGGTTTCCGTTTTTACGTTTCCAGCTTACAAAACCGTGTTAACTCACCTCTAAACTCGTGTTAACTTCTTCGATTTGATCATATTCAGTGGCTTTAAAGATAAATTTTTTAGAAATTTCTTTATTGACTATGATAAATTATGAATGTGGATGGATTTAATTTTAATTATTTGATTTTAAAAAAGGGTTAAGGAGCAATTTTACACATGGGCTTTTCCCCCAGGAGCGCCCAGCACCACGTGCTTTTTTCTGGAGCAAAAGTACACACGTGGTTACGTTTTGGGAGCGCCAAAGACCACTTGCTTAGTTGACCGTTAGTCAACCTGTTAAGTTGGATGGAAATGAACAGTAACTCGGGTGAAATTACACTTTTGTCCTTAGTTTTAAATAAAAATTACCCTTTTGCCCTAAGTTTTTTTTTTTAAAAAAAAAAAAACTAAAAATACCCCCTCCTTGGTGGGCCCCACCACCGGCCACCCCACCACCGCCGCCGACCACCGCCGCCGGTGGTGGTCGGCCGCCGCCGCCGCCGGCCGGTGGCGGTGGTGGTCGGCCGGCCGGCGGTGGTGGGCCGGTGGTGGAGGGGTATTTTTAGTTTTTATTTATTTAAAACTAAGGGCAAAAGGGTAATTTTCATTTAAAACTAAGGGCAAAAAGGTAATTTTCATTTAAAACTAAGGGGCAAAATGGTAATTTTCTTTTTTCCTACTATCGGCGTCACGTCAAGATCCACGTCGGCGTCCCACGTCGGCGTGTCGGTCCAAATAAGCGCCACGTCGGCATTCCATCCAACTTAACGGTTGACTAACGGTCAACTAATCTGCCGTGGTGCTGGGCGCTCCCAAAACGTAACCACGTGTGTACTTTTGCTCCAGAAAAAAGCACGTGGTGCTGGGCGCTCCTGGGGGAAAAGCCCATGTGTAAAATTGCTCCTTAACCCTTTAAAAAATACATAAACCGAACTTTTTTATTTAATTATATAATATTAATATCTATTTAAAGACAAAAAAAAAACTCTTACGAGTTTACCTTACCATTACAAGCTTACTTAAACTTACGAGTTTATCAAACTTAATATTTGGATAAAAAGACACGACTGATAAGTGCACACAAACATGATTCAATAACTAACCTCTTACTGTACATGCATAAAAGTCTGTATTTTTTACAAGATCATTGACTCTTACTCTTTCACTGTCCCACATTTTTTACAAGATACATTAAATCTGTGAACTCCCATTTATGTAGGAAAGGGATCACAAGATCATTGGCTTTCACTGTATCTCTTTCACTTTCCCATATCTTTTTAGAATCTATTATTAGGGCCCTTTGGTACGGTGAAAATTAGAAGAGGGAAAGGAAGATAAGAAAAGATTTTGAAAGATGAGTTGTCAAGTAGGAAGAAAATAAATGGGTAGTAGTTGGTAAAGAATCAAGAAATATCTATTTTACTCTCAAAAGTAATTAATTCAAAATAAAAAATAAAAATAATTTTTGCTAAAATACTTTTTTTAAAAAAAATATGCTCTTATCAAGTTCGAATTTATGTAAAAAAAATTCCCGATAAGTTTAAACTTTTCCGCCAAGTTCGGATTTAAGTGGTAAATTTATCAAAAAATATTATTGTTCACGTGAGAACTTGAGATCTCACCAATTTTAGTGTGATATTATCTTCCCACATATAAGGGAAGATTGGTGGCCTGAGAATTTGGGTTTCCGAAAAGATTTGTTCAAACTGATACCAAACAGTGGAACTTACTAATCTTTCTTTCCTTTTTTACTGAATCCATGTACCAAACAGACTCTTAGTTTATTACCATATGCAAAATAAAGGCATAATATGAAATATATTAAAATAAGATAAAAAATATCGGGGATTCACTTGAATTCCGGGAACTCACGAGAAATGGCGTGAAGGGGAGATCAGTGATTAGTATTACATGACGGTCAAAGAAACGGATTTTTATGCTTCCAAAGATTGAATTGAATTGTTTTATGAAGGGAGATATATCCGTTGCTGAAATCCCCTGGTTTGATCTAGAAGCTCGCATTAAAAGGAAAAGATAAAAGAGATTACTCGAACTACATTTAGGGGATTTACATAGTGAATGTTGCCACGTGGATTTGCTTACTTTTTGGGCTAAAATTGGTGGTTTGGTTTACGGCCAATCAGAGATATAGCTTTTATGTATTTATTTTTTATATATAAATTTTAAAAGAGGGGTTAGTTTCACCCACAGTCCAAAGGTATGGACTTCAACCTACGTTTCCACAAGTTCATATCACCTAGGATGCCTCATAGGCGCCTTGACCAACTCCAAGATTGAACCCCCTCCTTTTGATGAGAGTGTCCGACACCTTTATCAGTTGAACATAGCTTTTTTTATAACTAATCAGAGATATAGCTATTAGGACAGAGCGAGATGTGTGGAAGAAGACAGTGGGCCACCTTTGAGTTTGGACCCAGCCCATTAATTTCATTGAACCTAGAGATGTGAAGCCCATATTATTAATGAAACCCATTGGTTCGTCCACAAAGAACAGCCGCCCCACCAGCACTACTGTAGTGTAGTGGTATTGGGAATTGTTTCCCTCCTTAGGTCTTTAATTCGATCCTCCCTCCCCTCGCCTTGTATCAAAAAAAAAAAAAAAGAACAGCCGCCCGTTACCAGCGATAGTTGAGTCTAACGAAAGGCTTACTTTCTCACAGCATAATGAACCATTCTCTCTTCCTTGCTACAAGGCATTACCATTCTGGTCATATTTATAAGTCTATTTTGAGTAAATTTCACATATTAAGGAAAAATAGTTAACTCAATGATTATGGGGTAAATTTTCAACTTTGCCCTGATTAATAATTGAGTGTTTTTCAACTGTTTCTTCACTTTCTATCTTCATGAGTACAATTAATATGGATAAAATTGTCGCAATCTCATTTATTACATGAAACTGGGCTTATAAATATGACCAAATTTTTTGGTCAAAATAGACTTATAAATAAGATCAGAGTAGTAACTACTAATTCTCACAAACTAATAAAAATAGTAAAAAGCACTAAAGTTATCCTAAAATTCAAGTGATCTCTAATATTACCTTTACTAACTACACTAAACTCAAATATCATATTGATTGTTATCCTCTCTCACTACCTTTATTAAATAAAGGCATATGTGAAAAAATAGATTAAATGCTCATTTAAAACTTACAAGTGCATTATAAAAAGGATCAAGAATATTTATTAGTTGATGTCTTATAATAAGAACGAGAGGGAGTAAGATTTAAATTCTTAGTGAGATATATGCTCACATTAAATATCTGAAAATGTTTTCTATTTTTTAATTAGAGGATAAATATGACTAAGAAAAAACACAATGGTAGTGGTCACAGAATGGTACAAAATGAAAATCACTTGGAACAAACTCTGAGGACCACGCATTGTAACTCTCCCCCACTTCACTTCCCAATAAAAATCAAATAATTCATTCACAAGTAACAAGGACAATTGTTCCACTTCTAATTGACTCCTTGCTGACTCCCATGACTCCATTGTCCACGTTTCACAGTTATGGGATTTGGTTTCATGTCAATTTCTCTCAGTTAACCATTTTATATGTAATTTTCTTTCTTAATTCTAAAATGTAAGTCTAATTTAATTGTGTATGTGTGTGTATATATATATATATGTCTGTGTCTGTGTTTGTATAGAGTATTTAATTTATCTTTTACTTTTTCTTATGTAAAATTAAAAATTAATACTCCTTTCGATTCTAAATATAAGACAAAATTGACTTTTAGAGATATTAAGAAAGCTAATTAAATTAATTTAAAATATTTATATTTATCATTCTTTTTCCAAACTATTTTGCTTAACTTATAAGCCGGTACTGTATATACTCTAAAAATACACAACATATGATATGATTAAGTAATTTATTTAGTTTCTTTAATTCCTCTAAAAGAAGTCAAATTTACCTTGTATTTAAGATAAGAGAGAGTATTATTTTGAACTCTTGATAAAGGTAATTTTAGAATGTGTTACAATTTTTTAAAATTTTTAATATATGCAAACTTTTATTTAATTACCCTCCTAAATCTGTGTATAGGTGGGTAAATTAGACCTATATTGTTGATAGGAGAGAGTATGCATTATAGAAATTTAAAGAACGAAACATATTATTCATGCCTTGTAGTAATTAATAAATCCTGTTGTTGATTTTTATGGATATATACAAAAGCAGATGAAAATTATAAGTAACGTACGTGTGTTTTTAATTTTCAATCAAGTAATAGTGAAAAATAAAAATAAACGATGAAAGGAATGAATAAATTATGAGAATTATATAAATTATTTATAGCTAGTGACTTGGTTGAAAATGAATAAAACGACTGCATTTAAAAATAAAATTGCTCAACAATGGTAAAAGCAATAGTAATCAGAGGAATAAGAGAAGCAAATTTTAAGGATGGGCAGTTCATCATCATGTTTCCTTGTCATTAATTAGATCACTTATTGATTAGATTTATAAAAGAATCTTTTGTCAATGTCAAGTTTTTGTGGATCCATTGGAGAAACTTTTCATAATAATTAGAATGCCTTTGCAAGGAGAAAGGTAGAAGCAGAAGGATAGGCAACTTAAAAGCTAGCCATTTTCAAGCAGGATCACTCAGATACAGTTAAGCAACAAATTCCAAACAGATGAAGCAGATCCTGTAATGGGGTTGCAACCATCCATCCAAAACTAGTCATTTAGACATACATATATTAAAGAATCTTGAGGGAAAAAAGTTCAAGCACATCTCACATTTATACACACAATCATCAATTGCTGTGACTTCCTAAGTTCATCTCATCATGTAGGAACTCACAACATATCATTGGAACCTCACAACAATGCAGGATATGTCATCCTTACTCTTCCTATTAACGGCCTCCTCTATCAAGCGCTTTGCTGCCGCCTGAGCATCCTTTATTTGTCTGATACACTCCACTGCATCTTGGTTTGACATTACCTGTCCACGTGCACAAAATATCTTATGTTTTTGAAAAATTCTCAATCCTCCTATGCATTTCAGTGTATTAGAATATGAAGCATGGATTGGATTATTGGAAGAGAGTAAGAAACATGGGTAAAGAGTTTACCTTCCATATTCCATCACTTGCTAGAATAAGGAATTCTGTGTCATCATCTATCTCCTTTATCACCACATCAGGTTCTGAACTTAGATGCATCTTCAAGCTCTTATCACCAAATGCCCTGGCTACTGCTAGCTGCCCATCTACACGAGGCACATCCCCTGCAACAAACATAAATTCAAAACTCCTCTTAAAAACCAGAATCACAGTACAGATTAAACTCATGCAAATGAAATGTACAACTTTTTAGATTTGAGAAAATTTGACACAAGACCATAATTAAGAACATATCAAACAGCTAGCTACCTGGAATGTTTGACACAAAACCACCACGGCTCTCGATCAACCTTTTTTCCTTGCTTGGCTCATGATCAACTGATAGTTGCTCCGCCCCTCCATTCTTGCAAATTACAGCTCGAGAGTCTCCAACATTCCCTACTACTAGCGTTCGACCATTAATAAGTATTGCAGTCACTGCAGTTGATCCTCCTCGTCCCAAGACAAGTGCTTGTTCCAGTATTTTCTCGTCTGTTTCAAGATAAGCTTTCTTTACTGCACTTTGTGGGTCATTCCAGAACTCAGGCTGCTTGCAGCAAAGAGAAAAATGCATTAAAGAAAGGAAAACACATTTATGGACGACATCAAATCTAAGGTCTTGTTTGGATTAAGGAGAATGGAGAAGAACCCGGAAACATCCTAAGTTGAGATAATCTGAATATTACCTGTTTCAAGATGTTGTCAAAAAGGTGATTCTGCAAATAGCTTGCAACGTCATGACCCAAATGGCCATCAAAGATAGCAAACAATCCTAACTCGTTGTCCTTTTCTTGCTTGAATTCTGAAACTAGATAATCTTCCATAGCATGGCCTGATTTTCCCTTCATTAAGTGAAAGCCATGTGTGATATGCTTTGACATTTTGCCTTTTCCTTTTCCTGTGTCAGCTGCTGATGTCCCAAACCCAGCCTTGGCCTACAAGCAACATTAAAATCAATCTCAGCCTTCATTACTCTGAGAGCCAAGCTCTGGAATCGAAATGAAGCTTCGTGGACTTCAACTTTAATAGATATTGAAAGGACAAACAAAAACGGATTATTAAATTGTATACGGTCATTTCAAGATGAAAAAGAATACGAATTGAATGTTAAAAAATTATATATATATTTGATGGTATTGGCTCACTGGAAGGTCAACACCTCAATTTCTTCAACTTAGCACAGGTCTCTAAGGCCAACTTAACCTCTCCAATAATCAACTTAGACGTTAATATGCTATTAACCACACTCCTCATCAGTTTAATTCAACTTTCTACTTAAGCATATCTGAAGCAATGCACAGAAATGCCCCTGATTTACATAACCAGATAACATTTTGTCGTGGTGTTCTTCAAGGAGAGTTAATCCATATCTGAATTACAAACCCATATGAACAACACATATAAAGATGATGGTCTAACTTTTTGGTTTTTGGCCAACATGAAGCTCTAACTTCGAATACTGTTAATCAAACAAGTCCAAGGACTAAACACGTTGCATCACTCATTTGAAACACAAATCTGTCACTTGAAGAAAACTACAGAATATTTTATGAAGAAATTGCTATGGCAGAAAAGAACCATGAACAAATTCCAATAATAATATGCTACCATCTCAAGAAGGAAGGATCAGCACAGTCGGGCACGTTTAATTAAGCATAAGAAGATTGGGTACTCTCCTACTTACCTTCATCTTGATGAGGATTTCTTTGCCAGTCATGTTTTTATTGCAAGAGAGTTTCTGAGCGTCTGGAGAGAGAGAGAGAGAGAAAGAGAGAGAAAATGAAGATGTAGGAGAGAGAGAGAGGCAGTTGGATAAATAAGAAAGCATTGACTTTAAGGCACGTGATCTCCCCGTAACTTTAACATTTTTATAGACCGCGTTATTTGAAAAAGAACGCGTTCTTGAGGACGACTTTTCTTTCCTTAGCCCTCTTTGGCTCTCTCATTTCGCCTTCACATCATATATCGTTTTAACTTCTCTTTTCCCACTTGCTTCTGTTTGGGTCCATGGAAAAAATTTTCCACGAAAGCCAAGAAAATTTTTCTTTTGCTCTTTATTGCAGAACAAAATCAGATTACTAGTTTTTTCCTCTAAAAAAGCTTCTGCTTATTCGACTCAATCACTCCGTGTTTAAATATAAAATATTGTAACAATAATAAGAAATTAAAAAGACAGAGGATTATGATTACAGAGACGTGGTTGTGTTGTAATAATAATAATTAATCATGGGACTTGGAAGAGGTGGGTGTGGTTGATGGGTTGAGTCAGTCATCAAGAGCCACCTGGCTGGGAATTGATCAAAGGGATCTCACTTTAGGGTGGAAGGAAAAGAGAGAACACTTGTTTTGAATGATGCGCTGGATTGGTTGGCTGATGTATAATATTATATAAGAGGGTTTCGTAAGCATCCGGGTTTTTACTTTAAGCAATTAATTTCAATGTAATCTTGATCTCTAAAAATAACTTTATGTTTAGTCCACACTTTTGTTTCTCATGGTTAAACAACATTTTAGAGTCACGGACAAGAACAAGCTCAGGTGATAACAAGTAACAACCATACAATTGTCAAATGCTCAAATGCCAGTTTTTTTAGCCTACTTTATCCAAACCCAAACCACTGGTGGGTGACTCATGAATAACTCAACTAAACCCATGATCTCTATAGTCTATGCGTATTATATATTATATATAAATGTCTTTAGATGTGTTAGTTACATGTGAAACGCCAGATAAGCAAGATACATACGATGTGTTAAAAAGGCTTGTTAAGGTAACCAAATTCCCTTTGGTTTCTACTCCATGCTAATTAATCTCAACTCGGTTGCCAATGGGAAGAAAAACAGAGTTTTAGATCATCGTGATACTCAGACCCATTAAATTGATTATCTGGTTTCTGAAATAGGTACTTGACATTTGACAAGTCTGATAAGGAAAGAACAATGGCAAGTTAACAAATTTGCGAGCGCTCCACAGGAAAGAGGAACAGAAGATATTGAAAAACACAATAGTCTCCACCTGTACTGCAAATTAATGCTTGAGTTAATTGGAAAGTCTCAACTTGTTGATCAGAAGCTCTGAACTAGTCCTGACAGTTGTAACAGAGGGAAATTAACAACAGAGGTGTGGCTGCTACAAATTCCTTTCCTCCATTTCCTCTACTTGTTCTCTCCAACTACCATCTGGCTTTCATTAATTGGTCATAAATTTAATGCTTAGTGGGCCGACCCTTTGCTTCATAATATACGTGATCCTATTAATTGGCTTTGTTCAGATACCCCACTGGAGGGACATCTCCCATGTTTAAAGTAATTGAGCAAATAAAAAAATGGGTCAACTTCCCTACGGTTGCAGTGTTGTTCCTATCGCTTTTGTTTTTATTCAAAATATAACCAAAACACAAAAGTCTTCCTATTTAGACAGGAGCAGGTGGGAAACTTAACCTACATGACTGGGAACAAATTGCATTGAACTCGGTGAATGATTGGATTTTGCTTTACATTTTGTATGAAAAATATAATAAAGCAGAAATAGTTTAAATTATTTAACAATTAGAAGACTAAATTAAAAAACAATACTATACGAATATAAAAGCCACGAGAAGTGACCCTACACTCAAGCGGGAAAGAGAAGACGTTTTCCTGTTTAGTTTTTTGCTTTATTAGCATACAAAGGCATGTTGGGCGAGGGCTCCTTAAACGGTGGACGCACATTTTACTTCCCTAACTCGAGTTATATATGTATATATATATATAATAGTCATATGGCCCAAGATGGAAGAGGTTCGATACCCATTGGTCGATGTGCCTTATTGGTGGGCGATCTATAAATACCTTTGTAAATGTCCTTTGAGCTTAGAAGTATGCTCTGGTTCTAGTGAAGTACTGATGTCTACCCCGACCTAAATTTTTTTAAGAACAATTAAGAAAATAGTCATGTGGTTGATGCAAGCATCCAACAAGCTTACAAATTTATGCACACAAAAAAATTTTAAACTTCTTTATATAGTTAACAAGCTACTAGCAACAAGCAAGTTATTAGACTTGCCAGATCTGACGATGACCATCAGTGAATGAGTGAACTAAAGCCAGTCAATAACATAAAAATGATCATGAACTGGACAATAACCCCTCTAGCTTTCCAACAATATGGCCAAACCAGTCAAATTTGTGTGGTGGAAGTGCAGGATAAAGCATGACAGAGGAGGAAAAAGTAATTTATGGAAAGCATATAGATTGAGTAGAACAAGAAGTTCACAATCACAATCATAAAATCATAATCTCTAGTGCTAGATTGGCAGCAGTAACTCCACTGAAGGAATATAATGTTAGTGCCCTGTTTGGTACTCCAGTCTTTGATCTAAACGCATATATAGAAATTAGGAGCAATTAGAGAACACATGCCCGGGATATGACAGAAGAGAGAGAGCATGCATGCTTTAAGAGAAAAAGCAAGCAATCAGTGGAATGATCTCGCATTCTCATCGAACTTATTTGAAAGAGTAAGCATTCTCTTTATATAGTGATCTGAATTGATCTGCCTCTATCATCACCACCACCACCACCACCATAAACCCTGTCCTTCAGCTGATGAGTACCTGTTCTTTTCTGGCTCGCCCCTTCTGACTCAGTCTCACTCACTGAGCTCTTCCTTCTCCGTTCGTTGTGCCCAGCCAAACGCCTCCTGCAACTTCTTTTCGTCTCATCAAACTCACCTAACTCATGGAATCTGCACATCAATTAAAAAAAACCCCACAAACATATCATATTGCACAATACACACACATCCACATGTGCTATTATTATACTAATATATATTATATTATATCAACTTCAATCTACACAGAACTGCATGACAAGACATTATTCCAGTTTGTGGAGTACTAGGCTACTAGCTAATACTATGTTTCTGACACTCGAGAAAACAAAACAATCCATTATGTTCTTAAGAATATTTCTCCCCAAATCAGCATCCTAACGGGATCACACATCCCTCCGGATCATGGCAACAGAATATTCAAAAACAGGAACCAGATTTTGGCAGCCATAAGAAACCCAGAGAAGATAAAATAAATACAAGAGTGTATAAACTATAAAGGAACAGAGAAAGAAATGGGAAGAAAACCCAAAAGTCGAACCTCCCCGAACCTGCTGCATTGCTGACAAAAACGTTGTCGGATGCCGGAAACAATCACTTCCTGAGCCTTGGAATGATATTCGCACACCTTGTGTCTCTTATGATACGGCTTCGCATCACTGAGCTCCGCCGAGCAGTTCTCCGCCTGGCAACACCGCAGACCACTCCCTCCGCCGCCGGCAGACCCTTTCTTCACGGATACTCTCGTCTTCCTCAGGTCATCTTCCCCCAACAAGAATCCATTTTTCTTGTCGTCGTAATCCCCCAAGGCCTCCCTCTTCACCACCGTCTTTGGTTTGGTCTCATCCATTCAGGCCTCTCTGAAGCATACAGAGAGGGAGATACAGAAGGAAACAGGGTAATTAGTTTGAGGAGGAAGGGAAATTATATTGAGAGAAAAAGAGAAACGGGAGTGTCCTCAAGCTGCTCCATTAATTTCCTTGTTGTAAATGTACGTCCATGGGTGGAGACGGTGAAAAAAAGCAAGCAATACGGACGCGACAACACGGATTTGTGCCTCGACAGAGACTGGAAATTTACTAAATCAATTACATTCACGGTTAAGAAAATAGTTTTAGTACGAAAATAAACACTGCTTTCATCATCAGTGTTAACTTAAGCCTTCGATTTGTCTGTTTTTCCAAATGATGGCTGAATTATTTCGTGGAGCTGCAAAAATATCCGGATGCTACAGATTTGTAGAAAATTTGAATTAGCATCACTCTTTTGATATGATTTATAGTCCTAATTATATGAATATTTTTGTAATGTAATTTTCATTATAAAAACATTCCTATCATTAGATAAACATATAATATAAGCAGTAAACAGAGGAGAGGAGGAGTGGGAAGCATCCCGTGAAGTGGTGGGCCCTTGAAGATTGTTGGGAGGAGGAGGACAATTGAGTGTACGTGTGTGGTCCGTTGTGCAGGTGGTAATAGGGTATCTCAAGGGTCCAGATCCTATGCGGGTCGGTAGCCCGCAAAGTGAGAAATCGGTGAGGTGGCAGAACATGGTTGGCTGTATGTTAATTATTTTTCAGAGGGCCAATGGAGAAGTGAAACGTGCTAGGAGTACGTTTGGGTTTGCAATGTCAGAGCGAGGAAATGCCTCTGTCCTTCTGAGATAGTGGTGGGGACGAGGATTTACGATTACGTGACCCGGTCTCTTCATATCAGGAATTTGATTTTTTCTCTTTTTCTTGGAGGATAATATTAGCGGTTGGAATATCATTATAGAGTACCTGCTAAATCTATTTAGCCTTAGAAGAAATATTTATATTGGGAAGGATAGTTATAAACCCTAAATTAATTATCGAATAATAATATATAAAAAATTAACGGTGGGATTTCTTCCCTTGAGCAAAAAAAAAAACGGTGGGATTTCTAAGCTTTACATTAAATACGGACTCTACTTCTATAATATGCTCAAATCTATTCAACGTGCAATTTAAAAAGAAGAAAAATAGTATAATAAAATATATTCTTTTTTTTTAACTAACAACATTTTTTTAAACGTGTTCGTATTCAATTAATTATAAAACATATTTAACCGATTTTGGAGGGATTAAGGATAGAGGTCAAATTAGTTAATTTAATTTACTCATTTGTCTAAAATGCCCTTATATAAATTTTGCATTTCAATTACTTTATTGATTTCACATAATCTCTCATTCATATCAATAGGGATATTTTAAGAAGAAATTGACAAAAAAAAAAATATTGTCCTATAATTAGGACCAAAACAAACCCTTAAATATTGTCTTATAACTAGGATCGGAGTGAGTACTAAGTTTCATTTTGATTACCTAAAAGGTTTTTTTGGTACAATACATAAAAGGTTTTGATTTATGAAAACTTTTTTTTTTGTTATATAAAAATTTTAGGAAAGGGATTGATTTATGAAAACTTTTTTTTTTGTTATATAAAAATTTTAGGAAAGGGATTGAGCTCACTCACAATCAAATCAAAGACGGAACTATGGCTTTGATCTTTTATGAAAACTTTTTTTATTATTTTTTATATAATTTATGAAAACATTTCACGTAGCTAAAAGGAGCACATTCCACTGAAGCCACGGTAAATTCAGCCTCTATCGGTTTCAACCCATAGGAAATCATGATGGGCCATGATTCAGAGGCCCTTTTTTTTTCTTGGATATCATACTTACCGACCAAAAAAATAGCCACATTCAAAATTCGGCACTTCCCGCCTTCCCGGCTTCATCTCAGATGCTCAGCTTCACAAAACGCAAACACTTGCAATTTTCTGTTCCACAAGCACGATGACGATGATCGATAATCTTCTTATTTCCAGGGTCAACGAAGATGCTCAGGATCCTCTCTTACCTTTTCTCCGGTACTCCCTCTTTTCTGTAACAGTGGCACAATCACGCGGTATTTGGGTCTCGTAAACTTCTAATCTTTGTAAATTTAGGTCCATTAGGAAAGCTCTCGAAGATCCCATCTCCGTCCAAACTTCCAATTTGGGTCTCGTGACCCTTCTACAAGATTGCATCAGAAAGTTCAAGCACAATGTCCAGTACAGAAATGACATCAGATTTCTTAAGATTTGGCTCCTATATGTAATTTATGAACCTTTCGTTTTAGTTTTCATTTATCTCCATTTCCTTGATGTTTCCTTGATTTGTATCATGACTACGTCGATTCCCTTCATACCCTTGATGCTTGTTTAGTTTTCACTTGTCTTCACTCAAATTCATATTAACTCTTCTTTTTAAATATAATTAACTTTAGAGCCTTTGATGTCTGGCAGATTTAGGGAAGAATGTTGCAAAACTAAGAGTTATTTCATGAGTGAACTTGGCTTCTCTATGAAGCCTCACTTTCTTTAGCATGTGCCAATTTCAGCATGATTTTTCTTCCACTAATTACTGCTTCATTTTTTTTCCTTTGGCTGCTTGCATACTGGTTACTTAGATTATTGAAGTGCTTAGCTTGATTTTCTCGTTTTTCATAGATGGATGTCAGTAAGGATTATAATAACGTGTTCAAAGAAATGCTGGATAGTGATGTCTGTGCCGACCAGTCTTCACTTTATGTATGGTCTGCATGTTTTTTCGAATCCAAAGGGAGATTGCATGATGCTCACACGGTCTATAAGCTTGGCATCTCCAGGTCAGTGATTGGTCTGCTATGGCCAGCAGTACCTGCTTGATTTGGTTCACAAGTTTCACTGCATTGGTTTTAATTATCATTCTATGGACTAGGAATGCAGAACCAATTGAGTGGCTGAAGAAAGCGCATAAATTGTTCCTCAACAGAATTTCTGAAATAGTGACTGCTGCACCACGTCAGAAGGTATGAACATTGGAACAGTTTCTTTCTGAAAATAATATAAAAAAAGAGCCAAACTGGAAACACATAATAAAGAAAATCCAAAATATTGCAACTTTTTAGGCTTTCTTATTGATTTCAATTTGTGCAATATATGTCATGAAAATTACATACATTTGTTCTTTAGTTTCTCTGTCTTATACTTAATCTGTATTGGCAACCTTAAAAATTCTTGTCTATTATCTTTTTCAGATTGATGATAACGAATCCATGAAATCTGAAAATGGCGCCATTAATCCATGGAGCGCCTCAGTCATGGATGATCTGTTGAAGAGGATACATGCTTTGATCACAAAATTTGAAGTGAGATATTTTCTAAGTTTGTTATTTACATGTATTTGTACTATTAAATCAGACAGAACTAGTTTTCGTTGCAAAAGTACCAAGACTTCTATTTTATACTTCATGCGTTTCAGGGGTATCATTCAAGTAACAAAGCTTACGCCGGAAAAGTTGCCTTATCTTCTTTGAAGAATTCATCAAGGAATAAAATTCTAGAGATAGGTTAGTTTCTAAATCATATATATTATCTGATTATCATTCTGGCTATTTTTCAGTTTTCATTGCATAAAAAGGATCTTCTTTTATGGGCTTACTTTATTTACTCAGCTGCATTCTTATATTTATGAAGGATGTGGAACCTTTTGCAAAACTAATGGTTGTCAGGAGTTAATTAACCCCAACAATTTGTTAGATGCGGTGATTCTAAACCACCTCCTAATGCGCATTGTCAGTTGGTGTTTCAATTATTTCCCCAACGTAAAAATATTATACTGTACTTCTTTGTTTTTGTTACTTGGTTCTTCCGAGAGAGATCAAAATCAATTTATTATTCGTTATTCCTATCTGTTTGTTCTTTATCTGGAAGTTTCAGTTCCTTTGGTCAAAAAAAAAAAAAAGAAGTTTCATTTCCCTATATTGAGGATTCCCTTGCTTTTGAATATTGATGTTATGACATTTAAAGGAGGAAAGAAGTATCAAATCAAGGGTTGTGCCGGACAAGGTGGTTTCGCTCAAGTATACAAGGCATATGTTAATAGTAATCCCGATGAAGTTGTTGCACTGAAGGTGATTGATACCTAACTGAAAATATTTTTTTCCCCAAATGGGGACCGATTGTTTCATCAGACTGAAATTTCAACCTTAAATGGCAGATCCAAAAACCAGCATTCCCATGGGAATTTTACATCTATCGTCTGCTTGATCAACGTATCTTAGAGAGTGAAGTATGTCATTTCCAATTACGCCATTGACCTGCCACTTCATTGAACAAATACTTATTTTTGAATTGATGACACGTATTTTATCAGAGACCAAGCTATGGCTTTGCTCATAGAATTCATATCCATTCTGACTGTAGCATACTCATCTGCGACTACTTAGCTCATGGGACATTACAGGTCAGTTGTTTCCTAAATGTTCTCCTATTTCCGGTTGATCCTTAAGTTGTGTTAAATTCCTGATGAAATATTACGCAGGATGTCATAAATTCATATTTGGTCCTAGGGAAATCCATGGAGGAAGTGCTGTGCATTTACTACACTATAGAAATGCTACATATGCTTGAGACATTGCATGATGTTGGGATAATGCATGGTGATTTCAAGCCAGATAACCTGCTTGTTCGCTATGCTAGGTAATAACCTATGCGCTACTTAATGACTTTGTGTAGGAGAAATATACTATGTCGCATATTTTATTTTTTTGGTCAACAACTATGTCGCATATTATTTAAGGATATGAATTCTAATACCTTGAGTTAATTGACTATTCTTTGCAATAATTCTTTTTTGTCCCTTTGGCTTCTTTGTATAAAGTGTGCTTGTAAATGTTTTTTCATTCCAAATTTAAAGGCGCGGCTCAATTTTTTAAAGTACACATTTTCTACCCATTAGTTTGTACCATTAATTAGCTGCATCCGCATGTAAATATGAGATTTTATACTATGTTCATGAATATAGGCCCTTTGCACATGCTAAAGCTTCCTCTAGCGCAAGGAAGTAAGAAGCATCACTGTAATGTAGAATGCATCCGGGGGGAAGAATAGGTTTTTTTTTTGGTACAATAAAATGATATTTAATGCAAATTTGGATGCCATTTTATTTTTAATTATGTGATTGTAATGATGTAGTGCGTGTGTGTATGATCAGAAAAGAAAACTTCAAAAGAATGAAAATCAGGGAATTAAGAATTTTGGTCAAGAGTCATTGCTTTATAGTAGGCTGCAAAGCCATAAATAATTTTCGCCTTTTTAGTTTATGATTAACGCCAAATATTAACGTCATAATGTTATGTGATCCATGCAATTGAGAAGAAACTTCAAGAAAAGACGGAAATGATTTTAAGATTCTATGTTAGTGAGCATTTGTATTTTTGGCATATTCTAAATAGCCATGCAGTGCGTCAAGTTGCTTGCACGATCTACGTAAAATTCTGTTGATAGTTCTCTTTACATTTCTTGCAATTTCAGGGGTGACCTTAAAGAAGATGAGTTTTTGAACAGAAGTGGTCCTTGGCGTGATCAGGTCAGTTTTTCTCCAGAATAAGCTCTACTTAATTGTATTTTATTCATGATTCAAGGATTTTGTCATGCAGGGTCTTTGCCTTGTAGACTGGGGAAGAGGGATTGATCTACGTCTCTTTCCGGATCACACAGTATTTAATGGAGACTGCAGAACTTCTGGGTTTCGTTGCATCGAGATGCAAGAGAACAGGACATGGAAATTTCAGGTCAGTCTCTTCTTAAATGATACATAAATGCTCGCATTTTGGAATGCCTTCAAAGTTCAATGCTGCCTGCCAACAGGTAGACGCATATGGCCTCTGTGTTGTTGTCCACATGATGTTGCATAACTCTTATATGGAGATTGTCAAAAAAGAACCATCCGATGGGGGCTACGTCTATCTACCCAGACTTCCGTTTAAACGGTACGTTCCCCAATACCTAGAAATAAGAAACTGCTACTTTTGTTTCGTACTCATCTGTAAGTCGTTAAAAGAAAGGTTTGTGTGAAGATCCCGTTAATTCCCATCTTCCGATAAAGGTCAGTTTTAGCTATCAGTTCCTTTGGCAGTCTATTTCCTCCTTCATTCTGATATCTTGCTTGTTGGATCAACCAGTTACTGGAACGTTGAACTCTGGAAGACTTTCTTTAACAAGATGTTAAACCAATACCCTGGCAATGATGACAGAAGGTTGCTGCAGGAGTTGAGAAAGTCCTTCGAGGACTACATGGGCTCCAATCCACAGCTTATAAAGAAGCTAAAGGAGTTACTCGTGAAGCAAAGGGCTTCCCTGTGCTCTGCTTAGTGTATATACCATATAGCCGTTACTGCAATCCTCTTGCAGCATGTTGAGTGCATAATGCGTAGTTTTTAGGGTAAGGTGTAGGTAAAAGTAAAATAAGTTCTAAGCTGGTGCAGGCATGACTACCGCAGTGTTAATTGGTAGGATCGTGTATCAACCTGAGTTTTTATTTTAGGGTAAAAGTTCCACTGTAGTAGTGTTGTTTATTAGAATCCTCACTAGCTTTCCGACACCTGTGACAAAAAATACCAAAGACCTATTGCATAATTTGTATCGTGTGTGAATCATTTGTTCAGTACCCTCACACTAGCTTGACTCCTAATGGAAGTGACAAGTGTTTGTGTTTCAATGGTGCACAATAGCCTCCATTTGTATTTAGGCTATAGCTATGATTATGTTGTTGGGGAGATAGATAGACTCTATGGAGAATATGATTTTTCATTTATTGGTGGTGAGGCCCTGTACGTGACATTCATGCAATTATATAGCACAACTGCATGCCCAAGTGAGGGAGCATGAATTCAACTAAAGCACTTTCTTTCATAATGATGTTGGGACCATGCTTTAATTTTGGTCTGCACTCACGAATGTTCAAATTGAATTTTGTAAAACCCAGTTTTGGTCATGTTTGTTTAGGTGACTTAAAATTGACTTTTATACAATAAAATATTAAAACCAAAACTGGGTTTTTGCAAATTGGAAATTAAAGATGCCTGTATTCAAAATTGGATAGTTTGAGTGCATGTGCTAGTGCAAACTAATTAAAAAAAATTGAGAACTAGGATTTCTATATTCTAAGTAGAAAATCAGCAAGGATATTGTAGTACCTTTCAAATGCTGGACTGTGAATTTATAGTAGGAAAACTAGTATTTTCATCGAAGTAAATGAGTATCAGGTAAGATATAAATAAATACATTCTTGGTGAAAATTATTGAGTTAAGGAACAATTTGGCCAACATGGGTTAAGTGAACCAAAAATACTAAATTTTTTTAAAAAATGTGCAGTCAATATAAAAAATGGAATAAAACTTTTTTGTGCTAAGCGATCCTGGAGTAAAAGTTTTTTGTGCTAACTGTACATTCTTAAAAGTTTTTTGGTATTTTAGTCCACTTAAAAGTTATTTGTATGGGGCGTTCCTGAGGTAAGAGTTTGTTGGCTAAATTACTTTTTAACCCAAAATTATCATACTTACTCCTCAAACTTATACATACGGACTTAACTATGCACCCAGTAACATTTTTTTTTAATGTTTAACGCACACCCCCAGTGAGAAAAGAATCTTTAATCTGTGCTGTGCTTTGTTCTAGAACTTCTTTTGAATGGTTGAGATCAAAATGATCATTATAATAGCTATTAATATTTGTCAAAATTAATTATTAAACTGCATATTTTATTTTCTTCTTCAAAATCATGGCAACTCACACACCCAAATTAAATGAAAAGAAGATAGAGACTAGAAAAGAAATTTAGTCTTAGTTTGAATGAAATAAAACACTCACACATTTAGTTTAAGTCTATACATACAAACTCCTCTTTATATTTTATTAAAATTCAGATCACATTATGACATTAGCCTAGACTACTTAAATTTTGATTGGTTTGTCAATATTTGATAAGTTCGTACTTCACCCATCATTCTTAAGCATGTTATAGCGATAATTATATTCCTTCCTATTATCTGATTCATATTAATAAAAAAGAAACGAAGTGAATCTTTTATTAAGGATTGTAGTACTATTTACTATCAATAAAGTGAAAGGTACATGAAATTTATGCAATACTTGCACACACAAAAAAATCATGCTTGTTAAATATTGTAGAGAAAATTATTCAAAGATTGACAAGGAAAAAGCTCAAAGTATTCTCATGAAAAACGGCGAAAACTGGTTTCAGAATATGGATAATGCCAAGAATACCATTCAGTTTGATCCTTTAGCAATACCAACAATAATTAACGTTATAAGACAATCACCAAACAAACTTGAAGCAGGAGGAGTCGCCTCTTATGACTTTGAATATTGGGAGCTAAATGGTAAAAAAATTCAACTTGTAATTAAATGCGGTTGTTATCCCTTCGATTTAAAGTAATCCCAGTTCTCTATTACATTCTCATAGATTTTCAGAAGCTGTCCTTCTCTAACTCCACTCAAAGAGCATCTTAAATTACCAAGGAAGGAGGTAAGTCCTTATAATGCGCATAGTCAACCTCTTCAAGCTTCTGGGCCACCCCTCAGACAGAACTTTTATCTTCAACCAGATTCATCAGAATGTTTGCCCAGTACAAGCTGAATATGTCATCCCATTTGAACATTCTTTGGTACAGACAACGACCCATGAGACAGACAAATTTTCTATACGATGCTTATCTGATAAGAGAGCAGAAATATATATAGATACAAACCAGTCCCGACATTTTTCGTAGGTTGTTTTCTTTTTCTTTTTCTGTAATTGTTTAACTGTCACTTTTAACAGGTGGTTGTGATGATTTTTAGACTCTGCAAATCATCATTGTCTAAGCATTTGGATTGTTCTAATCCGCATACCAACAAGACAACATATGATTAATCTCAAGACTCGGCCTTTCCGCTTGAAAGTGAAACAATCCTCAACTCCTGCATATATTGAACATACACCTCATTACCAGAATCTCACAAAGCAATATGGCTTCGGTTTCATTCACTTCCTTTGCCACTTGTGTGCTATTCCTTCTTCTCTTGCACTCATCTTCCATCTTTAACAATCTTTGTGCAGCAAAACATGGTGCTGCCACCAACCGTCACCACCACCACCATACCCAGAATCCTCCATTAAACCCACGGCTTTACCGAGCTTTTCTTGCTCTCCAAGCATGGAAGCGCGTTATATACTCTGACCCGCGTAACTTTACTCAAAATTGGGTAGGCCCTTCAGTCTGCCACTATAATGGTGTTTATTGCGCTCCATCACTAGATGATCATAAAGTCACGGTTGTGGCTGGCATTGATCTTAATTTTGGAGACATAGCTGGGTTCTTACCCAATGAACTAGGCCAACTTTCTGATCTCGCTCTTCTTCATCTCAATAGTAATCGTTTTTGTGGCATCCTCCCAATGTCCCTAAGCAATCTTACTCTGCTCTATGAGCTTGATCTTAGCAACAACAGATTTGTAGGGCCATTTCCTTCTGTTGTGCTTTCCCTTCCCACACTTCAATATCTTGACATTCGCTATAATGAGTTTGAAGGGCCATTGCCTCCTCAACTATTCAACAAAAACTTCGATGCCATTTTCCTAAACAACAATCGCTTCACAAGTTCAATCCCAGCAAGTTTAGGCCAAAGCTCTGCCTCTGTGATAGTGTTTGCTAATAACAAATTTGGAGGGTGTCTCCCAGAGAGCATAGTCAACTTTGCTGATACCTTGGAAGAGCTGGTCTTAATAAACACAAGTTTGTCTGGTTGTTTGCCACAGCAAGTTGGGTTTCTATATAAATTAAGAGTGTTGGATGTGAGCTTTAACAAACTTGTTGGTCCTATACCTTACAGTCTAGCAGGGCTGTCTCATTTGGAGCAGCTGAATTTGGGACATAACATGTTGAGTGGTGCAGTACCAACGGGGGTTTGTGAACTTCCAAACTTGAACAACTTCACGTTCTCTTATAACTTTTTCTGCGAGGAAGAGGGTATTTGTCAGAATCTGACGTCTAAGAACATTGTGTTTGATGATCGCCGGAATTGCTTGCCGGAGAAGCCATTGCAGAGGAGCCAAAAGGAATGCAATGCAGTACTCGAGCACCCAGTTGATTGTTTTGAGCTTTGCTGTGTTGGAGGAGTCAGTTCTGGTTCAGTGGCTATTCCACCTGCTGCTCTAACTCCAATAGGAATGCCTGTTTCATCACCTATTACTGCACCACCATATCCATGAACAAGAATATACCTGTTGATACACATTGGCAAAATAAGGTCCAAATTATTAAGTTTGAGTTAGAGATGGTTTACGTTGTGCATATACTGTGTTTTAAGTTGTGTGCTCAATTTTTTTTTTTTTTTTTTGGTGATAATTGTGTGTTCAATTTTATGTACATCCTATTGGATCATACTGTCCTGATTCTTAGAAAGTGTTTGTTATCAGAATCCTCTTACATATACTAGCTAGGCTCAAATGTGTACCGTAAGGGGGCCAAAAAATATTGGATTTATATGATTTCCTTCATTCAAAATTCCATATTATTGCTTTGCCTTTAATATCAACCTTTTTTATGAAGTAAAACCAGTATCAGTCATTCCTCCATTTATATGTCTATAATCAAGGTTGAAAAGGCTAGTTAATAAATCACTTTTCGTTTTTTCTAGGAGCAATATTGATCTTATATTAATTTATAAATAACGTGAATTGGATTGGAGCAGTTGAGATTGATCTTATTAGGAAAATAGGAGGTGTATTTTTTTTTGAGGAAAAAACACTGAATTATGACTCGATCGATTTTGAACTAAGTACCACACTCCTCAATATTTCTATTTTTTTTTTTATATTTCAATAAAGAAATAGAGTGGTGCAATTCTTATTTACAATTCAACTTCCTATTCTTTTCTATCAATATAACGGAAATTACAATTCTTTATCACAAGGCAATCACTGACGTGAAGGATTACCTGTATGAAAAACCAAGAGAATCGCAAGCAAGATGATTATAATCCCGGATGAAATTTCCAATGGAAGAAGCTACTAGTGCGCTACAACAGCTAAAAAAAATAATCAGTATAAACCAATGCTTCATGATACAATTACGAAAAGATAATGTGTTGCGTATTTCAGCATCCTACTTGAGGTGCAATAATACTGAACATGTCTCCATCCCAACATACGGCTCTGTAACTGTTCTTTCCTTTTCAATTATGTACAAAAATCATATATTCTTAGTATGGAGAACCAATGAGAAAAATCAAATTACAAATTGCTGTGTGAAGAAACCTTCTCAAAATCAAAGAAAACTGTTGAAACGTCAGAAGCAGCATATAACTTTGAAAATGTAAGTTCAGCGATGTCAGTTGTTCCTACTGATATTAACACGGTGGAAATCTCTCTAAGCAGGCGGCAGGGGGCGCCGGCATGTCGGGCACTCCATCTTTACATCCATCCATCTTTGCAAACAACCAGAGTGGAAGAAATGCTCACAAGGTGTCACCTGTGAAGGGAGTGCATTAGACTGACTGCTTCAAAATGGGGAAAGTTGATTCAAAATGAAGACAGAGGTTATATTCAAATACCATGCAATCATTTGGTCGCTGAGAAAGATCAATAGCTGTCATGCAAATAACACAATCTGTCGCATGATTTGTATTTTGACCAAACCTTCTGTAGTAGCTGTATTTCTCGGGCAGAATCTGTGAATAATGAAGAAAGCTTGTTAAGAGTAGTCGTCATACAGATTCAAGGAAAACTGAAAAAGACGAGCTAACCCAACCTGACGAGGAATGAACCAGCGGGACCCAAGATAGTTCTGAATCAGAAGAATTGCAGCCTGAAGTCCAATAAATGCAGTCAGACACAAACACCAGCTCTTGTCTGGTTCAATGCGCATGAAGTTTTTTGGGCAACCAAATGTATATAATGGCACTGCCAGGCGTGTGACAGTTATCCCTAAGATATAATGAGGATGTAACGGTTTGCGGGAATCACGAATAACATTGGTAATTATCTGAGGTATCCAAAATGAGTACATGAGAAGAAGTATAGGTCTCAAATAATTATGGAACTGGTACATGAGCAGAATTCCTCCCACCAGGATCCCATCTGCAAAAAGTTGAATAATTAACCCAAATTTGAGCCATACTTCACAAAGGAACTCTTCACGTCACTTGAAACAATAGGAGAACTTATAACAAAAAATTACATCTTTCGACATGCTTCAACAATGGAGAGAACCATCATTGACCGGAAAGAAAATGGAAAGAACAAGAAAAATGTGGATACGGGAAGGTTGAATGTTTAAAGGTCTGAAAACAGATATCAGTACATAAAGTGACTTTTTCCATTTCATTACCCTAAATTTAATGTGCTCAACCTGAGATGATAATCCCAGCTGTAAGTGCATGGATTTATGTTGGCCCAAAAGCAAAAGATATCAAGTATAAGTGAAATTCTCAATTAATATATCAGTATTTTAATGAACACAATGGAAGTGCAGTCATTATACTGTTATTTATTATTTCAATAATATCGTCAAGCAAAATACATAGTATACCTTTTCTGATAATATAAGGGCAAAAATTGAAGCTATTACTGAGACTTGACTGTTAAAATTAAAAATTTTGTAACCCGGTGCTGACAGACCGCTGAGTAGAGATAGTTCCCTTTTTTTTGGGACCAAAGTAACTGCTGTCATAGTTCAATGGTTCAGGAATAACATAACATAATCATGAGTCCTGAGCTAGTGAGTGATGGCAAACCCATAGTGAAGAAATAAAAGCAAGGATTGCAGACATAATATTTTAATTTCAAATAATTACTTACAGAAACGAATGTATAAAGATGAAAGTTCACGCCTCATTGTCTCCCAGCCTTCCCCATTACTCAAAGGCCTATTTGCCTTCCATATTGCAAGAAGATATCTCATCTCAAATATCGAGAAGACCACAAACTTGAAAAAAGCAGCAGTTGCAAAAGCATTAAACAAGGATTCTGCATGGCAGAAACCAACAGTTACTGATCCAACGATGCAAAGAGGAAGATAATTGGCCACTCAAGCCTGCATCTAACAAATCTTTTTGCTTAATAATTAGGAGGGACTAAAAAGATATGCAAACATGAACAAATTTAGAAAAACTGGAAACTGCAATTTTCTGGTGCTCTCTTGGGACGTGATGATGCAGATGGAAAAGTTTAGACTAAAACAAAGTAAGATGGATTTTAGGGATTGCATTCCAAGCGAAAACATTAAGTTGGGTCGTGGAGTGCCAACAGACTTGTATAGTATAACCAGTCTCATTTATGAAGATTCAAGTAGTTATCTCCATTGGATTCAATGTTAAAAACAATATCTCTTTTCCATGGCCACAAGTTGTGGGCAATTTTTATTTTGCTAACGTATGTGCTTGTGCTTATAATAAGCAATTATCCAAAATGTCTACAATGTACGGATGAGATCCAAAATACTATCTCTAACATGCTTGATGCTTCCCTACCTTAAGCTAAAATTGAAGACCTGACCACTTAGTCATGAAGGCTATGACACCATGTCAAGGAACAATTTGTCACAAAAGCTTATGCTGTAAGGAAAATACTCCATCAAGACAAAAACCTACTAGCATCATAGCCTGCTAGCCCATAGAATATTTTAAAAGCACAATTAAAAAAAATTGGCATATTGCCAGTTAGAAAAGATATTATTATATATTTATATCTCTCCAAAGCTGCAACTCAATCAATAGGCATGTCAGGAGAGTGTGTCCAGGACCAATTTCTCACAAAAGCTTGTACTGCCCGGAAAAGTATTCTGTTATATCTCATGCAAGGCAGGAAAAAATCTAGTACCAAAAAAATTGCCATGATCCGAGTTGAAGAGGATAGTTTGATATATTTATATCACTCCAGAGCTGCAACCTCAGTCTAGAGGCATGCAAGAGATATATTTTTGTTTGTTTTCTCTAGTTTTCTTTGTAGGGCATTATCTCTATATTTGAAAAACTTACCAACTATTATTCCTGCAGTCAGATGTAAAAGGCAAAGATAAGCATCCATTATAGCCTGTTGGCCAATCATTATTTTTGAAACCTTAGCAGCCCCCTGAAATGGCATATAGGAATTATATTCATTCCCATAATTATTGTTGTGAAAAATGAAATCGATGTAAAGTACGTCTATTCAAAAGATAAAAAATTGCATTTTGATTCCATCCATTAATCTAACAAAATTTTTGAAGTAAACTCTTACAGATTGAGTGTTGCTATGTTCCATTTGCCGAATCAACAGAAGAACTTGCAAGAAAGAGATCTGATATAGGTACATTAAGGAACTCACAAAGTGGTGGACCACAATAGCATAACAGCACCATAAAGCTGAAAGAGCGCTTATGATTAAAGGATACAAAGGTGACCATCAAGGTGTAGTTCACTGCTTTGTTATAGTAGACCTCAATGTTAACAGAAGTTGCATTTAACATTAAAGGTGAGAAGCAATCCCCATCATCATCCACCGAGGGACTCTCCATCAACCCTTCTAGGTGGAATCGATCATGATCCCCATCTGTAGGACAGAAATTAAATATTCTTTCAGCAATAATGAGAATGCAAGTAATGAATATAAAATGGAGAAAATTTACTGCTTGGTGTAAATTCAGATCAGATACAATTGTCAACTATACTATTATTAGTACCATTTTTTGATGATGATCTGCGTGAAAACTGTGCTGCAATTTCAATATTACAATGTTTCTCCATGTCATATATTGGAGCTGAGGTAAAAAGGAAAAAATACGCAGTCACTACAAGATAGGCAAAAAAGAAAAAGAATGTTTTAGAATATACTAAAAAAAGTAAATAACTTACAGTGTGTTCTTCTCCTTGTCTTATCTCGTGAGGATTCTTGGAATACCTGAGATGAGAACAATCCAAGCTGTGCCAAGAAAAGCATATATGTGGAAGTAAGTACTCTGAATGCATATTGTAACATATATAAAAACTATACTTCTTTACAATCTTTTATTTATAGAAAGGATCTGTGTGGTGGTACTCTTCAAAATCAAAAGGATTTATTGAAACTATGGCATGGTGTCTAAGTTATTTTAAAACCCCATTTCAAGAACCCAAATGAGAGAAACCTTTTGAGAAGGAGATAAGAGAAAATTCTAATTTCTAACATCTAGTAATCTTGAATATGGCACTCAAAAATTAAAGCTGCATTATTACACTTCAAAGGCAAGAATTTCACTAGAACATCCTACAGGCCCCGGTAGAATTATATAACTACAAACATTGATTTCCAGCTTTAAAGATCAAGTAATAACGCTAAAAAAAGTAAAGAGTAAGCCAACAAACTGACAATCAGAAAATTTTGCCTATGAAGAGGATGACACAAATTTGGATAATAAAATATTCAATCATTCTTAGGACGTTTTTGGACTCCAAGAAGTGTAAAATTTGGAGGTAAACAATTCACTTCCTTATATTATGAAGCGACAGATAGATAATCAGAACGAAGTTTATTCCTACTGTATGGCATATAATCAGTATTAATAGTGAAATGATCAATGATAAATAAAAAATGATGTGTTACCAGATGATATGGATTAGATAAGAGATAATCTTCATCCTGATTTGAATTTCCCTCTTTTCCACTGCAATAAGTGGAATCAAAGAAATTCTTTAGACTACTCAGAAATCAATGAATAAAAGAAACTCTTTTGCATACTCAGATATCAGTCTTTAATATAAGGAAGGATATATGATGTTTCAATAGCAAATGGAATTATACTATCAAATGAAAAGAATTTAAACAATAAGAACAAAAACACACAAGAAGTGTTTCAAGGTGTAGTGTCATATTATGGAGAAATTAATGCTGAGAGATTTAAAATACATTAAGACTTAAATATTAACCCTAATTTATCATTAATTGAAATATTCATAATCTTATTTAAAGTTATGTGCTACATTTATAATGCATAATTTACAAGTAAGTAATATTAACTTCCCTAACATCAACTCATCTTTCATTACAACGTTCCAAGTACAACCAATTGCAAAGTTCAGGATACAAAGTCTCAAACTTTATACTTAATAGGCTATTTCTTCATGCTCACTAAGGACACACCAGTCAATGAGTTCATATATTTCATTCTTAAAATTCAAACCTGTCTTAGCTAATATTTATTACCTCATTACTACAAGGGAATAGAAAATATTTAATCATATATTGACCTGAACAATGTTATGTATAAGGTGTCCAATAGACTTGAGCTACACATCATATTAATAATGAGGCATCTAAGAATTCACCTGTTAGCTACCATTCGAAGCTGTTTAAAAGGCCATATATACACACCTTCCACTCTGATTTGAGCACCACCAACATTGAACTCACTGTCAAACACATCATGGAATATAACCACCCCCTAATAACATCAAATAACATTTTTTATTTTTAATATTATAATAATATAAAAACAGTAATAAGGATTTTCCCTAAGTAAAAGTGAAGTATAAGAGAATGACATTAAACTTTTTACCAAAACATAATGCTATGCAGAGAGAAGAATGGGTAATAAATTTGATTTTGATATTACCAAAATATGGTTTGCCGATCTAGATAAAACTTTGCTAAATGTGCACTAAAAGCATGAAATAAAAAAGAAAATAATACCCATAAATTCATTAACCGTAAAAAAAAACTTTGTACATAATATAATCCATGACAGAACTATGACCTAAATAGGTATCCTTTCTCTAGCTCTGAAATATGAATACAGATTCCATATCCAATATGTATGGTTCACTAGACCAAGCAAAACAGACTCTTGTCTGGCAAAACCTCTAGTAAAAATCAATTTTTTAAACCTTTAGAAGAAAGAGGCATGATTGATATGCTTTTTGCTCACAAATCAATGCATCAACTATCAAGTGCACAACTTCAAGAAATCATAGCATCAATTGATATTTCCAACATCTATGCCCATAAAATAGATAATCACAACCTTATTGCTCCATTATACTATAACAGTCTTCATCAAAAGTTGCAGTAATTTTAAATTAGAAAATAGAAAGAATATGAAGCCATAACATGGAAGAAAGCCAACTTCTATATGACATTGATTGTATTGTTCATCTCACCTTGACATAATGCACACCAGTTATTTTTGTGGCCGTACTAAACAATTCAATTACAGAATTTCCATTTGTTTTTCTAATGTCTGAAAATCTTGAAGAGCCATTTGCAGAACCTAAAAAATTCCATGTCCCTGCAACTCCAAAGGTCAACATACAGACATCTTCAAGTTCAGACAAATTTAAAACTCATTACACAATAAATTAGTGCGCAAGTTCACTCAAAAATATCATGCAACCATAGTAACATAAAACATGTTTTTGTTGAAGTATATAAATTCCATTTATTATAGTCTTCTAATAAACAATAATCAGCGCCGGAGCAGTTCAAACCCACAAGTTCATTGAAAGTGATTCACAGGATCAAGTGTCCTATAATATGCAGGGCCCCAGCCCTAGTGCCATAATTTCCTCACAAGAAACAATCTATCCAATGGCAGTTAAATATGCCTGCCTTACTAAAGCAATGTGTACAGAGCATATGAACTTTTAAATCCCCCAAAAAAAAAAAAAAGAAAAGAAAAGAAAACTGAGATGACAATTAAATCCAAATTTTTATAACAAAAAAAGGAAAGTTTACCAAAGAGAAGAGAGAATACCACAAAAACACTGGACAAGACATCCTAGTCAATAAAAAGAAACAAGATAACTAATCCATAAAGAGTGTGACCCCATTAAAAGGATTATGGGGAATCAAAAATTACAAATTTCAAGTGATTATGTTTTAAAGGACGAACTTTTTCGTCATTCATCAATCTGGGCTGTGATTACATCTAACATTTTCCCATCACAAAGATAAAGCCAAGCCACACATGCTTAGGAACAGTGAAGTATACAGACCTTTGTAAGTTCCTGTTATGTTCCATTGTGAAAATTGATCACTTTCATCTTTTGTTGAAAATAGCCACTGAAAGAAGTAATATCAATCAAACGCAGGTACATGTCTGTCAGATTTTTCCTTAATCATAATATATCAATGAGCAAAAAATATTTTGTTGTACATAAAAAGAAACCGTATATATGCTTTTTAAATAAAAATGATAACAACAGGATCAAGTCAATGTCCTTTAGATGCTGTAACATCAGCAACATTAGTACATTTGCAAATTTTCCGTTTCACATTCCACTTGAAGAATAGATGTATGCTTGAGCTATTTTTATTACGGGTGCCTTGGGTGAGAGCAACTATAAAACGCGGGAGCTAAGAATTGTCTGGAGATGCCGCAGAATCATTAGCAGATGTCCAATAAAAAACATCATTTGAGATGATATAGGTCCTACCTTGATCAAATTCTACTTAGCAGATTTATGATGATATCGAAGCAGGTTAAGAAAGCAATAATAATTGTTCTAATGGTTGATAATTGTATAATTCTTCTACCCTCCGAGCACATCAAGAAATAAGCACAAACTTTAATTTCAAATGTTAAACTTCTTGTTAAGTGGGACAGTTCTAATTATCCTATCAAGAAGTGTGGTTCCCATTACTAATTCCTTCATCTAGGAACCTAAGGTAATTGCTCATCCTATCCAGAAGTGTGGTTTCCCTCGCCAATGTGCAGAGTGCAACTGCATTTCCCCAAACCACCTCCCGCTTTAGTTTATTGGAAAAGAACATTCACAAACTTCTGAGCTTCAACTCGCAAAACAGGGGAGAAAATAGCAGCAGATAGGGGTTCCCCTAGTAGCATAAAACCAAAGTAAATTAAAATACAAGACCCAGTGACCAAGATGACGTTGAATAAACTTGAACCGTATTTCTAAGGATCCAAGTTACAATATGCATAGTAAATCACTCTGGTCAATTGGTAAAACGGTGATTAAAGACAAGCTATGATACAAACCTCATCGCTCCATGACCGAGTTCCTTCTCTTAATGGTCTCAGACCCGCCACAGGTCGAAGGAACAGTAGAACAACCCACCACACATACAAAATCTGGAATATAAACCCTAGTCCCTTCCTCTTAAACAACCGAAAGTTCAATTTTTCAGAGGCAACCATATCAAATCCTAAGCATAACATATCGAGAATTCAACTCCAATTGGACAAGCCTCTTCTTAGTCGAAGCTGATTGCACAGAATCCAGGAGAATAACCCGAAGCTCCTCATAGCAAATAACTAAAAAGAACAAGGGGTTGCTTCAAAAGGAGCGAAACACTAGTGCTATCCGGCGCGCAACGACGAGTCACAACATGATCAGAAACGGAAAGTGAAAGCCCAACGATAAAATAGACCACCGAAGGCAATTTCCAAAGTCAAGGCTTCCTTCCTCCGCTTAGTTCTGACCAATTGCAGTTCACGTTATACTAAATTATTATATACAATAATAATTGGAAAACAAAAAAGATCATATTTTTCAACTGAGGGAGATTTTCTTTATTGAGTTCTCAGACAGCGGTGGTTGGCAGGCGCGCTACCCCGTTTTTTTTTTTCTGAAGGCGCGCTACACTGGTTTTGGTAACCGAGGTCAGTCTGGAAGTAGAGAAGGGAATATCTCACGCTATCTGATGGAAGTGAAACCACGCTCCGATCAAGCAAAGAGCAACAAAAGATTCAGCGGTGGTTACCCTCGGTGAGAGATATGCGTGGCTTTCACTTGTGGGTTGTTAGAGCGTCGGTCTGGATTAAAGTTACGAGTTAGTTGCCACAATATAAAGGTTAAATAACATAAATCTCACGAGAGAAAAACATAAATACTTTTTTCTCATAAATCAATAAAAATAGTTAAAGTCAATAAAATAGTAATTTTTAATATTATCTTTACTAATTGTACTAAACTCTAATATTATATCACTCTGGTCTTATTTATAAGTTTAGTTTGACAAAAAAAATTGATCCTATTTATAAATTCAGTTTCATGTAATAAATGAGATTGTGACAATTTTACCCATATTAATTATATCCATGAAAGTAGAGAGAGAAGAAACAGTTGAAAAATACCCAATCATAAATTAGGGGAAAGTTGAAAATTTACCCCCCATAATCATTGTGTCAACTACCTCTCCTTGATATGTAAAATTTGGTCAAAGTGGACTTATAAATAGGACCAGAGTGATATTAATTATTACCCTCACCCACTACCCTTATTAACTATGGGCATACATAAAAAAAAAATTAATACTTCTTCGGAACAAGCAAGTGCCTTATAAAAAGAACCAAATAAACTTACTAATTGGTGCCTTATAATAAGGACCAGAGGGAATATAATGATAGTTCATAAGAAAATAATAAATATAATTTATTATTGATTATTCCATAATTCCCTTTTTTTATATGTCTTCATAATTCACTGATTAAGTAATTATATTCTTTTTAATAGCATGTCCCTCAATTTTAGGAGATGTAATTTATCGATCTTTAATTATAGGCTTAAGGTGCAGATTTGCCAGCGAACTATTACCCGATGAGCATCTAGCACAAAAAACAATTGAGGGGACCAAATTGGCCAACGAACAATTAAAAAGTGAAGAAAAACACAATTTGGTGTAGATTCGCCAACGAACTATTACCCCGTCACTGTATTGGTGTCTCCGTCTTCCATTGACTGTCACAGTGTCGGCGACGTCGGCGTCTCCAAAGCTTCCATTGTTGCTGGGTGTTCCACTCACCCTCTTGAACTCATTCAACATCCACGACTTTTCGGCCAAGACGCGCCTTGCACCCCGGTTGCATCCTCTCGATGCCACAGCAAGAACCGCCGCCGCCACGCGCCTGCTCGCATGGGTCTCATCTCTGTTGATGTTTGCCTTATCCAACAAGAAGGTTTAACCGCTCTTTTCTCCAGCGTCTCCGCCACCGTCCTACGCCAGTGCTCATATTTTAATGTAATTGTGATAGTTGTTTTTTTTAATAGTTATTTGGTACTTTTTTCACTTTTTAATAGTTCGTTGGCTAATTTGGTCCCCTCAATTGTTTTTTGTGCCAGATGCTCCTCAGGTAATAGTTCGTTGGAAAATCTGCACCTTAACCCTTAATTATATTACTTTCTTTATATGATTTTTTTAGGTAAGAAGAGGGTTACAAAATATTCTTTTAATGGGCGAACAGATGTTTTTAGCTAAAACATCTCATGGGTTATTTTTTGGAAAAATTACACTCAGGTCCCAAGAAAAGAAAAAAATTACAAAAAAAATCCCTTGAAATCACAAAATTACAGAAAAGTCCCAAGGAATTTTTTTTTGTAAATACATACATTTCCTGTTGTAAATGGTTTGAGACTTTTTTTATATTATTTGTACGGAATTTTTTAAATGTTGTTGTAAATACATACATTTTCTGTTGTAAATGGTCAGGTGTTTAATGTTGTTGTAAATATATACATTTCCTGTTATAAATGGTTTGAGATTTTTTTTTTATTCCGTACAAATAATATAAAAAAGTTCCAAACCATTTACAACAGGAAATGTATATATTTACAACAACATTTAAACATCTGACCATTTACAACAGGAAATGTATGTATTTACAACAGAAAATGTATGTATTTACAACAACATTTAAAAAATTCCGTACAGATAATATAAAAAAAGTATCAAACCATTTACAATGTATGTATTTACAATAGAAAATGTATGTATTTACAACAAAAATTCCCTTGGGACTTCTGGGTAATTTTATGATTTTAAGGGATTTTTTTGTAATTTTTTTTTTTTTTGGGATCTGAATGTAATTTTCCCTTATTTTTTTATAGTCCTGGTCACTCTTCACCTATCAAGTAAGAGGGTTGGAGTTTGATGAGAGAATATGAGTGTGGAGCGTTTTTGTAATGCTTTGCTGAGCTATTAATGGAATCCAATATCCAGTATTTTACCAAAAGAATGATGAAATGAAGCATTTTGGAAAAAAAATCTGTCCACTTTCTATCATAAATATAAAATATAATTTGTATATAAACTATGTCTTATATTTAGGACTGGAGGAATACCCTATAAGTGTCCAGGAAAGAACGCCTTTTTTGTCAACTTTTTTAATTATTATTGATTTGAATTTCCTATTTAAATATATTTTCATGCTTGTTATGAATTAATAATTCTCATGGCAAAAAAAAAAGAAGAAGAAGCAATTCTCCATTTTGTCCCCGACCATTTATGTGAATATTTTAATAATAAGGATAACCAATCAATTTATACTATCAATTAAAATTTGACATATTATATGTAACAAGTACTGGTGCCCTACAAAGTTCCTATCTATGCATTATCTTAATTATGTACTAGTTAGCTATAGGCGTGAGCACCTATATATGTATTTTTATTTTAGGGTAAATGTGCAATTTTACACATGTAGTTTACCCCCGGGAGCACCCAGCACCACGAACTTTTTTTTGGAACAAAAGTACACATGAAGTTACGTTTTGGGAGCGTCCAGCACTACGAGCGTTAGTTGACCGTTAACTTAGATGGAACGCTGACGTGACGCTTATTTGGACTGACACGCTGACGTGGACGTTGATGGTAAATAAAAAAAAGAAAAGAAAATTATCATTTTGCCCTTAGTTTTAAATAAAAATTACCCTTTTACCCTTAGTTTTAAATTTAAAAAAAAACTAAAAATACCCCCTCCCCCGGTGGGCCCCATCACCGGCCACCCCACCGCCGGCAGCCAACCACCGCCGCGGCCGGCGGTCGTCGGCGGTGGGGGGCCGGTGGTGGGGCCCACCGGGGTAATTTTAGTTTTAGTTTTTTTTAAAAACCTTAGGGCAAAAGGGTAATTTCACCTAAAACTAAGGGCAAAAGTGTAATTTCACCCGCGTTACTGTTCACTTCCATCCAAACTAACGGTCAACTAATGCTCGTGGTGCTAGGCGCTCTCAAAATGTAACTTCATGTGTACTTTTGCTCCAAAAAAAAGTTCGTGGTGCTGGGCGCTCCCGGGGGTAAACTACATGTGTAAAATTGCACATTTACCCTTTATTTTATTTTGCTCACTTACATTTTCCCAAAAGCATACTGCATTGAGAGAAAAAGAGAATTTCATAAAAACTTTGAAATTATTTAAATTTAAATTAATGCTTTTTCACTCAAACCGCCTATAATAAATGACAATGCAAAAACATAATCCAAACAAATTAGAATAAAATTAGGAATGTAAAAGAAATTAGAAAATAATCTTCAATAAATTATATTTATTGATTAATGGATTCAAACTAAATCCCTGAGTATTTATTAAGTTTTTGTTTGCAAAAAATGTGATTTTAAATTATGATAATTATAGGGATAAAATAAAATTTAATTATGAAGGAATATAGAAACAAAATGTGTTATTTAAAAACAAAACAAAATTTAAGAGTGTTACCACGTGTATTATAGAATATATAGATATAGATAGATATTAATTAAACACACTATGAGAAAGGAGGCAGCGGGCTTTTCAGGGGGTATTTGGTTACTTTGGGAGTTAGATGACCTTAAAGTGGACGTTCTAAAGCTAGATGAGCAAGTTATACATTGTAACCTGCGGAAGGGTGATGATGAGTTGTTATTATCAGCCATTTATGCCAGTCCTACTGAGCACCGTTGGCGTGAGCTTTGGGAATTGCTAAGTGGCTTAGCCAAAGATATTGTTGTCCCATGGCTGCTGGTGGGGGATTTCAATGAAATTAAGACCCCATTGGAGCAAGCAGGTGGAGGGAGAGTTAATGAGACGAGGTGTAGGTATTTCAACAACTGGATACAAGATTGTCAACTCATTGATGTGGGGGCTAAGGGCCCTTTCTATACTTGGAAGGGACCTAAATGGGATGGCCTTGAAAGGGTCCACAAAAGACTAGATAGGTGTCTTCGTAATGTACAGTGGCAAGGAAAATTTGTGCAAGCTGAGGTTCGAGTAGTGCCAAGATTATGCTCAGATCACCACCCTCTATTGGTAATTTGAATGGTTTGGACGGGGGAAATAGAGGTAGACAGTTCAGGTATGAAGCGGCATGGCAAATGCATGGAGATTTTGAAAAGGTGTTGACTATTGTAACGCCCCAAATTCAACATCCGAAAACTTGGCCAAAATGTTTAGAATATCTCCAATAAGGATAATTAACATCTAAATCATTAAATTGCATAATAGAATTTATAGTACAAATCCAAAATATGTTACCAAAATATTTTAGAGTTTAACACAATGCGGAAGTCTTAGGGTCATGACAAATAAAAATAACATAACATAAGCTATAGGAGTATAAAAGAGCCTTCAAAGCTCACTCCATAGGTGTCTTCCATTGCTCCCTACTAGGATATTCACCTAAAAAATGTTAATAAGGGATGGGATTCCACGTCACAGTAACTACTGAACATTCTACCATACACAGACAAATCACATATGACAAAAAACTGGAGATAATAAAATACCTTGATTTATATTCATTTATATTTTTCCAAAAATTATCATAAAAAGATTTTACAAGAAGATTTATCATTTTATCAATTTGAACTGTACAGTAATATATCATGCAATATGCAACCTCCCTTATATCCTTTTCCATCCTTATACCACTGACTCGAGCCATAGGCTAACACATAGTCCAACAGAAACACATTCATGTGACTGAATTGTTCCAAGCTCACCAAAACTTAAGATATACCCGGCCAAAAGTATAGAGCTTAAGTATGAACTATGACTCCCCTCCTTTAAAAATAATAACTAAGGAGGTGTCACATGTCCCACAACTCCAATGCAATCCCGACCAAAGGAAAACATGGAAGAAGGGGCCCTGAAAAATACCAACCACTGTGCACCAAGTGGTGGCATAAAATCCTATCATACCGATTCCTCCAAACTCCAACCCATCACAAATACAACCGCCATGATAAATGTATTCATTCAAAAATAATGCATTACACTTCCATTTATATCAAATAAAACCATAGAAATTCATGAACAATAAACAGTATCACTGTACGTATTCGTGAATAGTAATCACTATGTGTATACGTGAATAGTAAATAGTAAAATACTGTATGTATACGTGAATAGTAGATAGTAAATTAGTATGTATAAGTGAATAGTAAAATACTGTTTATGTATAAGTGAATAGTAAATCGGTATGCATAAAATACGTGCAAATAGTGCCATGTATGAAATACAAATACAAATCTAAAATTCCCATAGCAGAATCTTAAAACCTTATAACCCATAAAATATTTTATCATATATATTAGTCTAAAAATAATAGTATAATCATAAATAAATAAATATTTATAATCATACATAATTCACAAGTATAAGGAAGAATATTCAGAGTTACCTGTTACTCGCTAACTCTCAAATAATCACCGAAAAGCAACTACCGGTATCCCCAAATAATTATTACCTTACTCTCCTTCTCTCTCTTTTGTCTCTCTTTTCTCACCCTCCCTCGGACCTCTGTGTGTGAGTACAAGTGTGTGTAATGTGTGAGTTGTGTGGGAGCCTGGTGGGGGTATTTATAATCCCTCCACCGAAATAATCAGGAGCTGCGCCCGGATTAATGGGGGCACCGCAACGCTCGCTCCCCATTAATTTCAAAAAGGATGGGCGCCTCCTCCCCATTTTCAAATGGGGTGGGACCCACCTATGATTAATATTTTTTTTCCTTTTCTTCTTTCCCTTTCGTCTCTTCCTTCCTCATTCTCCGTCACTTTTTATATAATAATATAATATAATAATGATATAATATTATAATTTGTTTTCTCTCTTCCTATTACCGTCAGACGAACAAATGAGAACCAAGTAGTAGCTACGAGATGTAAAGCAGATAATAATAAAATAATATGTACAATTGCAATTGTAATATAGTTTGAAAAGTCAACATTTGTGGCTATAAAGGAGGAATGTGAAAGCTACAGGAAGATACAAAAAATGTAATAATAATATTTTAATAATATATGTATATATTATATATATTATTAATTTTTATTTTATAACTGTATATCTCCTTTAAACCTCAAAATACTTAATAAATAATCCTAAAAATACTTAATTACTATTAGAAAAATTGGGATATTACAGTAGCTGGCAAGGGGAGAATGAGGTACATATAAAGCTACCTGCCTTACAACAGTCCCTTATATGGTGGAATAAGGAGGTTTTTGGAAGGATTGAAGGAAGGAAAATAAGCTTACTTAATAGGCTTTATGGTATCCAGCGATGCCTTGAGCGAAGATCTAATCATTTTTTAGTGAATTTGGAGTTAGAATTGGAGGAGGAACTATTACATACCCTTAGACAAGAAGAGGTGCTTTGGTTTCAAAAATCTAGAGGGAGGTGGTTGGTGGATGGGGACCGCAATACAAGATACTACCATATGAAAACCCTTTGTAGGAGGCGGAGGATTAAGATTAGCATGCTTAAGAGGGATGATGGGATCTGGATCAAAGAGGATCAGGAGATTGCTGGAATGTTTCAACATTTCTATAAAAGTCTTTTTGAGGAAGATAGGAGGGTCAGCTTGTGGAGTCTCACTAAGCAAAGGTGGGGTCAGATAAATGAATTCAAATTGAGGAATGTAGGGAGGGAACCAAATGGAGAAGAAATTAGAAGATCATTTTTTCAAATGGGGGGTTTTAAAGCCCTGAGAAGCGATGGGTATCTACTTGTATTCTATCAACAGAACTGGAGGATTATTGGTTGGTCGGTGGTTCAGTTCATCAAAGAATTGTGGAGTAATCCGGCGAGAATCAGGGATATCAATGACACCTTGCTAGTCCTAATTCCAAAAGTGGATCACCCAGAGGTGGTGAGTCAATTTAGGCCTATTGCCTTGTGTAATGTCCTTTATAAAGGACTCTCGAAACTAATAGTGAATAGGTTGAAACCGATCATGAATAGCTTGGTGTCCCCTTTCCAATCAATCTTTGTCCCTCGGAGGAGCATCCATGATAACATAATAATTGCTAAGGAGCTAGTTCACTCTATGAGTAAGTTGCAAGGTAGAAAAGGATATATGGTGATTAAAATAGACCTTGAGAAAGCCTACGACAGGATGGGGTGGAAATTCATTGGTGAGGTGTTGGAAGAAATTGGCCTTGATGAGCATTTGCGAAGAGTGATTATGAGCTGTATTAGCTCGCCTAACATGGCTATTATGTGAAATGGTGTGAAAGGAGAAGTCTTTGCACCATCTAGGGGGTTGAGACAGGGGGACCCTCTGTCCCCTTATTTGTTTGTTCTTGGTATGGAGAAGCTAACCCATTTAATTATTGATTGTGTGAACAGCGGCAAGTGGAAACCTATGCATTTGGGTAGGAATGGCGTTGAACTCTCGCATCTACTCTTCGCTGATGATCTACTGCTCATCTGCGAGGCTGATATGGATCATATGGTCTCGGTTATGGGAGTGCTGGAGGAGTTTGGCGTTATGTCTGGGCAGAAGGTAAACACTCAAAAAACTAGTATTTACTTTTCAAATAATGTTGATAGGTGGAAATAGAGAGAAGTATGTGAATACTCTGGATTTAGAAAAATGGAGGATCTAGGAAGGTATTTGGGGGCCTTTTTGATGAGAGGGAGGGAGAGCAAGAGCAAATTTCAGTTTCTAATCGAAACAAACTGAGTAGTTGGAAGATGCAGTCCTTGTTGCTTGCTGGTAGATTGACTTTAGTGCAATCGGTAACTAACCAATTGCCTATCTTTTCTATGCAACACTCTCATATTCCAGTTGGTGTTAGAAACCAATTGGAAAAAATCCAAAGAAACTTTATTTGGGGGAGTGAGGAAGGGAAGAGGAGAGTGCATGCTGTCAGTTGGGAAACGATCTGCAAAGAGAAGAGGAATGGTGGCCTTGGTTTGAGAAACCTTGAGGTTATGAACGATGCTCTAATAGGAAGAATTGCGTGGAATATTCTTGCTAACCCCAATAGTCTTTGTTCAAAGATTCTTGTTGGAAAATATGGGAGAAATAAGGAGCCGAGTAAGGAAGCTATTGCTATGAAGTCAGTTTCGGAGGTGTGGAAACATCTAGTCAGGATCTGGCCAGCGGTACTGGACAAGCGCTGTTGGGAGATCAAACCATATTTTTATATGATTTTTCGTGATTAAATTGGGATTCTTAATGCATTTTCTGGGACATTATTGCATAATTAAACACTAATTTGAGTTAGGGACATTTGTATTGAATTAAGTGAAATTAGGGGCAAAATGGTCATAATTTATTAATTATTCATGCAAATGATTTCTTGGAATTTTGATGCTACATTGTGTTTAATCTTGCATTGTAGGTGTTTAAGAAGGAAATTTGAGATTTTTGAGGATCAGAATTAATGTCAGAAAAGGTCCTAAATTACTGTCAGAGAAGGCCCTGAATTACTGTCAGAGAGGGCCCAAAAACTGAAATCATGTCAGAGAAGGCCTAAATTGCTGTCAGAAAAGGGCCCAAAATCAGAGAAAATGTCAGAGAAGGCCCAAACGTAAAACTCAGCGTTTTTGATCAAATAATTAGGTTTCCTTCTTCATTCCTGGAGAGAGCAGCGCCGCGGAACGAATTTTTTTGGAGAGGACTCGATAGAATCAGGGGGAACGAACAGGGGTCTTCGTTTTGGTTTCGGATTCAGCAAACGGACCTTCTTCTTCTTCTTCCTCTTCTTTCTTCCTCCACCTTCCCTCACATTCAGACCGTCCTTCATCATCACCGGACTGGACCAGCGCCGCGGACGAAGTAAAACGGAGGAGAACGAGCAGCGAACGAAGAGGAGGCTTCTTGGACTCTTTTTTGCGATTCGGCCAGAGGATTTTCGGACCTTGACACCTTCGATTCCTTCATCATCGTCCTTCTCCAGATTCCGGCGAAATCTGTGAATTTTCCGGCGAGTTCTTGAATTTTCCGGTGAGAAATTCCCAGATTCCGGCCAGTTCTTGAAGTTTCCGGCGAGTTTGTCCTATGGCTGGTTCACTTTTACAGATTGTGTTGGACTTTTTAATGGCTATGTGTAGCTAAACCTTTGGTTCTTGGTGATGGAGAATTGTGGCTTGAGTATTTGTGCTTTGGGGAGTTATTTAATTCAATCTTTTGCTTAGATAATCTGTTTGATTTCCTTATTTAGGTTTATCATCATTTAGTTGTGAGACTTGGATTGCTGTTATGTGTCCATGTGGATTGGTTATTGTAGTTTTAATTGGATGATTATTTTGGAGTTCATATTTCTATATCTCTTTATAAGCTTGATAAAATTATGCTTGCTGTCATGTTTGTGATTAGTAATCATAGTTGATTTTAGCTTTTGAATGGTTCGTTAGAACATTCTAATTGAGAAGAACAATTTGTATCATCCCAATTTAAATTACACATTAAGTGGATCTTAACAATATCTCAAGAGGTAGTAGTTTGCTATGTTTGTAGGAGCTACTACTAATTGAGATTATTGGACTCAAGTGTTATCTTGAGGTTGTTCTTTAGACTTAATGAAAGTTTAACTCCAATATATATTTTTTAAGCAATGATAGCCATCTTCTTCATTACCAAGAACATTCATCATTAATCCCTTTTAATCCAAAGCATTCTTCACTATTTTCCAAAAATACCAAAAAGAATAGAATTAGTTTCTTTATATTTTTATGAATTTTAGTTTAGAGAAAATCAATTTCAAAACCCCTTTTCTAACCATGTTTTTAGCACTTAGTTTAACCTAGGGAATTCAAAATAAAAGGCTCCTTGATAAGAGAACGATCCCGAGTTATTTGCACTATATTGCATTTAAATTTGTGGTAAATTGTGATTTGACCCTGAGGCGACTAAGGTTTCCGTCAAATCAGCTAGGAAATGGAGACCGGGTTAATTTTTGGTTCGATAAATGGCTAGGAGATGGGAGTGTGTTAGCTGATCATTGCATTGATTTCTTAATTGAGGATGCCAAGGGAAGTACAGTGAAGAGTATGGTCAACGCTGAGGGTTGTTGGGAGGTTCAGAGATTTCAAGGCTTAGTCAGTTCTGATGGTTTGCAGAAGGTCCTGGCTGTGGCTCCTCTGGGGGATGCTCATGGGGAAGACATTATGAAATGGGGAGAGGCTCTACATAATAGGTACGTGGTTGCTGATTTGTACCATTCTTTGCGAGCCGAGTGTGGTCTGGGGGAGAATGTGTGGAGTGTTTTGTGGAGGTGGAAGGGCCCGAAGAGAATTCAAGTGTTTTTATGGAAAGCCATACATGACGGTTACCCACCAGAGATAGACTATGTTGGGAGTTAGTGGTCACTGTACCTTCTGTAATGAGCCAAGTGAGAACTTGTTTCATGTCCTCCGGGACTGTCAGACGACTAGGGAATTGTGGCTGGAACTAAAATGGGGTATAATGGAGGATGAGTTTGTGAACCTGCAGGGTAGGGATTGGTTTGGGGTCAATCTGTCTAAAGGAGGGGAGGACTGGAGTTTACGTTTTAGCATCACATGCTGGCTGTTATGGAGTTGGCAAAATAGGAGGCTTTTTGAGGAAGGGTTTGTTATGCCAGTAAGCAGAAGGAGAGTTGTAGATTGGCATATGAAGGAAATAAGGCAGGCAAGACTGGATTTTGGCAAGGCTAGAGTTAACAAAGTAGAAGCACATATCAGTTGGGTGGCACCAATAGAGGGGTGGGTTAAACTGAATACTGATGGTGCTTTCAAGGGGGGGAGCAATAGAGCAGGATGTGGGGGCTTAATACGAGGAAGTAATGGGAGGTTCCTGTGTGGGTTTGCAAAGAGGCTGTGCGTGAACTCGGCCATAAAGGCTGAACTGAATGCTGTATTAACTAGCTTAGAGGTCGTTGTGTGTCATTCCTTTGATAGTGTTTGTGTTGAAAGTGATTCTATATCAGTTGTTAAACTGCTACATAAGCTGTAGTGTGAAGATACAGACGTGCCGAGACTATTAGCAGATATCAGATCCATGCTGCAAAATTTTAGTAGAATTAGATTTGTTCATGTTTTTAGGGAGGGCAATGCATGTGCAGATGCTTTAGCCAATTTTAGTTTAGTGCAGGAGGAGAGTCATGTTGTATTTGCTAAACCTCCTCATTTTCTAGCTTCGTTTATGTCCAGTGATTGTATGGGTGTTTCTCGCCCAAGACTGATTCTGATACAGGAATAATAATGGGTTGAGTGCCCCGCTTTTCATCAAAAAAAAAAAAAAACATATATACTTTTTGTGAAAATTTCACCTGACCCCATCGTACTTGGATAATTCTCAAAAGCCCTACAACATTTTGAAACATTATTGCATATTGCAGTCTTACGAGGAAGTGAAATTAATTTGAGGAAGGGAAAGACAAAAATAACCCTCCTCAAATTACCTCATTGTATTGATATGTTGTTTGTGAGTATTTTCTGAAAATATAATGAGAATGAAAATGATATATTGATATAGATTAAATATTTCAATGAATACTTTGAAATGTTTATTGAGATTGAGAAAGTTATTATGACGTTTATGGGTATCTTGATAGAAGTTGCCTTGTGGAACCTCTTGATTTGGATTGTGATATATGTGTGTGTGTGTTGAGAATTGAGATATTATGGTATACATAAGAAAATGATTTGAATAACATGATATGAATGTGAAAATCCTGAGAAATTCCTATTAGACTATTTATTGATAATTATTGTGATAATTGGATTGAGATGAGATGAAGTAGTAGTGTCTTCTACCACGGGGTTTAGCCTCCATTGATACATAATGGTTGGCTTTCTACTGTCTCACTAATTCAATGAGGGACTTTCCCACTGGTTCAATGAGAGGATGTGACACCTCATTAGTTTAATGAGGGAAAATGACACATGGTTTGAACATGCACTTTGTGGATTTTGACCAGTCCTCATGAGCTTTTGAGTGGTCAGTAACATAGGTAGTAACTTAGCTCATGGGTTTAGTTGATTGAAATAAGTCAATTCAGTTGGATTGATGGAAGGCAACATGAGAATTGCGATATGTTGTGATACGGAAATTGTGATATAGAAATTGTGATATGTTGTGATACGAAAATTGTAATATGATGTGATATGGAAATTTGATATATTGTGATACTAAAATTGTAATTTGTTGTGATGTGGAAATTATGATATAGATATTGTGATATGAAACTTGTGATACATAAATAGTGATATAGAAATTGTGATACGGAATTTGTGATATGAAATTTTGTGAATTATACGTCTAATACTTTGTTATATAAATTGTTTCATATGGTACATCACGAGCACATATTAACATGTATAATGAGTTGGATAACTGGTTATTAAGGCTTTTGTCTCACCTCGTTGATTTAACATTTTCAGGTAATAGCACATTATTGTGCTTCGGAAGGCTTGAGAGGCTTTATTATTATGATAAACTTTGTAAAGCCTCCTCCTTTCCATTTATGTGATGAATTATTGTGTATTGCTACTGTAGGGCTCATGCTGCATGCTCTGATATGATATTATGGTTTTGGGTTATACTGTTTTCTATCGTGGATAAGTAACTCAAGTGAATATTTGAGAAAATTGTTATTTAAGTATTTTGAAAATTGAGTTTGATATAGGGCTTGAGATCGAATGATTATATTCTGGACTTCGATAAATCTAAGGTATAAGTGTGTTGATTAATTATGATTTAGTTTGTGAAACTATGAAATGATAAATTTTAAATGACTAATTTATTCTTTTCCATCTTGGATATATATTTGCAGTGATTTAAATCCTCTATGATCATGGTAATTTTTTCAAATGGTTGAACTCTTTTTTTACCATGATCAACTTTCGAAAAATGAGATGTAATCTTTTCTATTATAGTAGACCTTCAAGTTTAAGTTTTTCCTTTTTACGCCATATTGTTATTCATTATCAGAAGATTTGATTAACTATACGGGGAATTTAATTTTAAGGAAAGAATTTTAGAACATTCTCATTTGCATAATTTTTTTTACTATCTACCGTCATTTTTAACCTACCAAATTCAAATTTTCCCATCAAAATATATTTCATTTTCATTATCTTCCCTTCATTTCCACCGCAACCAATTCTTCTTATCAAATGGTTTTGTGTGTGTGTGTATGTGTTTTTCACAATGATAAACATGTGAAATTCATATTGTCTAGATAAGTGATACAATTTCAATATTTATTTGTACGAAGATATAATTTTTTTAAATTTATATATTTTAAGTTATAAAATTTATTTTATAAAAATATGATATTTAAAAAATTATGCTTTATTTTGATTTTTAGATTAGGGGTACATCAACGACTAGAGTATGCTCTTAGTCCTTTAAGTTTACCTGAGCTATACTTTTAGTCCCTAAACTTTATAAAATATATTTTTAGTCATATAATTCTAACATTATTAATGTTGTTAACAGAAAACGCTGATGTAACAAGCTTAAGTGATGAATTTGTAATTAAATGTTATTAATATTTAACTTAAATTATGTGTAAATTGAAAATTTTAAACATCTAATGAAGCTGTCAATATTAGAACTTCGAGTGTATTAAAAAAATTAGTTTAAAAATATAAGTATATTATTTTAATAATCTAAATATCAAAACCTTATCTCATTTGCAACGATTTGTGGATTTATTTTAGTTTAATAATCTAATTATATGATACTAAAAAGGGATAAGGGTCTTAAATGCCATAAAAGTTTTCGCTGAGGAGCACTGGGTGGACGAAAGTTTTTTTTGGACCAAAATTGCCATGGAAGTTCACAAAACGTAGCAATTTTGCCCCTCCGTTAATTTTGGTTGTTAAGTTTAACTGAGTGCATACGTGGAATGCCACCTTATCAATCAAATAAGAGTTAAGCATCATTTTTGCCACGAAAGTTTTCGCTGAGGAGCAATTTTGCTCCGGAAGTTTACGAAACGTAGCAATTTTGCCCCAGAAGTTTACAAAACGTAGCAATTTTTCCCTTATGTCCCCAATATTAAATTTGACTATTAAATCAGTCAAAGAACACACATGTCATGCCTTGAAAATGTCGAACTTGGAGCCAAAGAGGGAGATCCTTGAAACGTTGAGCTCAAGGCGGCCGAAATTTGTGAAGTCGAACTGGACAAAGGAACTGAAAGGTCTGTCACAAAACTCAGAGGAAGCATCACTTATGATCTAAGCGAATGAAACGCAAAACGAGAAATCATTTGTCGAGATCAAACCAATATTTGGGACAAATCAATAATGAATTGTCTCAAATATTGGTTTAATAAGCATCATTTAAAATCGCTAGAATTTTTAGGAGCAGTATAGATTTACCTTGTGGGACAGGGTGGGTGGCCTAGATCAATCTATACAAAGGTAAATACTATAACTATTGATTTGTCTTATTGAACCAATTTTTAGGATAATTCATTTCTCGTTTTACGTTTCATTCGCTTAGATCATAAGTAATGCATGCTTCCTCTGGGTTTTGCGACAGACCTTTCAGTCCCTTTGACCAGTTCGACTTCACAAATTTGGGTCGCCTTGAGCTCAACGTTTCAAGGATCTCTGACTCCAAGTTCGACCTTCTGAAGGCATGACATGTGTGTTCTTTGATTGATTTAATAGTCAAATTTAATATTGGGGACAGAAGGGCAAAATTGCTATGTTTTGTAAACTTCCGGGGCAAAATTGCTCCTCAGCGAAAACTTCCGTGGCAAAAATGATATTGAACTCTTATTTGATTGATGAGGTGGCATGCCACGTGTGCACTCAGTTAAACTTAACGGTTAAAATTAACGGAGGGACAAAATTGCTACGTTTTGTGAACTTCCATGGCAATTTTGGTCCAAAAAAACTTCCGTCCACCCAGTGCTCCTCAGTGAAAACTTCCATGGCATTTAAAACCCTAAACCCTACTAAAAAAATTAAAACTTAAATATGTTTTATTAGCTGCACAATCATCACTTAAATTTGTTGCGTTAATATTTTCTATATTAACGATGTTAAAATTATAAGACTACAAATATACTCGATAAAGTTAAGAACGAATAGTATACTCAAGAAAAATTTAAGGGCCCGTTTGGATCGTGGAAAATGGCGTCATAGAATAGAAAAATGGGGATTTTCCAATGGTGGTGGGTGTTGGGATCAATATTCTGTCTGAAAACATTTTATTGCTTTTGCCAATTTTCAATCGGATGAATGAAAATGGGTTCCTACCAAAAATGGTGTGAACCCATTTCTAGTGCCTTAGAAAAACCACCAAAGACCCAAATGCCCCTTGATTAGCAAGCACCAAGTCGAAATGCGGCTTTCTGAAGGAAACTTTGATTATCGCTTTCGAGAACCATCTGGATGGAAAAAAAGCCAAGATCATCTGAAGGAAACTCTGATTCTTGTCCTCGACGTCGAACTTCTTGAAGATGGAGTTGTATAGCTAGGTGAGCTGCTCCGGCGAAGTGGCCACGTCGATGCTGAAATGGGTCTCGATTAGCCTCATGGACTCGAACGCCTTCTGGAGCTCCCCTCTCGACAAAACACTGTCATTGTTAAGATCTAGCGTCTTGAACTGCTCCTCTGCGCTCTTGCTGAACTATTCCTCGTCGCTAAAGAAGTCCCTCACTGTCGTGTTGTCAATTATTCCCACTCCCATCTCTCCCTCCCTCCCTTTCTCTCTTTCTCTCTCTTACTATGAAATGGTGTGACTGTGTGAATGTGGGCAAATGACATTCATTGTATGCTAAGAGTTGTTGACACTCGAGGAGCTGAAATGCTTCATACTCGAGTGCAGATTTTCAGCATTCGAGTTCTAAAAATCTACACTCGAGTTTGCTTCAAAAGGTACATGAATTGTGCACTTTAGGTGTGCATACTTGAAGTGCACACATCATACATCAAGAATATATTTCGTGTGGTTTAAAATAATATTTTATTCTTAAAGGTAAAATAGTATTTTGATTCATTTTCTTTCAATCAAACAAAATTTTTCTTATCAACTCATTTTCTTTTCTAGTACGATCCAAACACATTAATATAAAATATTTTCCATTTTGTTCTATTCTTTTCATTTTCATTCCTATCTATTTTTTTGATCCAAATGGGTAAAAGACTAAAGATATATTTTAACCTAAAAAAAAAAATGCCATTAGAATATAGGGTACCCTAGAATTACATTATACTTACGGTCATGTGATGAATACACACACTCACGAGGCCGCGAGGGCGGGCCGGAGACCGCTGGGGAAGTCAGACTCAGAAGATTCCGAATTGAACAAAAGGAGCCAAAAGTGGAGAAGCAGAGTCGCAGACTGTGGAGTTAGCAGGGTTCCCGGTGATAATGGACGGTACGGGGAAAGGGACGGTTACTCCGCTGGCCTCTCTCTTTCCGGTAGAGGAGGCTCAGAAGGCGGCCAAGCGAGTGCAAGATACGATCGCTGAGAAGGAGAAGGAGCTTGACCATCTTCGAGGGTTCCTCGCGGACAACAACAACCTTATCAACCTTGCTCAAAAGCTACCCGAAGAGCTCCATCACGATATAATGGTTCTTTCACATACCCAAGTTTTGAGTCTCCGTTTTCGTACTTGTTTTTCTGCTGGTATCTGAAAGAATTTGTTAACTTGGGATGTGATTCCTCTGTCTGACTGTTCTCAGGTCCCATTTGGGAAAGCAGCATTCTTCCCGGGGCGTTTGATTCACACCAATGAGTTTTTGGTATTAAATTTTAGTGCCCCTTCTTTGAATTGCTGATTTGTCTATACTCGCTGAGGCGAGAATTTCGGTGGAAAGTAGCTATTGTTCTCCTTGCAGGTTCTTTTAGGAGAAGGTTATTACGCAGATAGAACGTCCAAACAAACCATTGAAATTTTGAGACGAAGAGGCAAGTCTTTGGAGTCTCAGGTTAATTCTCTTGAGGCCATTATTAAGGACCATAAAGCCGAGGCATCATTTTTCATTGCCACAGCTTCTGAAGCAGCGGTAGGTTTTGTGCAGTGGCCAAACAGTTTCCTGTATAAACTTGAAATCATTAAGATAACATCTTTATTAAGTTTGTACGTGAGACACCTGTTATTGGCACCCAAATTTCACCATGAATGGTGCATGCATTGGATCACGATGGGCCCTGCGGAGACTTGTAAAATTACAATCAGCTTTCAAACATGACCGTCTTTTTTGATGTGAAGTTATCTTTGTGGTTTTTGCTTTTGATCCAGGTCTGTAGTAGAACACTTCGAAATTCTGCCATGGGCAGATATTGCAATCTAAATTTTACATGCACTTTTCTTCTTACTGGTTTAAATCTTCTTGCGATATTTCTATGTATTGTTGTATTGATACTTACTGTCATTGGATGGTTAACTGATGTGTTTGCTTATTATGGCACAGGGGGGTCTTGTAGAGATAAGGGAAGATTATATGGAGGAAAACCCAAGCAAACAAGACTTAAAATCTGGTCTGTCCTTGCCTTCTGTTACCTTTGATGATTTAAGACAGGGGACCATGATTGTAGGTGTTCCTTGTAAAAGGAAGCTGGTAGAAAGCTCGGAAGTTTAAATGAAATTTTAATCCTTTTATTGAAGATTTAATCTTATTTAGACTATCTGATAAGATAGCTTGTTTATGGATACTGGTGCATTGTAATTGTGTGTGATCATTTAGTTTATGGTTAGGGTTTGATCAACTTTTTATGCTTCCTTTTTGTTTGTGTGACATTATTGTCTTGTATTTTGTTTTGAATGTGAAACACAAGAAATGGGCTCTGCCTCTTTGAACTAAGTTTTGTCTGATAATCAATGCACAAAGCTGACGACCATACCATGTTTTAAAGAATATTGACGTTAGTCTGAAAGAAGATGCCAATGTTTTATTTTAGGTCCACTGAAGCAAGATGTTTCTGGTTTAGCTGGTGCTGAGAGAGAAACAACTTCAGTTGATGATGATGAATTTGCCCGCATGATGGCAAGGTTGGACGAACTAGAGGAAGAAGAGCGTGCTGCTGAAAGGGGCAATCTCGATGATGAAAACGAGGGAGCTATTAGTGATTTTGATGAGATCTCATATCAGAGACCTATTGATAACAATCTCCAAAATTCAGAAGTAATTTCTCGATTAAAATGTTGGATTTCATTTTATAAATCTTGTTATAAAGACTATTGGCGTAGTAGTTGGCCAAAGAGAGCCCCCAAAAAAAAAAAAAAAAAGACTATCAGCACACTGAACTATGATAGCTTATTGCTTGAATTTGATGACTGCTCATATAGGATATCCAACGAAGGATGGCTCTGAAGCATACTAATGATATAACAACTAAATTTCCGAAAGAGCATAAGTATCAAGATGATATGGCTGATCATGTAAGACATCGTCTTCTGCTCTCTTAGTTTCAGGTTTAAAGTTATTTCAGTTAACACAGCATTTTCTTGCATTGTAATTTAAAAATGTAGTTTGGAAGCCTTGCATTGCAATCTCAAGTTAGAGGTGAGCCTTCAATGATTTCTGTGCTCTCTCATTTTGCTGTGAATGCTTGTTTGTGATTCTCTGTCCATAATATGGCTATATTGTTGGCACTCATTCTGATATTAGTACTTTTGTCATATCAGAACTTTCAGAGGGTAAAACTACGGCAAAAAATCAGAAAAATTCTGATGCTAGTGAAATGTCAACTATATATCCTGAAGAGAAGATAGTTCACGCAACAAATACATCAAAAGCTGAGGTATATAGATCTTATGATGAAATCTTCTAGCTCTGTGCTCTGAATTTCATTAATAATTCATAAAATTGGAAGTGACTTGCAAATTAGTTTATTTTTTGTTGTTATGCCTATAGCTATGCCGCTGTCATTTTGCTTTAGACTTTTAAATATTGCATCTTGAGTGGTTCTTGACATTAAACTTCCCTGGTTACTGATGAGTGTGATAAATGGCGTTTATCATCCTTGAACATCTGATAATGCCTGCTTTTTGTTGTTGCTTGATGTGCAAATAAAACAAATACGTAAAAAGAAGTATTGTGCATATTGCTAGTGAAAAAACAACAGTTATAAATTATAAAAATATGTTTTGCATTCCATAATGAGTATTATGACAATAACAAAGGTCTGGAGTATTCAAGGGTGTAATCAGGTCACAGGTGATATAGGTGTCAATTAAGAAATTCAATTCTGTGCAGGCCAGAGTAAAGGAATTTAAGAGAGTTTGACATTTGGTATTTGAATGTGTAGAGTGGGTTATCTAGCAACAAAGGACTAAGAAATTCCTAATATCAGATGATTTATCACTAACAAGTAAGCATATAAGTTGTTTTAGTGCTTTAACTCCTGATATTGAAGTAATAATAAGCAAGGACCAAAGACCGAGGAATCCAATAAATATCTGTCAGATTTGCTGGAAGTTATCTAGCTTTGTGCAACTGTGGCACCACCCAGGCATTGTGGGCTTGGACCAGATAACTGAAACTCTCTCTACGTTTGGAGTGAGGGAAATTGTAGTGCTGATTTCTTGTGAAGGTTGGGTGCTACTGCTAGGCATTAGAGGCTAAAAAGTCAATGCGATGCTTGTCTTGATGGACTTCAACTTAATTTCTTATGACCTTTGCTGATACATATGGTCTTACCTTCTCTCTGTAGTTGTTCTTGCTTTTCTTCTTCACTCCTCACCCCTCCGAACCAGAATGTAAAACAACCCCAAGTGAACAAAACTCTAGATTAAGTGAAAATTATTGCAGCCTTGGGAAACTCCGTTTTAGAATTATAACTTGGTGTGCAACTATATCTTTAACAGGTCCAATACCAAGCTTCACGCCCATCAGATGATAGTCAAAAGGTATGTTGACAACTATTATCTCTTTTTTGTCTAACTAGGACCATGACTAGATGAGCACTGGCTGATAATTTTGTATACTTTGCGTTACCAGCAGGCTTCTACAAGCTCCACTGTTGGGCATGCTGACCATACACAAAGGACTTCAAGAAAAGAAGATTCAACTCCATCACAGGTAGATTTACTGATACAGAAATTTCTATAGCACGATACTTGGTAGCTTAATCATCATTGGCATGATGTCCAATTATTTCCTTCCCAGGTTGGATGCCAGACTTCAGAACCGTCATTTGATAGTCGCAAGGTATGCTTACAATCTCTCACTCCCTACGCGGCAGATTATAATTCTGTCAAATATATATGATCTGCAGGCTTTTACTGGCTCCATCATAGAGCATGCTGAGAATTTACCAAAAACTTCAGGAGAGCAAAATTCGTCATCATCACCGGTACAGTGTAGATTTGTGAATTAAAGTGCGGTGTTTTCATGAGTATGCTTCTCGGTGCCTTTATGAATGACACTTAATCCTATGATAATCATGGCCTTTACAGGTTTCTGGTTCACAACCTTCGAAACCAGTCTCAAGATTCAAAATGCAGAGAAGATAACTGCAATATTTTGAAAATGTTGAGGTTCCTTTAGTTGGCAATGATGGCGTCCCATATTCGGTCTAGGATGTCTTTTTTAGAATCAAAAGGGAATGAGTTATTGTAGGATAACCGAGATGGGGAGTGAGCATCAATGTTCTTTCTTCGTGAAAGCGAACTAGAGAGGATTCAATGATTGCTGAATTGCTGAATTCCTAGACTGTGATTACGAGTCACCAAATTTTGCTATTAGTTCACGTGGAATTGGTAACACAGGCACCTGATTTGCAATATAGAATTTCCTTTATATATATATATATATATATAGATTTTCTGGTAAGCCTCTACAAGGTACAAAAGGACAATGTTTTTTTTTTTTTTTGGAGTAATATAGGCAAGCCGGAGCTTGAAAGTGAGATAAGAGACTAGGCTATGAAAGTCTAGCTCTTTAATACATAAGACTACTAAATGACCTAGCAGCAGCTGATTGGTCTTTCAAGGCCATGTGAAGGCATCCTCTCGGTTATTTTATTTTTTAAACAGTTGATTTGCCACACAGAATTCCTTTGTTTTAACTTGTATGCTAGAGAGGCAGAAACATTTATTGATTTTTTTGTTTTCCTGGTATTCACCCCTTGTTTAAAAAGCAGTTATCTCAATCAGAGTAATTGATGTATTCATTTTCCTCGCATCACGCCTGAGTCTTGAAATTCATAAAATACAGCCTCAAACAACATTAAGATTAATCAATCAAATGCAGAAAGCCTTGTTTAGAACACTGCTATTCAACTACAATACTTGGCAAAGATAACTATCCTTCTGCCGGGGAAAAAAGGCAAAGACAGCTATGACCGTGCACTCTGATATATAATACAGCATCATGTTCTCATTTTCTATCAAGTGGTCCGCAAGTATGTGCAAAGAGGAAGATGACCCTTCGGCCTCAAGGTATCTTCTTCCTCCTGTAGTCTTGAAGCACTTCCTCTCTTTGCCTTGGAGTCGCAGACAATAACCACATGCTAAATTCAAGCTCTCCCATGCCTCTAGACCGAGCGAGCAGCTTATATTGGGCTCTCTTCCTCTCATTGATGATAAGAACTTTCTGCTTTTTAACTACACGCTCTGGTTCTTCTCTCTTGACAAAGGGCATGGCTTGGCTTTCACTGTGACAGATGCTGGTCTCTGTCTTCTCTTGAATGCCAGGACCAAAGTTGACTATGTCTGCATTCCGATGAGCATAGACAATGCCTAGGACACAACATCAGTTAATGATATAGAGAAACATTACCTATGGTATGATAGAATTCATAAGAGCAAAATGACTTAATCAGCTTCAACCTCGAAACTATTTGCTGCAAGCAAGAGGGAACTTAACATTGGATGAGATCTAGGGCATATGAAGCATACCAAGATCTTCCAGATCTGCTTCACTCGTTGAAGTCCTCTTATAATTGGTTGATAACCTGTTCCCAGACTCTGATACTAATATATCATCTCCCGGTTCTATTCTACGCCCATGTTCTTTTCCTTCCTTATCATGCACATGAATTATTTCACTTGTAAAAAGCTTGTCAGACAAATCTCGAAATAAATTGCAAATTCCAAAAAGTTCCCCTTGAAATTCCTTGCAGTCCTGCATGAATACTAATGAGCAATGAAACGCTTTCAAATAAATCAATTTATAAGAATTAATTCATAGATTTGGTACCTGGACACCTTCAAAATAACGCTTTTCCATTTTTCCAGAGACAGCGATGTTTGATAATTGCTGCTTGTAGATTTGACGAGAATAAACAAGCTCTTCGAGTGAACCAGCTGCAAGAAGCCGAAATACCACAACATGTCGCTTCTGCCCAAATCGGAATGACCTGTCCTGTGCCTGTAAGTCTTGAGCGGGATTCCAGCTGGGATCAAATACCACCACACGATTCGCACTGACAAGGTTCAATCCAAGCCCGCCAGCTCGAGTTGATATCAAGAATACCTGCAATCATAAACAAGAGCCCAATGGCAAATTGCATTGAATGGCCTTGTTCAAATAATCATTTTGAGGCCCTGGCCGAAAAAACAAGAAGCATCAACTGAAGGCCTACTTGTTTGCTTGGACTTGAGTTGAAGTCATCAACCAGAGACTGGCGTAAATTTGTTGGAGTAGATCCATCAAGTCTTGAGAAGCAGTAGCCTTTTCTTATAAGAAATTTCTCCAGTATGTCAAGCATTCTGCAAAAGTAAAGGAGCACAAATCAACAGAATAATAGAAATTTGTTCCAGGAAAAAGAAGGCATGGCACTTTTACACAAGTCCCAGTATTGTTCAATATCTTAGAACATAAACCCCGTGGAGAGTTTATAAGCAAAAGATCAGAGAAATCTCTACAATCCATGGAATACCTAATTAAAACTATAGTTAGGTCATAATCCGCAGCAGGGTCTTGAGACGTTTTTGAGCAGGGAGCGGAACAGAAGGGGAGTTAGCTTTTGGATAAGGGTAACATCCATGAACTCAGTCTTGAGCCATCCAAACTTGGATAAAAGGTTTTCAGTCTCATTGCCAATTGGCCTTCTATCCATATCTTGAACAAAGACTTTTAAAACAGAATAAAATCAAAAAGTACTCTTATTAAACGGTTTAAAAATGGATCTTGAAGAGGCATAAAACTAACAAGATCAATATAAACTAATGGTACATACAAGCTAAACCTAGCGAACAGGAAGTACTCAAGAAGTAAAAGTTCCGAGGTGTATCACCTTACAGAATAGCTAAACAAAAGAATTTTATCACCCTGAGAGATCCATGAAAACAAAAGCTTTTCAATTGCTCTCATTTTTCCACAATGTTTCACATCACTTAGACCCATAAAACTCTCAATCTGCATGTTCCCACCCACCAAATCAATATCAGGGCCAAAGACAGCAGCAGCAAACTCTGCATCTTTTTTTTGTTTGTCCGGGTCATCTTTGGGGTTTGGCTTGATCAGCTCAAGGTGATTGCTTATCTGGAATAAAGACACACAAACAGGTAACATCAAAATCATGAAAACATGTCTCATTAGCATGAGTGAGAAACTACAATTTCTTCGTAGAAATAGAACAAAACCAAGTTCAAACAGAAAGGCAAGAATGCTTGACATTCTGCAAAGAAAAGTGAAATCTAAATTTTAGTTGTTGAGAAATCAAATCCATGCATAATTATAAGGTTCACAAATCTAAGGCACTGATAGAATTAGTCAATTTAAGTCATAAATCATTAACATACTCATATAACATCCAAAAGCATTGGTTCCAAAAGTTCACTTTGTATCAAATCCTCAGATAAATTCAAGTAAGCACGTGCTATATCCATGTAACAAAATGAAGTCATTCAACTAAAATGAATATCAACAATAGGGAATTCCTTACGTAAACAATATGAAGAATTGAAACCATTCCATCAGGCTATAAAATAAAAAGGAATTTCCATTCTATTTAGTATTCACTCAAAAAAGGGGGGGAAAGGCTTATAAAGCCAGACCTGGTGTCATGAACTATTATGCAATATACAGCACCATGAAACAAAGGTTCAATGAGTTCAAAATGAAAGCTTTTAAACAAAGTTAGTAATATCTTCATTCATGTCCCTTTTGAGTTAGAAATATCTCATCCTACTTCATCTATCCTATCTCCACAAATTATACATATATATCTTCTATAATTGAGGCAATGCTTTGCTTTCAATTCCCTGTTAGAATTAATGAGCTGAATCATTACAAAACTTTACCAAACATTACAAAGCAAGTCATAGTAGATGCCCAGAGCTATGAATAAAGTATCTTTTTAGATGTACAGTTTTCAGAGATGCTATAACCAAAAGAGAGGTGCCGAAATGTTCAAGATCTTACTCAACCTGTTGGAGCTTAACAAGAGAAGGGAGGACAAGGCAAAAGGGGCATGAATCACAACCATCAGGGTTATCTCTGTGAAGGTAAGGCCAAATGATTCCGTTTGGCACAATCCTTTTGCAACATTCAACTTGTGTGAGTGGGCTTCCACAACTACAAGGCAAATCCTTATTAATAAGGCATTGGATATCAGGAAGTTGTAACATTCTCCTATATGCCCGTTTTTGTAATTCACTCATGGCACAGAACACGACATTATCTTCCTTTCCCATCATAAGATGGCCAATGGTCTCTTCCTTCATCCTTCTTAACATATATTTCTGAAGAACTGTCATAAGGTGCTGTTTCCGCTTATTGGCAATCTCAACAAACCTCTTTGGAGCAGTTGACCTCTGACCATGCTTCAGGGGTTCATCATAGAAATCTCGAAAGTGTTCACGTGTTCCCAGGGATCCTGGAACAACCCAGTCCAAGAGATTAAACAGTTCCATGATCTTATTTTGCATGATTGTGCCAGTAAGACCAAAACGTCTTTGGGTTTTTATTTCTAAACAAGCTCTGTAGAGTTTTGATTTCTCATTCTTGAGTCGATGAGCCTCATCAATAACCACAATGTCCCATTTGATTTCTGACAAGATGCTACCATGAATTCTGAATGTGTCAAAACTAGTAATAAGTACCTCTACTCCATGTGCTTCCAGTTTATCATGTATTAGATCTCGGTTAGAACCATGATAAATGGAAACTCTAAAGTTTGCCCATTTAGAGAATTCACTCTCCCAGTTGTGGATAACAGAAGTTGGGCAAATTATTAACACAGGATCTTTTTTCATTGCCTGGTTTTCCTTTGACATATATTCTCCATCTTTACCAAACACAGCAGCAAGAAATGCTATTGTTTGAATGGTCTTCCCAAGACCCCTGTTTCAAAGTCCCAACAATAAAAATCAAAATTGCAGAAGAAATTGCAATAAAAATGCCAAATAACCAAACCCCCCCCCCCCCAAAGAAAAAAGAAAAAAAGGAGGAAAGACAGCCGATGTTGATATTGCACAAGGTAAAAGCTCAGAATTTACATTGCAACATGTAACTTCAACAATATCACACAAGAAAATGTAATGAAAATGCATTATTTGATGTTTGGGAAATGGGAGATGGACTCGAAAAATAATTTAAAAATTAAAATCATTTTATATTTTTTATAAGTTGGGACACAATATATTAGTCTTAAGTTTTAATAAGTTAAATTCAAGGAAAAATTAATAATGTAGGTAAATAATGTTAAGAGAAAAGAACAGCAAAGTAAAAAATGCGTGGTCATTATTTCCTTCAGAAGTTACAGCATCTTGTAATGTCTCTAGTGAGAAAATGAAGAAATCAACATGTACGGAGCTCACTAAAGAAATATCATGAATGTCAGGCTTCTATAGACCAAGTTTTCAATTTCTAACAAGTATAAGTGACCCACAACATTATTCAAGTACTGGTATTTACATTGGATGATTACCAAGGTTCACAAAAGCTCACATCCTGATACCGGAATACCAAAACCATAGCATGGTTATATCCTCTATAAGCATATACTTAACAAGAATAAGCTCGATTATAACTATTTCTGAAGTAAGATCTTATTTTTTTATACCATTCAAGATAAGAAAAATAGGGGCTTTCGATTAAGAAAACTGATCATGCCAATATATGACAGATAAATACCGTTAAAATGAATCTAAACACCTTAAGTTAGTAGAATATGTGAAGAGACAAAGATTAAACATGTGACTCACATGTCATCCCCAAGAATGCCGCCATGATTGTTTCTGTACAAACTATACAGAAACTTCACTCCTGCCCTTTGATGTTCAAGCAGTCTGCAGTTGATAGATGCAGGAACCTGAAACAATGAATTGCTCTTTAAAAGAATATTTTTCTTCATATTTCAAACTGCAATGCTCAAGTGCAAAAGGTTTTACGCCATATGCTATCTAACAGCTAACAATGTTTTGGGACACAGCTGTAAAGATCTACTGATAATGCATCCACTGAGCTACTCATGTCCATGAATGTTGGAACCATACCATTATTTCCCCCACAGAACCGTGTAGCACATTGTTTAAATTGTAAAATGCATTGGTATAAGAACATCATGCATCACCTCAAATCCAGTATTGTAATCTATCATAGCATTGAGAAACAAGCTCCTGATGCCACAGACACATGGCTGATATATGTCCAACCGGTATAGTGATACAGACGGGAGAACAAGAAGAAAAGCTTGTTTTTTAGGTATGTCCCCATTCTAAATTGCTAAATTACACCCCATGCACAAAAACTATATCTCTGACGATGGCGTGTGTGTCATTTTTCTTTTTCTTTTTTCTTTTTTAAAAAAAGAGCTCGAGGCTGTTACAATAATTTCTTGAACTAGTTCCAGGGGAATATGATTTTATTTATTTAAAACACAAAAAGTTAGGAAGAAATGATGACACATTTTCTTCATAAACTACATATATGACCCACTTAACCCAATTCACCAATCTATTTACCACAGATGCCCACTAATTTTGACTAGAGTTCAAGCCCATTGCTAAATTCAGCCAAGGATGCAATTAAGGTCTTTTTTCTTCTCAAACATTTATTCAACCGTCTCAAGCATATTAACTGGACCAAAACCTTTGTCTAAAACAAACTCCATCAAAAACACATTTGCGCTCATTAAAAACATTAAGTTTCAAAAACATTGAGCCACCTGTACCACTGGAACTTCTCCATCCGAAGACAAGACTAGGGGATCAAAGGGTCCAGTATGATCGTACTGAAACTGACACAATTTAGCTCCACCGAATTTTGCCCTCTTCAATTCTGGCTCCTCGTCCTCTTCTTCTTCCTCATCCACGACGTCACTACTTTTCTGTTCCCTTTCTCGCTTAGGTGAAATGTGCGGCTGAATAAGGGGAGGAGCAAGTGGGTCTTGCAGGCGACGAAGCTGCTGGGTGAGAGAGGACTTTGGGGGTTTTCTAGGGATTATGAGGTCGGAATCTCGGAGAATCGAAGACTGCTTTTGGCTAACCGATGTAGAAGACGGTTGGCTTGTGCAAGGCTTGAGAATCTCCTTGAAAGCGCGCAGTGACATGGAAGAGGAGGGCCCTTCTGGGAACGGCTTTGCCCCTGAGCGCGGGTTCGATGATAGAAAAATGTTCCGCAATTTCGCGCTTGTTCGGTATATAACTGAAACTGAGAGCCTAGGCCCGAGAGAAACTGGGTGCCCAAATCTGAGTTATGATTTGTCCAAAAAAACATCTGAGTTATTGCACCCCAAAAATTAGTTAACGGCAATATCTTCCGTGGTTAATATAAGTGTTAATTAGCGGTTGAATTTTTCTAAATATAGGATACGTAGTATTAATCTATTTTACCTTTTAAATATATAATTTTTATCAAAATATCTCTATTGATTAAACACATTGACCGGTTTTTATTTAAAGATAGTTTTAAGATGATATTTTAGAAAAATCAACATATATTATTATAAATAACTAATATAATTCATTTTCTTAATTTACTCAAAATATTCAATTATTTATGGGCATTTAAGCATAGAATTACCATTTATTTGTTCAATCAACATTTTTTGTTAGGTAAACCATCATAAGAATAATGGATTAAAAATAGAGACTAACTGAAATTTATGTAAATTTAAAAGATTAAATGTATACTTTAATTTTTTTAATCAAAAATTAAATTTAAAAAATAAATTACTTTTTAATTATTTTTTTCCATTTATAAATAATAAATTCTAATGTATTTTATAATTTTATTTTCTTATTTGCATTTTTTATTTATTAAATTTATATAATTATATGTGTGACATCCCAAATTTTGGGGATTAAGAATTAAGAATATTACATGGAATTAATTATGGAAAAATTTAGCCTTAATGAAGTTTAGAATTTATTTTAGGAATTAAAGGCAAATTTTTCCTTTTACCAAAAAAAAAAGGCATATTATTTCGTGAATTAAGAACAATATTTTAGGGCCTAAAGAAATTATTAGAGAAAGGCTAAAGTATATGTTTGGTCCTTTATGTTTGCCTCTGATATCATTTTAGTCCATTAAGTTTGTAAAGTGCACTTTTGGTTCTTAATGTTAACACCGTTAGTCTAACTTAACGGAAAATAGTAACTCAACAATTTTAAGCGATGACTGTGTAATTAAATGCTGACCAAACATGCTTATATATTAATATTTTAATAAATTAATATTTTAAATTCAATTAATTGAAAAATATTTAATCTTCACAGATAAAAAAAAGAGTATTTAATCTTTACAAACAGTGAAAAACCATATAACCGTCCGTGAATATTAAATATTTTTTCAAGTAATAGGATTTAAAATATTAATTTATTAAAATACTAACATATAAACATGTATGGTCAGCATTTAATTGCATAGTCATCGCTTAAAATTGTTGAGTTAGTATTTTCCGTTAAGTTAGACTAACGGTGTTAACTTTAAAGGACCAAACGTATACTTTATAAACTTAAGGGACTAAAATGATACTAAAGGCAAACATAAAGGACCAAACGTATACTTTAGCCTTAGAGAAAAGAATAAATCCAAGGATTAATTACAAGGGATAGATTAAGGCCCAATATTTATTAGAAAAGGAGAATGTAGGAATTAGTATAATTTTTGGGTTGGACCATACAAGCAAAGCACACATACTCCTCGCATATTCCGTTTATTCATTCTTGGGTTAAGGTCCATTTTTGCCAACAAATTATTACAGAAAGAGCATCCAGCACAAATATTAATTTAGAAAAAGATAACCAACTGTTATCTAAGGTGCAGATTGACCATTATTCACTTATTAAATATTTTTTTCCTCAATTGTCATTATTCAAAACTACTTGTATAGATATCTATGGACAAAAATTACTCATTTGCTAAAATAAACAAAAGTTTTAATTAAAAATATAATTATATGATTTAAATAAAACTCAAGGTGTTTTATAATTTATTATATATGTTAAACAAAAAAATTATATGATTTATTTTTATTTTAGAAGAAATTTATGTGAGTTAAGAAATTCATTTAATGTTAATAAAATTTTAAAAATCTATTATATCTAGAAAGAAATGAAATGAGTTTAATTTTTATTTTTATAAAAAGAGTTTATTGGATATCAACGTTGACACTTAATAATATAAATCCGGCAACTTGATGATATTTTTATTAATTAAATTATCTATTGATTATATGAATATGAGACTTGTTGGAAAAAAAAATTGTCATTAATTAAGTATCTTGGAATAGCCTCAGAAAATTATTTTAATGACAATTTTTTTTCCCAACAATTATTGACAATTTTAATGACAATTATTGTCAATGTTATGGAATCAAATATTATGATCATCATAGGTGTGACCCAACAAGAGACATCTAATACATTTGGGCTTGGAGGCACAAGAGGCCCAACAAGTCCAAACCCTAACCCTAATGTAGCCTCTATATATAGTTGGTTAACCTAAAATGTACAGATCTTCTACTCTCTCTGGCTATTTACAATTCAGTCTACACAGAGCACACACACCACCCCCCTTTGGCTAAACGCCTTCAGTATCTTCGAACTACGTGGACTTTGATCCCTCTACAGGGTACGTAGGCCCTAGGCTTTGCTCCTAGGTCAAGTCCTAACCAATATCAACATACTAGCCCCTTAGGGCTAGACACTTATGTTCTACATCAGAACATTGGCGCCGTCCGTGGGGATTCGATAAATTCTTGATTCCTGCGACCAGGATGGAAAAAGATTTTAATCCCTAAATCACCTTCTATTCAGATTACGCCATCGATGCAAGCCAGGAGGGAGGGATAGGAATATAAAAGATTTTAATCCCTAAATCACATTCTATTCAGATTACGCCATCGATGCAAGCCAGGAGGGAGGGATAGGAATATGAGTTAAAATCCTGAGAATGTGAAGACGTTGTGGCGTTCGCGCAAGTCTCATTTTCAGAGTATTATCTCCATAGCCTACCTTCCACCTACAATCTCGTCTTGAAAGCTTAGGAGATTCTGAGTCAAGGCCGTTTCTTCGAGTCTGTTTAGTGCAAATATGACGAGGTTGATCAACCTCAAGAACTTCATCAAGGGCGAGCCTTCGAAGTTTATTCCTATCTTGGTTATAGCTGATAACAGAGATCGCCTGAAACTCGGTACCTACTTTTGTGATGAAGGGGGAGATCCAGGGTGTAACTCATGACATTCTGAACGTGCGGTTGATTCAAGAAGCTGGATATGTCACGTCCATCATCCAGATCAAGAAGTGGAAGCTCCCCATCTGCTCTCAATATCCAACACCAAAGGATATTATGTCTTATGCAAAAATGGTCCCAAAGGAGTTTATTGCCCAGCGAATGCATGACTGGGATACCTTCACAGGCCCGAGATGCCTTAGACGCTGGGATCCCCCAGGATCCATTGCCGGGATTCCCTGTGTGTGTGTGTGTGTGTGTGTATTGAGATAAATGAAGTTGGTATGAGGAGTATCAATGCTTCACTGATGTGGATCCTGCCATGCAGAAACATTTCCATGAAGATTCAATATGTTCCTTGGACGCAGAGGTGCCGAGATACAGAAACTTAGACACCAAGGTGGAATGGCGTTAAGTATCATCACCACATTCGAGATCGTGCCCTGGAATTAGAAGGCCGAGATGCTTCATTATTATCAACTGGGAAATCTCCAAGTGCTTTCCAGGTTTGACTGAAGCCGAGATACTGACTGTACTGGTGAGAAGTCAAAACTGAGATTGTTACGTTAGTATGCCGAGATGACATGGGCCTGAGATGATGACGTGTCGAGATGCATGAACCGGGATATAGACGCCGGGATGCATCAGGATCCAATTTCTTCGGATTTGTAGACCAGGATGGAGCACAACCGAGTTGCAGAGGTACCTCGGATCAGTAGTCTAAGATGAGTAGAACCAAAGCTCTCTCTGATCAAGAAAGTTAACATTTCCAGACGGCTTAAGTTTTCTGCAATCCTGCTTGTTAATTGGTTTAAGACCAAAGTTCAAACCGGTTGGCTTCTAGAGATTTCTAAAGCCATGTGATATCTTCCCCGCAAAAGGTGGTTGGGATGCCAAGATGCCAGCTTTGTAGATGTCGGAGAGGTTTGAAGTCGATATGCAAATTTGATCGCTATCCCGGGGTGTAAATTTGATCGCTATCCGAGATGGGGATTTCGGAAAGTATTGATGCCGGGATAGGAGCACACAGCTGGAGCTCACACGTTGCCGAGGTTGGAGCTCACACAGATGCGGGCAAACTGTCAAGATTGTCGTCCCGGGTTGTTGAGGTGACCAATAGCGGCAATTTTAAAATGTGCAAAGCCACCAAGAATTACTACTCGTGAGAATAGGTGATCTGAAGTTACTGTTCAAACAATTTTAAACAATGCACCAATTTTATATATGAGATTGGGGTCGGCGGGGAGGGTGCCTCCGGTGACAGATCATGCGAAAACAGCAGAAGCTCAAGACAGGTGATGTCTAAATCTGAGCAACTTTATCCTTATCTGGCATTTGTTGTGAAATCATCTGTATATGTTTCATGGCTATTGCATCAGAAACAACTTATCTAATTTAGTTGTATCAAGTAGCATCCTAGATATGTATGCAAAAAGTGAGAAAACTGATCATGTGAGAACAGTTTTTAACTCTACAACCGAAAGAGATATAGTAGTGTGGAACACAATGTTAGCTGCTTATGCAGGCTTTACTTGCAAGATTTGTGTACATCTTTGACGTGGAAGGCAATGAGTATGCTGATTCTTTCTTGGCCAGCTTAAGACAGACATTCCCTGCTTGGACCATTTGTGGAAATTAGCTTTTCATTTGGAGCTACATGTCACCTGCATCTTCAATAAAATGCGTTGTTCTTGAAATTCCTCCAATTATCTCAAATAAGGGAGATGGTGGCAAAAATGATGCGAGTCTCTGGTTTCTTTCGGTTGCTAATTGTGTTAACACGTTAGCAAGAACAGGTAAGATAGGAAGACATTGTAAAAATGATCTGCCCTATGATACTGGAGAAGTGCCAGCATCAAATGGGTACAATCCTGGAACTAGCCTCGTGTTGGTGACCCTGTGTTCTAATCCTTCACAACACACCCATTATTAGTAAAAATAACTGCAACAGGATTATCTGAAACAAGTTTATTCACACTTAACAGATTTTTAGTCACTTGTGGAACAATCAGTACATCGTTAAGTTGAATGTGGGAGTTAGAACAGGGAACAGAGGCAGACCCAATCCATGGATATTTGCAGATGAACCAGTACAAGTAAAAAGATGTTTGCGAGACTTACCCACTGGCTGAACAGAGTCCAAATGAGAAGAATCAGCAGAAACATGATGGTTCGCTCCGCTATCAAGGTACCAATCAGATTCAGAAGCATCCAGAGCATCTACCTGATATGCTTGAGGTGGAGGTGGAGAACGAGAAGGAGGCTTGAATGTCCTGTCAAAACGTTTGAAGCAGTTTGAAACCCGATGGCCAAGTTTCTCACACAGATCACAAAATGGACGGCCAGAGTTGCTGCCGCCATTAGAACGCCCCCAAGAGCGTTGTTGTCGTCCACCTCGCCCACCACGAGATGGAGCACGAGAAGGAGGCCGAGTAGAATCTGAGAATGGAGTAGCGAAATTGGCAGTCGGCTGGAGGGAAAGAGAAGAGAAATTAGTGAGCTATTCCAGCCAAGCATCAAACGCCAGGAGGCCAGATTGAGCATCAACCCATGTCAATCCTTCTTGATCAACAAGCTTAACCACAATAGGGTTATAGTCACCATCTAAACCGTTGAGAGTGTGAAGAATCAGCTCATCAGTGGTGATAGGAGCGCCAACTAAGGCTAGCTGATCAGAAATGCGCTTCATACAAGACAGATAATCAGACATAGAACGACCATTCTTCTGAGTGTTATGAAGTTCTGACCTATAAATCATAACACGAGATTTTGACACAACTGAAGTAAGGGAGCGAGCCTCAGTCCAGAGCTCAAACGCAGTCCGACAATGGAGGAGCTGGGTAGCTACATCCTGGGTCATAGTAATCCTAGGAGCATGCGATCAACAACGAACCACTCTTCAAAAATTGGGTTCGAAACAACCTCAGTCGAGGGAGGAACCACCGTGGTCATCAGCGGGACAAGAGAGTTGGCGTCGAGGTGCGACTGAAGACGGTTACCCTCGATGAGGGGTAAGACCACCGACGCCCAGACCAGGTAGTTCGCACGATCCAGCTTGATCGACGACGTCTGGCTGGAGGAGTGAAATAGGGCATAGGTTTGGGGAGGGGTGGCGGAAGAAGAAGACTGGGTGGAGGTGGTGCCCGAAGGAGATGACAGACTGACCATCAAAAAAGGGAATAAAGAGACTAAAAAAAACTTGTGGCTCTGATGCCAAGAGAGAAAAGGACAAAAGTGAGGAAATGAATTGCCCAATGGATAATAGGCTCCTTAGGTCACTGTGCTATTTATAGAATAAGAGCATTACAAGATATGAATACAAAACAATCCTAGCCATACAGGTGGCACAATACAGCTAACATATCTACAGGTAATATTGGTACCTATATACAAGATATTAATCACCTATTATTCCTAACATGAAGAAATAGGGAAAACTCTGATAAAATTTGATAAGGTTTTTAAGTATGATGTTCTGTAGATAATAAGTTTGAATCACTGTTAAAATGTTTTCAAATGTTTTAAATGTAACAGAAAGGCCCATTCAGACTTTAATATTATTTTGAACTTTTTATAAAAAAAAAAAAAAAAGCTTTCATTTTCAAAAACAAATCTAGCCCAGTGGTTTAAATTTTTTAAATAGTACATCAGAATATATGATAGGAGAAGATACCACTCTCTGTTATGGGTTCAGAATAGTGGGGTGTTACAATATGTCATATATAAATTATATATGTGAGAGAGAGATATATATATATATATCATATATACCACACATAATAAATAAAATTTTACCACCAAGCGCTTAGGTCAACTGGTAAGGGGTTGTCCTAACTTAACCACGGGTCTTGAGTTCGAGACGTGGGAATGCAGCAGGCGTGGGTGGTAGAGGCTTCCCCCCGAAAGGGGCCAACCCGGTCTCGGTCCGGATTAGTCTGGGGCCGTTGATGTGCCTGAAAGATGGCCTGCCTTGGGATATCGGACGCTCTAAGCAAAAAATAAATAAATAAAATTTTAGTATTTACAAATATTTTTCAGCAATGTATTAATTCCTTTTTATTTATTATTATTATTATTATTATTAAGAGTGGTGCGATGGAGATGGTCCTGTATATAAGAACAGGATATGCTCAATTTATCTATTGTAACACTTTTTCTTTCAAAATTTTTGAATCCTCAGTCTTGCTTAACGGTTAATAGATATTAAGTTCCTTGATACCTTCTCAATTCAACGTACCATATGGTTGATATTTATTGTTATAACCGAAACTTTAATATAAAAATGTAACATTATAAGAAATAAACAAAAATAAATACACAATTTTTTTAAGAAAAATTCATTGACTCCATTGTCAATCAATTTATCTCAATAAATCTCTGGCAAAAAGAAAAAGGAAAAGAAATTTCTCAATCACTTGAAAAATAATTGAATAAATTTCTTGGAGATTTTCTGTGTAACAGCGTTACCGTTGAGTCTATTGCATGTCGCCAGGTGGAAGTAACGCTGGTTTAGATAGCATAGAAATCACAAACAAAACGCTCCCAGAGCTTGGCCCTCCACAGCATATTTCACATTTTACTCCACAACGGTCACTTTCCCTCTCTTTCTTCTCCAATCTCCGTTATATATAGTATCAGTAGTGTATCTATCGATCACTAGTGATACACTTGATCAATTCTCTCTATCCCGCTCTCATCAAGATCAGCTCAAAATTAACTTCTGTGAAATGGGGTCTGAATCTGGTAGCAGCTGGTTTCCGGGCTTTTTTATCTTCATCATGTTCTCATGGCTTCTCTTCTCCTCGTCGTCGTCGTCGTCTCAAGCACTCGAGTTTTACGTCGGCGGCAAAGATGGTTGGGTAACGAAGCCTTCGGAAGACTACAATCACTGGGCCCAAAGATTGAGGTTTCAAGTCAATGACACCCTCCGTAAGTCCATCCAGTATTTTATATATTTCTTTCACAATGTCTAATAATGTAATTTCTCTTTCATTATCGATAGATCGATGATTTATTGTTGTGGTGGATGCATGCAGATTTCAAGTACCAGAAAGGGTCTGATTCGGTTTTGGTGGTGAAGAAGGAGGATTACGATTCGTGCAACACCAAAAATCCCTTGCAGAAGATGGACGATGGGGATTCATCTTTCACTTTTAATACGTCGGGTCCCTTCTACTTCATCAGTGGGAAATCTGAGCGTTGCCAGCAGGGTCAAAAACTGATCGTCGTCGTTATGGCTGTGAGAGACAAGCCTCCTCATCAGTCACCTCCTACTCCGGCGCCGGTGGTGACACCGCCTTCTGTGGCCCTATCTCCGGCAGCCAAGGCACCAACTCCATCGCCGTCGGCTAGTTCGGGCTCGGGATTGAGGCTTGGCGGTTCGGTAGTGGGATTGGCTTTTGGAGTTAGCATCGGGATGAGCTTGATCTTTGGGAGCATTGGTGGGCTGGTTTAGTTGTTATGGACGTTGAAGAAGTCACTTTTGACTGGTTAATTAATTAGTGGCGTTATCTTTATTTTATATTTGGATGGGTGCATGGCTTTGTTTTCCTTGTATTGATCAACTGCAAACATGGAGCAAGCTTAAATTAAGGAAATATGATTTATCTTCTAGGAAATTTCGATCCTTCTGTTTCTCTTTGCCAACAATTTCGATAATTTTTTGTACACTTTGTGTCAATTATGTGCATTCTTAACTCCATGGTCATGGTTGACTCCCTACGACAAATTAAAAAATTAGGGGAAAATAAAAAAAAATATATATCGATCACTTGAACTTCAGAAACGGTGATTTTCTACTCTAATGAGTTATCAATTGATATACTCTTATAGTTAATATTTATACTGTTGTAGGGTGATATGACTGATTTGAGATTTTAAAGTATTAAGTGTTTTTTTGTGTGTGTCTTTTTAGTTTTTTCCATTAAAAAATTAAGCTGACCAAGCACATCGGTAATAATTATAGATCATTTTCTTGGAAAATTACTATCCATTTTATCATCAGATATTAATAAATGAATTATCTCTTCGAAGAGAGTGGATTTTGGGGTCCATTAAATAATATCATTTTTTATTTGATAAACGGTATAATCCATTTTAAAGTTTAAAGCAAAAAGGGTTATTAAAACTCTTAATAAATGCACTCCTGGGAATTTAAACTTGTAGCATGTGACTAAGATTATTAAGCTCGCGAGTTTAAGTAAATTCGTGCCAGTGAGGTAAATTTGTATCGTTGACTCGAATCGTAAACTAATAAGAGTTTACTTTTACCATTAAATAGATATTAATAGTGTATAATTAAATAATTAAAATAGAAAAAATAACAATTCGATTTAAATATTTTTATAATCCAAATAATTGAAATTAAATCCATCAACCTTCATAATTTATCATATTTAACAAAAACATTTCTATAAAAATTACATTTAAATCAGCTAAACATGATCAAATCGAAGAATTTAACACGAGTTTAAGGATGAGTAAACACAGTTTTGTAAGCTAGAAACGTAAAAACGACAAACTCAGAGAGTTAACTCGTGGGTTTAGCCGAGTTTACAACGATTACGAGTTTAATAGTGACTCGACTCGATTTTGTAAGCTAGAAACAAAAAAATGCTAAACTCGGAGAGTTAACTCACGAGTTTGACAACAATGCATGTGACCGCTTATCACTTCAACTAACAATTTGTCAATTCATCTATTAAATAATCTATAGCTAAAGTATACTTTTAATCCTTTAAGTTTACATGAAGTATACTTTTGATCCCTTAACTTTATAAAATATACTTTAAGTCCTATAATTCTAACACTGTTAATTTTGCTAATGGAAAACGTAAACTCAAGTGATAACGGTGTAAACTTAAGTGATGACTGTGTAATTAAATGCTATTAAGCTTAAATTTAAAATATGGGTAAATTGAAGAATATATAAAATTTGTGTAATTAAATGCTATTAGTCATCACTTGAGTTTGTCATGTCAGCATTTTCTGTTAGCAATATTAATGGTGTTAGAATTTTAGAACCAAAAGTATATTTTATAAAGTTAATGGACCAAAAGTATATGTTATATAAAACTTAAAGGATTAAAAATATACTTGAGCCATAATCTATTGAAGACGCATAGACATTTTTTGTTGTTGCTAAAGATAACTATTATCTATTGCTTAAGAAAAAAACTATTATTATTGCTTCAAATTAATTATATTGAAGACGAATAGATAAGTTTTTTTCCTACCTTATGTTTGGATGAAGAGAGAATTGGGGAGAAAAGAATACTATGAGGAAAAACTCCCCAAAATAGTAAATTTCTTTACCATTTTTTAAAGTTTTTAATCCTAGTATTTCCTCCTCTATTTTTTTTTTTGGATTTGGCTCTCATCCTCTTCCCTTTCTATCCACTTCTTATCCTCTTATCCATCTTAGTTATTGGATTGAAATCTGAATGGTTCAGATTTAATCTTTTATAATTTTTTTTTAAAATTTTTTTTAATAATTTATTAATATTTTTATAAAAGATTAAATCTGAACCATTCAAATTTTAATCCAACGGCTGAGAAGAAAAAGAGGATGAGAACCAATCCCATTTTTCCCCAACTTTTCTCACCATCCAAAGGTAAAGTTTTAATTTTTGGAATTAAATGGACAGGCGGTAATGGCCTCCATCCCTTAACGCTAATTTCGAAAAGTTAGTGCGATAGGGTATATATTATTTCAAATTAACAAGGTTGCAAGATGTGATATATAGATTCGTAAGCTTCTGCCCATGTATGAAAGTTAAAAAGAATAACCGAAAAAATAGAAGCAAAAGTGGTGGATCATAATTCATAATTAAGTGATGCTGATGCATTATGCATTATGCATTGCCGTTGATAAAAACGGAATCACTATTTCTTAGCGGCCACTAATTTGAGTGCTGCCGATCAAATATATATAAAATGATTCAAATATATGTACGACGCGGTGAAATAGGAAGGTAATAAATGGGTAACCACAGAATAAAAAATAGCAAACCCAACATGGCCTCAGCATTTTTTTTTTTTTGGATGTGAAGAGATATCACTAAAACTCTCCTCTTTCCCTCATACGTTACCTTTGTTAGTCTCTATGTCCGTGATCATCATAGGCACGTGAAGATGAATAAGTATTGGCTGATGATAATTTTATCGGTAACGATGATGATGTTGGGGCCGGCGTCCAAATCAAAAGCATACGGCGTAAGGGAAACGACGCAAATATGCAGTGGATTACAAGGAGAGTGTTTCGACCAAAAGATAGAAGGACTGTCTTTTGTGATGAGATCTTCTGGTAAAAGCAGATCTAGAAACCTTAGGACCGTCAATTATATAAGCTACGATGCCCTTAAGAAGAACAATGTTCCCTGCAGCCGACGTGGAAACTCTTATTATAATTGCAATCACCGTGGCAAGGCCAATCCTTACCGACGTGGCTGCACCGCCATTACACATTGCGCCAGAAACACTGATTGATATGTTTATGTATCCATCTCCTAATAATCCATCATTCACTACTGCATCATCGTCACCTGCAGTATGCAACCACAATATTTCCATATCATCTGATTTTTAGTTTCTTTATTTTTCCTTTAGTCTTAGCCGTCTCTTGTTTTTTTTTTTTTTTAAAGTTTAGATCTTTAGAATGAGACAAGCAAAAACAGGGGGCCCTTTGATTCGATTTAAATGTATGTATCAATATCTATCTCCTTTATCTTCTGACATACATAATCTGAATCTGTTCTGTTTTCACCAACCAAAAGAGCAAGAGACTTGATTTCATTTGTTATGTCTTCCCTTTCATTTTGCTCATATATGTATACAAAAGTTAGACCGGTGACGTAGCGCCAGCAAGGGAATTGCCTTTAGTTCTGTGATTAATGTGTAATTGTTAATTGGCCAGTGCAATGTACCTCTCCTTCAACGCTTTGTTCAATATATTCCTGTCCTACCAGTAGCACCAATATTTGTTTGATGTTTTATTTTACCCTTTCTTTTGCCAGAAGTTTTATTTTAACTAGTTAATTGTTCATAACTCGAAAGGTCCCATCGCCTTAGTGGTATCCAAAGATTACATAGGAAGGGGAACCACTTCGATAGAACTCTTTCATTGTATAAAAATCCGCCAAGTGCCATCAAGATATATATTCAAACTCGAGCAACAGATATCGAAGATGAAATAATTAACCTGGCGCTTCACAAGATCCTAATAAATCATACTAATAATATCGTTTACAATTTCCCAAACTATGAATAGATTCATGGACAGAACGAAACGATTCGTCTCTCTGTTTCTATCTGCTTCTATATAATTGACTGCTCCGGTTCAAAGTGGATTAAAAGCCAAGAAAATGGATTCCCATTCAAAGTCTGGTCAATTTTGGAAGATCAAGCAAGTGACTGATTTAATGGCTCTAGTGGTAGAATTATGCGGGCATTTCTACAAAATGGGTTGGGTTTCAGGTACTGGAGGAGCCATGTCTGTCAGATTGCACCATCTTGGCCTCATCGTCATGACCCCTTCTGGTGCATCACTGGTCCTTCTTTACCTATATGGTTATAACAAGTTTACTCTGTTCACTTCAATATCTGAAAAATATGACTATGTTTAAATTCAAAAGGAGTTCAAAAGGAGAGGATGACTGCAGAGGACATGTTTGTGAAGTGTTCGGACGGGTCAGATTTCATAATACCTCCTGTTAAGCCATCTCCTCACAAGCCTCCCAAGTGTAGTGACTGTAATCCTCTGTTCATGAAGGTAAACACACACAACTGTGTTTTATTTGTTAATTTACATTATTTATTTATTGTTTGTCTCAACTTTCAATGCATTTAATTGCTTTTGTGGTAACAGATTTATGAGATGCGCAGTGCTGGTGCTATAATACATAGTCATGCTATGGAGGCTTGTCTTGTAACTATGATAAGGCCTTTATCTAAAGATTTTAGAGTAATGATTTGTTTTATTCATTTTACCACCTTATAGAATTATTGCTTTTAGAAGTCAGTTTCTGTACGTATGACTTGAAGGGGTGAATGAAGGGTTTTCCTCTCAGTATATAGATTTTTCGACTGATTTAGCAGATCTCTCATATGGAAATGATAAAAGGAATTGAGGGACATGGGTATTATGATGAGCTTATAGTTCCAATAATTGAGAATGCTGCGCAGGAAGGGGAGTTGATAAATTCTATTACTGAAGTGGTAAATCATCTTTGTCCCTTTAAACTCCATGAATGTATCTATCTTTAGCTTTACAATAATTGTCTTTGTTAATATTATGGTACTTTATATAGCTGGAAGCATACCCTAGAACAAATGCGGTACTAGTACGCAATCATGGAGTTTTCATATGGGGAGAGTCATGGATTAGTGCCAAGACGCAGGTTAATTAGTGTGTTTAATTAATTATTGGGTAAGCAAGAATTGAGGTTAATAATAATGGAGTTTTGAAATTTGTGAAGCAGGCTGAGTGTTATCATTATCTGTTTGATGCTGCAATCAAGCTTCATCAGTTGGGGATGGATTGGTCTACGCCAAGTCATGGCCCCATCAAGAGATCATCATGAACATCACAGATAGTATCAGCCATGTGGATTTTCAAAAGGTTTATGCTTTTTTAATCTGAAAACCACCATCAAACCAATTATGTATATATGTGGTGTTTTTCTCCTTGGAGTTAATTATGAGTTCAGTTCCTTCAGAACCTATATATAACTGCAAATATCATGTCTGCAAAATTTGATTTTAATTAATTGGCTGCAAAACTCCTTCACCAAGTAAAACAGTTCAGTCTACAATAAGATTATCTTTCTTCAAAATAACTTTTGTTATTTGACAGGACTCTCCTCTTACGTTATTTACCTTTAATCTCTTCTTTGATTAATAAATGTGGTACATCTTTATATTCTAATAATACCGCCTCTGTACTGCATGCAAAAATTAATTTAATTACAGGAGAGGGCCAACTTATAACAGTATAACAGCGTTGGTAATGCCTTCAGGTATATATATATTTGTGTCTTATTCCACTCGCTCCTGAAATTTTTGCAGTGGATGTGTGTTAACAGTAATGGAGGTTTTTTGCTGCAAATCAAGATATATTTTGTAACAAACAAACCGTATATTTACTATATTCAGACAATTAACACGATTACCTTTTTTTGGACTGGACCAATAACATGCATTCAAATCCCGTAAAACATTTAAATACTTTCAAATGCATGTGCATGTAAGCTTGTATGACATCACTTGTGTTTGTGGGGTAATGAAAGTGCTTAATGATAAAAATTTCTTTATATATTTACCTTATATATTATAAATTATGATTGAAAAGTTTTTTTTAAAGGTTCAAATCGCTATTTACGTATCTTTTTAATGGCAAACCAAAGTTGTAAATCGTGTTTGGTAAACGGGATAAAGGGGAATATGTATGTAAGAGATTCGAGATTTGGAGGTAACTTGAAATTGCTTAATACCATACACCTAGGATTACTTGAATGCCTTCCATGTTGAAAAATCATTTTTGGTATAGATAACTTTTGAGATAAAACAAACCCAATTTATAATTTTTGGACTAAAGTACCCCTCTAAAATTAAATAATCATGTGGGTGGCATGCGGATTTTCGATGCAGCCAATGAAGGCTTTGAATAAAAGATTTAGGGTCTATTTGAAATAGTGCTGACTGAAATGACTTATTTTTAAGGAAAAATTCCGTTCAGGTTCCAAGGAAGAAAAAAAATTACAAAAAAGTCCATTGAAATCACAAAATTACCCAGAAGTCCCAAGGGAATTTTTGTTGTAAATACATACATTTCCTGTTGTAAATGGTTTGAGATTTTTTTGATATTATTTGTACGGAATTAAAATCTACGTTTTTAAATGTTGTTGTAAATACATACATTTTCTGTTGTAAATAAATACATTCACTGTTGTAAATGGTCAGGTGCTTAAATGTTGTTGTAAATATATACATTTCCTGTTGTAAATTGAAGTCCCAAGGGACTTTTTGATATTATTTGTATTAACAACAGGAAATGCATGTATTTACAACAAGAAATGCATATATTTACAACAATATTTAAACACTTGACCATTTACAACAGGAAATGTATGTATTTACAACAACATTTGAAAACCTAGATTTTAATTTCGTACAAATAATATAAAAAAAGTCTCAAACCATTTACAACAAGAAATGTATGTATTTACAATAACATTTAAACACCTGACCATTTACAACAGAAAATGCATGTATTTACAACAACATTTAAAAACCTGGATTTTAATTCCGTACAAATAATATAAAAAAGTCTCAAACCATTTACAATTATGTATTTACAACAAAAATTCCCTTGGGACTTTTCTGTAATTTTGTGATTTGAAGGGACTTTTTTGTAATTTTTTTCCTTCCTTAGGACCTGAGTGTAGTTTTCCCTATTTTTAATCTAACTTTTACAAACGTAAAATAGGATACAAGTCAGATTGTAGATGTGATTTGTGTTTGAAATGACAGTGGCAAAAGTGACCTTTTCCAAACTGAAACTTGTTTGACATAGCGTTTGAGAAGTCATTTGAGATGTAAAATATCTTTAAAATGCATGAAAAAGTTAAAATCAAAATTACAAAAAATTGAAAAATGTTAAATTGAAAAATTTGACAATGCTAAAATACATAATTTAATCAAATAATATTATATAACTAATTGCATCACATGTCATGAACAATTTAGTCTTTAATTGTGTCATGAATATAATTCATTTGAATATAACTTTCTCATTAATCTTAATATAACGATGGCCACCCATATAAAAAAATTAAGATTAATGAGGTTAAAACCTAATACTAAATACAAGAAATAAATTCATTGAACAAGAGTGGAAAAAAATTGTGAAACTAAAATCACATAGCACTCGCAGGAAAATCACAACAATTATCGGAAAGCACACAACTGTGCTGAAAAATTATAAAGAAGAGCCAACGGTGCTATGGAATGACGACGAAGGTCACTAGTGGTCAGAACGAAGAAGGAAGCGACAGTGAAAACTTCTAGGTGGTGGTGGTCAATACTCTACTCTATTGCAGTTGCGCTCTCTATTATGATGAAGGAGAGAGATGAAGGTGGAATGGTTGAAGAAGGTCACCAAAAGTTCACCACTACTGTACTTCTCGATCCCACTCTTAGTCTCGCCGCGACGCTGAAGCTCTATGATCTCTGAAAGGCGTCGGCGTGTGTGAGGACGGAAGGGGGCAAGTCAAAGGTAATGATGGCTGGTGTGACAGTGAATGGTGGTGTGGAGGAGAAAGAAAGGCTGACGAAGGTGGTCTTCTATAGAAATCTCGTCACAGTGTTTTCATGTTTCGGGCAAAATAATAAATTTTTTAAAATTTGAAGCCACCGTCAAAAGCTATAAGCCAAGTTTTTGGCTTCTTCTTATAAGTCACTTTTAAAAGAAAAGTCCAGTTGACTAAGATGTAATATATTTTTTTTTTTGATACAAGGCGAGGGGAGGGGGGATCGAACTCAGGATTTAAGGGGGGAGAAACAATTTCCAATACCACTGCACTACTAGTAGTGCTGGTAGTTGATTAAGATGTAATCACAAACACCAAAAAATGTGTTTTCCTCCATTGGGCTTTTACCCTCTTCATTGGACTTTTTTGGCGTGGTAACGCCATGCCAAACAGGCACTTAAAGGGGGACCTAAGGCAGCTTCAACTTGTCATTTGTTGATCACTTGTATGAGAGAGAGATTGTTCCGTGCTTGTTTGGATCCCGATCAAGAACCTCAAAAGTACTTATTTATGGACCAATAAATATTACCTGTGTGTTTGATGCGATTGGAATAATTTTCATTTGGACTTGGTTATAAGAATAGGAACACATCTAGGAATAAAACTTGATTGGGTCGTCACTGAAAAACACAAAAACATATATGGCTTCATTTAGGTAGAGAAACCCTACCTCCGGTCTACTAGGTCCATGTCATGTGCTAGGCTTCTTTGAAATGGGACAAAAAGGAATATGATCTGGAAATGAACTAAATGGGCTGAAAATAGGGTATAGGAGAAACCGAGGTCCCATGAGAAGGTTATTGATGATTTGTCATTGTTTGAACTCTTTCTCTCTCTGACCATGGTCGCTAGTTTTTGCATATTGTCACTGTTTGTTTTTAATTTTGTAGAAGTGTTTTTACGATTTACAAGATAAATATATGAGGAGAGTTTTATCTCAATTTGTAAAATATATGACTTATGAAACTCTGATTTAGGGGTTTCCCAAACATGCAAACTATAATACTCCCTCCCATAGAGAAGGTTTTTGTTGTCTTAATTATAAGCCAAATCATTAGATTTTTATATGAAAGTACAATTTTAGCCTTCATTGGACTTTTATTTTCTTGGAAAGTGAATATTGAAAATCATTAAATTTTAAGACATACTTCCTTCGGTCCTCAATATAAGATATATTTACCTAATTTAATTAGATTAAAGAAGTTAGTTAATAAGATATGCATTTTGATTGAACTATATTTCTATATGATTTTTCATGACTAAATTGGGGATTTTAACATATTTTCTAGAACATTATTGCATGGTTAAACACTAATTTGAGTTAGGGACATTTGTATTGAATTAAGTGTAATTAAGGGCAAAATAATTATAATTTGTTAATTATTCATTTAAATAATTTCTTGAACTCTTAATACTACCTTGTGCCTGATCTTGTATTGTAGGTGTTCTAGAAGAAAACTAGAGAATATGGGAAATGAGGTCAGAATTAATTTTTAGGAATGGAGAAAATTACATAAAAATCCCTAGAATTTCAGGAAATTTTAATTCTGTGAAGAAAAGGGACCAGAGAAAATTACAGAGAAGTACCCATATATCTAGAAATCACATTTCGCACCATCAACATTTAAAAGTTTTCATTGTAGTCCCCTCACGCACTTTTAAACTTTGCAAATTGGTCCTTGGTCAAAACTTGCATTTTTGACCACGCTCTTTAGGTCAAAAAAGGAGACCTTCTTCTGGGTACACTGACACGAAGAGAGAGCTGGAGGCGAGATGAGTGTGGTTGCAGATTAAAATCGGAGTGACAGAGATCACAGTAGAGAGCGCCGCGAGAACTTCCAACACTAGAGAGACCTCTAAACCTTCAACCATCTTCCTCTCATTACCTCCACCTTCCCCTTATTCATCATTGCGGTGACCACCACTACACCACTGCCATTGCAGATCAAGACGAGACATTGAGGAGTGAAGGCCACAATTTTGAGAGAAGAGAGTTTGGTGTTGGCATCTCAGACCAAGGAGGAGGAGACTATTTGTTGTTTTTCTACTGCAAGTATACGGGTCACAATTATATAAAAAGTTGTCATTCCACTAAGACTAAGGCAAAAGTGGGCTAACTAATGTAATTATGCTCTTAATTAGGTTGGGCCAAGTTATTTTTAATATTTCGATTTTTGAAAATAATTTTTGGTTCAAAACAAGGTAAATTGGACTAAGCAACATAAAATTTGATTCTAACTTCAATTAAATGGAGTCTATGATTATTTTTCTTTTTTGCATGTCATAAAACTAAATTAATTTCCTCTCAAATAGTATTCCATTGAATATATATGTTAGACTAAGGTTCAAAAGCACTAGACAAAACTCTCTCAAGTTAAAATCAAGTTTCCTTTTTATCAAAATGCACAATCTCTTGCTACAATTAATGAAAATCAATTTTAAGAAACAACTTTAATGTAACAATACAAGGTTAGTAAATAAATGTGATTTGAGCTTGGACCTAGAGAGCCTGATGAAGAAAACAGAGAAAGGCGTCGTTACACAGAGCACCAAAGACCTATATTCTCCATCTTGCTGGCAAATTGTTGTGATTTCTGGCAAGTTCTGAGTTTTTCGGTGAAGATTTGTAGATTTCGCAAGTCTCTGTATTTTCTAGTGAGCTTGTTTCCATGGTTGGTTCGATTTTGTAGATTGTGTTGGATGCTTTAATTGCTATGTGTAGCTAATTATCTTGCTTCTTGGTGGTGAGGATAGGTGCTTGAGCTCAATGGACTCATAGGGAAGTTTTTCTATCATTCTATTAGTCTAGAGTTATATATTTGGATTTCCTAGTTTTAGGAAAATTATCATATATGATTCTGGAACTGAGATTGATATTAATTGTCTCTGTTGGTTTGATATTTGTAGTTGAGATCGAATTTTGTAGTGAGAAAATTATATATGTTAGTGTATAATTGTCTAGTTAATGTGGTTGATTTGTGCCATTGAAGGGCTATTAGCACTCAAATTCAAGAAGACTCATGTTGCATTATTCCAATTTCAATTGCACATTAAGTGGTTTTAAACAATATATGAAGAGGTAGTAGTTAGTTATATTTGTAGGAGCTACTATTAATTGAGAATATTGGATTCAAGTGTTATATTGAGATTTTTTTTAGACTTAATGAATTTTTAACTTTCATAACCTTTTCTAGCAAGGATATCAACTTTTTTCATTATCAAGAGCATCTGTAATTCATATTTTCATTCTCAATTTAATCATTTCTTCATTATTTTCAATAAATACCCAAAAGAGTAGAAATAGCTTTATTTTCATGAATTTGAATGTAGAGAAAATCAATTTCAAAATTTTCTTTCTCACCATATTTTTAGCACTTAGTTTAACATAAGGAATTCAAAATAAAATGTTTGTTGATAAGTGTAACATCCCGACTTTTCACAAGCAGTACAAATTTTTTTTTTTTAAAACATCATTTCAAAATGATCAGAGTAGTGCACCGGAGCGATTGAGTAACTGATATATATATTAAAATACCCATGGTAGCATGTCTTGCTGTTTAAACAGCGGTACAAGAGTGTTTCAAAAGTATAACGAAAGAGGTCCTCGCCGCTACTCCTAAGCGTGCCGCTTGTCCTTCTCCTCGATCCTCGGTCCTCCCGAACTCCGACGCTACAGTTAAGAGCCGAGATCCAATTTACCACATTGGATCTCGTGTAACGGTTAACCTCATGTTTATATACAACATATATGTACGATGTACATTCAAATATCTTGGCAACATTTACTATGATCGACATAGGGAATACATAATCGATATGTATGGCAATAACAATACAATCGGATGTAGGGTTAAAGCACAATGAGGAATGTACATAATCGATATGCACGGCCGAACAATACAATGGATGTAGGGTTAAGGCATAATGGATAGTGATACAATGGATGTATGACATGACAGAATAATACAATGGATGTATAATGCATAACAAGATACAAATAAGTGCATAACATAAATCGAGTACGCATACAAAAGTACAATCAGAGTACACACATGACAGAGGAAACACACATATTCATACAATAACCATCAGAGTTAGTGTTACAGTACGCGAACGTACATACTTCAGTAAACCGAATGTAATGGCCGTGTAAGTGTCTACCATGGGGCCTCACCGACTTATACGGCGACTTATGGCACACCCACGTAGACTAGCCTTGCCTTCGGCACCAAACTGTTCTAACATATTTGTATTCAATAAACATACCATAACAATACACATAGCACATATATGCATACCATAAACATAAGAGTTAATGTTACAAGACGCGACGTACCTTCGTTGACGTTATTCGGTATTTCGGCGGAATACGACACGACGCAGGTAAAAACGTAATCGGGATATCCTATCAACATAACAATGTACTTGTTAAGGATCTATCATTACCACGGACACTTTTAGTCAAAATGACTATTTTACCCCCGACCCCTAATCGGCGGAATTTCGCCAAGATTTCGTTACTTTGACTCCGACTTTCCAAAATTTTGCCGTAACTCCGACCCCACCATGATTTTCGAATTTAATACTTAAAATAAAGCTAAAGATCTATCTAGCATTACTACTAAAACTACCGAAAGCATTAAAAACTAAAGACCTAAAATTACCCAGAGCTTCACGCAAAATCCCCGGACTCCTTCCTCCTCCAGAGCACCTCTCTCTAACTTCTCTCTAGGAAAGCTCAACTAGAGAAATGATTTTGGTGTGAAGAATGCAAAGGAGAGCCTCCTATTTATAGGGAAAGTTGTGTGCACTATTCACACTTTGTCGCGGATTCGGGCCGTCGGATCGCACTTTGCCAAATGTCAAGATCCTCACCATGCCACTTGTCCAAACCATCCTCTCCCCTTAGTTGGTGGTTTGTCACATCAATTAATGTGATGTGATGCTTTTGCTTTATGAACTTGTACCGATAAAGTTCCCGATCGGTGTCCGAATCGCGTAATCTCGGAAAAATCTCAAAAATCCGAATTACCATTTTGAAGCCCCTTTCCTTCTCATTAGGAATATCTAATCTAAACTAATTTTTGATTCCATCCGTGGCTCCAAAAGTCATCCAAGTTTACTGAAAGCGTGCCGCTTTCGGAAGAACTTTCTGGGATCATCAATCTCTGGACAAAAATTCACCGATTCCAAATATGTCCAGATAAATTCAAACTCATTTCCAAATGTTGAGTTAGAATTTATTTTCTTCGATCTTTAAAATGTGACTATCCGCATTTCTCCCTATTTCGTCTTATTAGGAAAATGCTCTACCTACTTCTAATCAACTTCCTAAAAGGCTAATCAAGATAAAAATTCACCGATCAATATTTTACTCGACATTGGAAAACCTATTCCTGGTACTCTAGACAGATCCGTTTCCTATAAATCTGATCACTATTCATTGTACTTGTTTATACAATTTTACACTTCAACTTGCAAGTTAAGGCACCATGATTTTTTACCAACTCTTGTCCTTATTATTATTATTTTATTAATTTTCGTTTTAATTAATTATTTAATTAATTAATAATATATAAAATAATTATTTAATAATTATTTTATATAATTTTTTACAAAATTTTCCTATTGGTCCATTCTTGTATTTAGGCTTAAAAATATCTAAACTCAACTATTTTTCTCCAAAATTTCCAATTAATTAACAAATATGTTTATACTAATTTTAGGCCACAAACCACTAATTTTAGGGTTTTACATAATTATTTATGAATTTCCTTTGCCTATGCTTAAGTAATTAATTACTTAATTACTTTCTTACCAATAGTTGATAATTTTCTTAATTAGAACAACTCATTACCTCATAACTTTTGAATTGACATTTGTGTTTTCATGTCTCATTCATTATATTAGCATTTACGGGGGTATTTCGGTCATTTCAATACTTTTTGAACAATCCTTCTCAATTTTTCCAAGTTTATAATTTATTAAATTACTAAAATTAGAGATAATATACTCTCTCAATTTAAATAATTATTTCATTTCCCTTTAGGATTTTTCACCATTTTCCTAAGTTATTTACTCCTCCCGATGATTGCGAATTCGTTTTTATTTAACCACTACGATCTTGTCATATTGTACCTTGATATATGATGTTTCCCCGTGGTTCCCATACACCGCGGTTAACACCACGTATACCAAAATGTGTCCATGGTTCCCATACACCATGTTAACACAAGATTACCAAAATGTCTCCATGGTTCCCATACACCATGGCAACATAAGATACCTCCTACTCAATGACATGATCACGGTCGAATTTTTAATTACGAAGAAACATTGAATACGTTACGTAAGATAGCTATCTATAAGCATGTATTACTAGATGATTCCCTCCTAAGTGGAATAGTACCTTGAATCATCTCCGGGAGTCCTTCGTCCTCTCGTACATGTTAGTGTGTACACTCGGCCTGGTTTTTGTGGCTTTAATGCTGCAACTTTCTCTCGGACAAAGGTACACCGATGTGTCCAGGCTTTTGACATTTGAAGCATATCGCCTTCCCGCCGCAATCAAGATTTGGAGATGATACCTCCCACATTTTGGACACGGTCGGGTCTCCGGTATTTTGGGTTGTTCTGCTGCCTAGCCTGGAATGGCTTTTTGTTGTCTCTTGGAGAGTCACTCCACGGTGCTTCTCTCTTCCGTGAGAAATTTTCACGGCTGCCCTCGCTATAACCCGTGTTGCTACTGTTGGACTTTCAGAACTTACGCAGTTCCTTGAGATTTCGCTCAATCAATCGGCATGACTCCACAGCTTGAGCCATATTAGGAAACGTCTGAGAAACGAGCTTCTCCCTAACTTCATACTTTAGCCCGCATGTCAACCTATTCGCCTTCCAGCGGGTCTGCAAGGTTGTAGCAACGCTCTTCCACCATCGATGCGCATCACCGTCGAGCTTATAGATGGCAAGTTGGGCTTTCCGGTCTCCGCCTTGGCCTCTGGGAGCTCCGGCCCTCTCGGATTCGCCATGTCGCGTTCCTTGATTAGAGGAAACGTTAACGTTAGACACAGGGAAGACATTCCGCATAACACGTACTTTATCACACTAGTCTCTAAACTCTATCGCGCTTAGCATTTACACTGCTCCCACTTTTACCACACTTACTACAAACGAATACACTCCCGCAAAATCTCCCCTTCATCAGAATTTCATTGATTTGGTCTACTCAGAAGTGGATACGGGATTTCGTATCAGGAGTTCCTCTACATGAGTCAAATACTGCATGTACTATCTTTATTAGTCTCGGAGTTTCATCCGGCGTGGCCCAGCTTCACGTATAAGCTCTATACTAGAATAGATTTATCGTCCAATACAAACTGGAGATCATCAGAGTTATCAAAGGCTGATATCAGAGTTATCGGAGACTGATATCAGAGTGATCAGAGTGATCGGATACTGATATCAGGGTTATCAGAGTTAATGTACCGACAGAAAGTGGTACATCGGTTCAGAATGGTATACCGGTTCAAACTGGTACACCGACCTTAGGCTATATCAGTACTCGTTTTCAAAATATGCTCCAAATTTTTGAAAAGGCTTAGAACCTAACTCCGTTAACCGAACAGAATGGCTGTAAGTGTCTACCATGGGGCCTCACCGAGTTCACGGCGACTGATTGGCACACCCACGTAAACTAGCCTTGCCTTCGGCACCAAACTGTCCGTAATAACTTAGTCAGATCCATGCCAGGAATACTGCTCTGATACCAAATGTAACATCCCGACTTTTCACAAGCAGTACAATTTTTTTTTTTTAAAACATCATTTCAAAATGATCAGAGTAGTGCACCGGAGCGATTGAGTAACTGATATATATATTAAAATACCCATGGTAGCATGTCTTGCTGTTTAAACAACGGTACAAGAGTGTTTCAAAAGTATAACAGAAAGAGGTCCTCAGTCGCTACTCCTAAGCGTGCTGCTTGTCCTTCTCCTCGATCCTCGGTCCTCCCGAACTCGACGCTATGTTAAGAGCCGAGATCCAATTTACCACATTGATCTCGTGTAACGTTAACCTCATGTTTATATACAACATATATGTACGATGTACATTCAAATATCTTGGCAACATTTACTATGATCGGACATAGGGAATACATAATCGATATGTATGGCAATAACAATACAATGGATGTAGGTTAAAGCACAATGAGGAATGTACATAATCGATATGCACGGCCGTAACAATACAATGGATGTAGGGTTAAGGCATAATGGATAGTGATACAATCGGATGTATGACATGACAGAATAATACAATCGGATGTATAATGCATAACAAGATAAATAAGTAATGCATAACAAGATAATCGTAGTACGCACAAAAGTACAATCGTAGTACACACATGACGAGGAAACACACATATTCATACAATAACCATCAGAGTTAGTGTTACAGTACGCGAACGTACATACTTCCGTAAACCGAATGTAATGGCCGTGTAAGTGTCTACCATGGGGCCTCACCGACTTATACGGCGACTTATGGCACACCCACGTAGACTAGCCTTGCCTTCGCACCAAACTGTTCTAACATATTTGTATTCAATAAACATACCAATACAATACACATAGCACATATATGCATACCATAAACATAAGAGTTAATGTTACAAGACGCGACGTACCTTCGTTGACGTTATTCGGTATTTCGGCGGAATACGACACGACAAGTAGGTAAAAACGTAATCGTGGATATCCTATCAACATAACAATGTACTTGTTAAGGATCTATCATTACCACGGACACTTTTAGTCAAAATGACTATTTTACCCCGACCCCCTAATCTGGCGAATTTCGCCATTTCGTTACTTTGACTCGACTTTCCAAAATTTTGCCAGAACTCCGACCCCACCATGATTTTCGAATTTAATACTTAAAATAAAGCTAAAGATCTATCTAGCATTACTACTAAAACTACCGAAAGCATTAAAAACTAAAGACCTAAAAATTACCCGTAGCTTCACGCAAATTCCCTGACTCCTTCCTCCTCCGCAGCACCTCTCTCTAACTTCTCTCTAGGAAAGCTCAACTAGAGAAATGATTTTGGTGTGAAGAATGCAAAGGGAGAGCCTCCTATTTATAGGGAAAGTTGTGTGCACTATTCACACTTTGTCAGGCGGATTCTTGACCGTCGGATCGCACTTTGCCAAATGTCAAGATCCTCACCATGCCACTTGTCCAAACCATCCTCTCCCCCTTAGTTGGTGGTTTGTCACATCAATTAATGTGATGTGATGCTTTTGCTTTATGAACTTGTACCGATAAAGTTCCCGATCGGTGTCCGAATCGCGTAATCTCTAAAAAATCTCAAAAATCCGAATTACCATTTTGAAGCCCCTTTTCTTCTCATTAGGAATATCTAATCTAAACTAATTTTTGATTCCATCCAGGGCTCCAAAAGTCATCCAAGTTTACTGAAAGCGTGCCGCTTCTAAGAACTTTCGGGATCATCAATCTCGGACAAAAATTCACCGATTCCAAATATGTCCAGATAAATTCAAACTCATTTCCAAATGTTGAGTTAGAATTTATTTTCTTCGATCTTTAAAATGTGACTATCTCGCATTTCTCCCTATTTCGTCTTATTAGGAAAATGCTCTACCTACTTCTAATCAACTTCCTAAAAGGCTAATCAAGATAAAAATTCACCGATCAATATTTTACTCGACATTGGAAAACCTATTCCTGGTACTCTAGACAGATCCGTTTCCTATAAATCTGATCACTATTCATTGTACTTGTTTATACAATTTTACACTTCAACTTGCAAGTTAAGGCACCATGATTTTTTACCAACTCTTGTCCTTATTATTATTATTTTATTAATTTTCGTTTTAATTAATTATTTAATTAATTAATAATATATAAAATAATTATTTAATAATTATTTTATATAATTTTTTTACAAAATTTTCCTATTGGTCCATTCTTGTATTTAGGCTTAAAAATATCTAAACTCAACTATTTTTCTCCAAAATTTCCAATTAATTAACAAATATGTTTATACTAATTTTAGGCCACAAACCACTAATTTTAGGGTTTTACATAATTATTTATGAATTTCCTTTGCCTATGCTTAAGTAATTAGCCGAAATTACTTAATTACTTTCTTACCAATAGTTGATAATTTTCTTAATTAGAACAACTCATTACCTCATAACTTTTGAATTGACATTTGTGTTTTCATGTCTCATTCATTATATTAGCATTTACGGGGGTATTTCGGTCATTTCAATACTTTTTGAACAATCCTTCTCAAGTTTTCCAAGTTTATAATTTATTAAATTACTAAAATTAGAGATAATATACTCTCTCAATTTAAATAATTATTTCATTGCCCTTTAGGATTTTTCACCATTTTCCTAAGTTATTTACTCCTCCCAGGGGTATTTTGGTCATTTTGGCACTTTGGCCCTTAAATTCCCTAATTCAAATTTCGGGGTATTACAATAAGAGAACGATCATGAATTGTTTACACTATATTGCATTTTAGTTCGTAGTAAAATATGTGATTTAACCCTAAGACGACTAAGATTTTGTAAAATCATATTTTCTAAAATATCTTAATCATATTTTCTTAATTCACTCATTCAATCACTATTCTCCTTGATTGAGTGGAGCTATATTGATCACACAAGCAACTTCGGGAGAGGGTCATTTAGTAAACTTGTTGAGTAGTAATGAGATAGTACCATATCTTGTTGGTGGCCGCTGGGTACCAAACTACCGATTAATTCAAGAGTTAAGTATCAAATTTGCCCCTGAAGTACGCGCCCAGGAGCAATGTTGCCCTCAAAGTTTTTTGAGTCTCAATGTCACCCCCGAAGTATGAAAACGTAGCAATGTTGCCCTCCCCATTAACACTGTTAATTTCCACCGTTAAAAAGCCACATCACACCCCCATATGGCACTCAAATCGCCACTTGGCCGCCACCTACTTCTTCCACCCTCTCCCCTCCTATCCACCTCATCATCTGTCTTCTTTCCTCCTCTCCTTCCTTCATTGACTCTTCCTCAACTCAGATCTCGTCGGCCTTGCCCTTCCCCCTCACAGTCGACGCCTCCTCCCTCACCATGAACACCGGTGACAGTGCCGTCAGCCCTTGCTTACCTCACTGCTAGCTTCGATTCCTTCTCCTCACAGTCGACGCCTCCTCCCTCACTATGAACGTCAGCGATGGCGCCGTTGGCCCTTGCTTACCCCACCGCTGGCTTCGATTGATGATGCCGATCTTCGATCTCCCTATTTCAGGTAGCAAAGCTCTCGTCTTCCTCAAATCTCGTTGATTTTTCATTGTTCATTTTTCTGGGTTTTTCATTTCTCAACTCAGATCAATGATGCCGGTCTTTGATCTCGCCTTCTCAGCTTAGATCTCGCCGATTTTGCAGCTCATATAGATTCTGTTCATTTTTCTGAGTTAAATTTCTGGATTTTCTTCTTCCTCTGACCCACAAAATTTTCGAATGCGTTTTATGTCTTATGATTACAAGTCCTAAGATCGATTGTGTGCGCCTTTGTTCTCTTAAGGGAACGTCTGGTAGAGGCGCGGATCATATCAGAAATTTAACCAGAATCATAGCAGCGTATATCTAGCGTTTTTTTGTTTGTATCGTATTATGATTTTTGGTTCATATTATTAGATATGCAAGCATCTGGATTTCTTGATTATAGATTTAGTTAATTTTTGGTTGAACTCTGAATTTCTGGGTTTCTTGATTATTGCTTTTTTGGATGTGATGAGAAGACATTGAAGTCTGGTTTATGGGTTTGATTATGGATTCGACTGGCTTATGGCTTTGATTATGGAGGAAGGAGATGGAGGAAAGAAGACACAGACGATGAGGTGGATTGGAGGGGAGAGGGTGGAAGAAGTAGGTGGCGATTTGACTGTCATGTGGGGGTGTGATGTGGCTTTTTAACGGTGGAAATTAACGGTGTTAATGGGGAGGGCAACATTGAGACTCAAAAAAGTTCGAGGGAAACATTGCTCTTGGGCGCGTACTTCAAGAAAAAATTTGGTACTTAACCCTTAATTCAAAAAGACAAAAACGCAGGTTGATAATTATTTAAACGTGTCTTTGTTTTCTTTTGCCTTCCATTTAAACGTTTGAGCATATCGCCATCAATCGTTTGTGTACGTGTATGTGATTTAGCCTTGACTTTGTCCCCATTTGAAACAAAGTAATAAATGCGAAAACTGATTTTAATTAGCAGTCCTATGATATTAGTTGCCAGACTAGATAAGGGCCTGCGGGTAGCTTGGCACCATTTAAGGGCCTGTTTGGTACACGGATTTGGTAAAAAGGAAAAAGAAAATTAGCAAGCTTCTTTGTTTGATATGTATTTTAGACAAATCTTTTTGAAAATCCAAGTTTTTGGGCCCACCAATCTTCCCTCGTATGTGGGAAGATCAGATCCCACTAAAATTGGTGGAATCTCAAGTTCTCACGCCTGCTCACTTTTTTTCACAAACTTACCCCTCAAATTTGAATTTGGCAGGAAAATTTGGACATTTGGACTTGGTGAGAAAGTTTGAATTTGGCGGGAAATTTTTTTACACGAGTTTGAACTTGATAAAAGCATATTTTTTTAAAAAATATATTTTAGCCAAAAAATTATTTTTCTTTTTTATTTTGAATTAATTATCTTTGTGAGTACAAGTCGCCAGTGAGAGGGAGCATACGGTGAGGGAGGGGAAGTGCAGAGAAGAGAGAGGGAGGAGAAAAGAGAAGAGAGAGAACCCCGCACTTGAATATATGCTTCGTGGTTCTCCCTCAATGAATTCAGTGGTGAAATGAAATTCACAATGGACTTGACATTGGAGAATCTAATTAAAATATCTGTTCATTGTGAAGAGTTATTATAGACAAGAAAGGAGAGAGGCATTAATGGTTAAATGGCATCCATTAATTTATCAGTGCCTTTTTATTTTCCTGTTCCATCCACTTTCTTTCTCACAATTTTGTGGCAAAACCTGTTTGCTTAGTTGAAAAACTTTGAAAAAGATTTTAATTGTTAATTTTAGTCCTTATAGTTTTATAAAGACTTGATTTGTGTTGAAGTATAATATAAATATAAAGTTGTCAATGTGAAAAAAATTTCCTCCCATCCCCTCCTAAACCAAATAAGGTAATGTTAAAATCTCTCCCCTCCGCTTTCTTCTGATCAATTCAAACAATGTAATATTAAAATCCCTCATATCCCTTCCCCTCCATTAAAATCCTCCCTCCCCCTCCCCTCCGTCGAACCAAACAGATAAAAGTCGATACAGTTCAACGTAGCTATATTATTGTTGTTTTAGTCTTTTTATGACAAAGTTAAGTTGTAAAAATACACATGTGGTTTTTTTTTTTTTTTATAAAAAAGTGTATCCAACAACAAGTGTTTTTTTAGGTGCAAAAGTGACTATATGATTACAAAAATGGAGCAAAAGTCACATGTTCTGTTAAAGTGACTGTCGGCCCACCAACATAAAGTAATGGAACATGTGACTTTTGCTCCACTTTTGTAATCACATAGTTACTTTTGCTCCCAAAAAAATACTTGATGTTTGCGCACTTTTAAAAAAATCACATTTATATTTTTGCACATTAACCATTTATAAAATTTAGCTTCACACACTTCCTAAAAAAATGTCAATGATGGAAGATTCTTCTAATTAATTTCAATTACCATGGTGGAGTTTTCAATTTATTAAAGAAACCATTGGCGAAAGTTTATTTGTTAAGAGAATGGGAATGAACATCGTCCATTATTGCTAAACAAAATCTTCCAAATTAAAAGTTGTTAACAATTGATAGGTTAGCCAAAATGAACCTTTCCTTTGTGCCTGAGTTTCAGTTCATCCCGTTTGCTGATACGGAGCTACAGAGGATCCTCGTAGCAGATAAAGTTTAGTTTCTCTTTGGTTGCTCAACTGTATCAAAAAAAAAAAAGTTGTTAACAATAATGAGTCCGTTTGAGTTAGCAGTAAGAAAAGTGACTTATTTTCTATTTAAATTTTACAGAAATAAGAGGAAAAAAGTCAGATTATTATAATTGTGATTTGGGTTTGGATTGACGGTGACAGAAGTAACTTTAAAAAAAAAATGAAACGTGTTTGAATTATTATTTGAAAAGTCATTTGAGATAAAAAATAACTGAAAAAAACATGAATTTTATTGAATACTACACACATATATTTTAATTTTTTATATTATGATAATTGAAGATAATGATATAAATAATTAATAAAGTTTGATAGTTATAAATAAGACTATTATTCGAGGAGGACATATTGTAATCATATAAACATGATATAAAAAATTAAAAAAACGAAATATTCTTTTTTTTAAGGAAAAATATTGCATTAATTGTGCGGCATGTGCGGACCCCACCATTTAAAGTGGGTAGACGCTCACCTCCCTCAATTTTTTTTTGTTTTTTAAAACAGCCCCTTTCAAATAGTCGTGTTAACGTTGGCCGCATCAGTATAATTCGATTGAACTTTTGAGCTTTTTTCAGTAGTCCATTAAAAAAAAAGCTAACCCAAACATTTCTAACTGGATTTTTCTTTGACTAATATTTCCACTGTGACTTTTTTCCGTGGCCCCCGGCCCCGGAAACGCTTAACCAAACAGACGGTAAGACAATTAAGGAGGTAGGTGGGAGAGTGAGAGTACTGTCCCCTCTGATTTTCTTAGGACGAAAATTAATTTCTGCGTCACACACAGACGTCTGATAGGTTATGTAAGGTCTATATATCCACATCGTATTCACGTAGTTCCAGTGCATCGATCTTCATAATCCAATCTCCCCAGAGAATCCTACTTCTAAAAGCTGTTTGAACTTTAATTGTCCACTTTCAATGGATCACTTAGCTGAGTCATTGAGTCCCATAGCACAATGCTTGGACAGCTGTTACTTCTGGTTGTACGTCCTTGGTGTTTTGGAGTTTGAAGTTCCTGTCGTTTGCACCTTAAGGGTCCGTTTGGTTCAAGGAATATTTTAGGAGGGAAAGGAACTTAGAGGAGGGAAATGAACTTAAAGGAAGGGAAATGAAGATTTGAAAGATGAGGGAAGATGACTTGAGTTGTTTGGTTAGAAGAAAATGAAAGGGTGGTAGTTGGTAAAGAATTATGAAAAGTCTATTTTACACTCAAAAGAAATTAATTCAAAATAAAAAAGAAATATTTTTTTTGCTAAAATATATTTTAAAAAATATTTTCTTGTTAAGTTCGAACCTAGGTAAAAAAAATTTTCGCCAAGTTCGAATTTTCCCGTCAAGTTCGAACTTCCCGCGCAAGTTTAAATTTCAGGGGTAAATTTATCCAAAATTGTGAATAGTGACATGGGAACTTGAGATCCCATCAATTTTGGTGGGATCTCAAGTTCCCACAAATGAGGAAAGAGTGGTGGGCCCGGGAACTTGGGTTCCTGGGCACATGGTGCACCAAACATGTTTTCAGGAGGGAACTCTATTAAGTTCTCATTCCCTCTCCCAAGTTCTTTGAACCAAACGGCCCTTAGTCTTTCCTTAACTCCCTTCTCTCCATCCCACGCTTGACCTCTATATTGGCTCTCTCTCTCTCTGCGCTTCTCTCACTTAATTTCACACATACACTTGCATGCGTTTACTTAATCAATTATCTGATATATATATCATCTGATATACATAACGAAATGTTGAAATTATGAATTAATTAGGTGTATATATATATTAAGTTTGTCTTTCTATCAAAATAGGCTTGTACTTCTTCGAGTCTTAGGGCTCTTCATTTTTTTAAATATGCTTGTATTTCTTTTTGAGTCTTAGGCTTTATATATTTTGTTTGCTCTTTTTTAAGTCTTTAAAGCCCTTTTTTAATTAGGTTTGTCTTTTTATTGAAATAGCTTAAGTCAATTTGATACCACTTATATCTTAACATTATATATATACATTAAATTCATCTTTCAATTGGGACTTAATCATTCATTCTAATACTAAGGATGTTTGACGACACTCACGACAGGTTAGAGACGAGTGGAGAGTCAGAAGATGGGAACGGGTTGAAGTGAAGCTGGAGGACCATATCATTGAACCCAAAATTTCCTGGGATGATCCGTGTCCAAGGAGAAATGCTTCAGTGATTATTTATCTAACATAGCAGCCCCGCAGCTACCTCATTCGAAACCATTATGGGAAGTTCATGTGATCAATCACTCCAATAATAATACTACTTTAGTTTTTAAGGTTCATCACTCCATTGGAGCTGAGATGGCTACACTCTCATGGGTGTCCTTCTCTCTTGTCTCAAAAGAGCTGATGATCCCTCTCTCCCCATCACTTTCCCTTCACTCAAATCATCAAAAACCACACTTTCTGACCATCATCAAGCCTCTCTTAGGAGAATTCCCAGTTTCGTGTCCACCATCCTCACTTCTATAAAAGATTTTGGGTGGAGCTTACTCAAAAGTACTCTCCATGAAGATGACAAAACTCCAATAAGATCTGCACATGAATGAGTCGAGTTTCAACCCGCTACCTTGTCCAGTATCACATTCCCAGTTGATCATATAAGAGATATCAAGTCCAAGTTTGGAGTGGTAATTAATCCCTGCTCTCTCTCTAAATATAAACTTTAAATTTGTGAATAGATTTATTCCAAAATATAAATTTTATCTTAGTTTTGTCAAAGTATTTATTGCGGTTTTTTTTTTTAATATCTTACGCCTTACTGTATTTGTTGCATTTATTGTCTCTTTCACTTATCCTTTCTATAAATAAAAGCGTAATTGAAAAATATAAATATTTATTGCTTTTAACTAATTTTAATAGTTTTCTTAATAAATGCAAATATATTATTTGAAGTTTATATTTAAGGATGAAGGGAGTACCTTTTAATTTTTCGCTAATAATACAAACGTTTACGTGTACCACTTTAATCATATTCATAAGTTTAAACTAACTAACTCTTACATATCAAAAAGGGTTAGTTAACTCATTAATTATTAACTAAATTTTTAATTTTGTCTTTATTTATGATTGGTTCTAAAAGTCAACATGAATAATTTTTGTTTGTTTATTGTAATTAATAGGGATAAAATTGTAAAAACACATTTCTTACTGTGAAAAAGGACTTATAATAAAGACTAAATCTTTTAGTCAAAATGAATTTATAAATATAACGAAAAAGAGAGGTATATGGATGGAGTCTTGAACTTGTTTTGTACTACACTATTACACTATGTCTATTTGCTTAACCCAGAAACTTTTATAATATAGTATAAATCGGTGTATAACTTTTGTTTTGCTTAATACAGACAGTAAATGATGTGATCACCGGAATAATTTTCTACGGGATTCGGTTATACATGCAAGATCTTGATTATACTTCGAGAACAAAAAAGTGCACCCTACTGCCAATATTGAATACAAGAAGTGTTCAAAGTTACGAGACGGCTGAAAAGAATACGAAAATGACTGAGAGGAAGGGGACTTGGGGGAACAAATTCACATACACGCACGTATCAGTTCCGACATTGACAGACACCCGAGTTTCCGATCCACTTCAATTTGTTTGGGAAGCTCATCATACAATGAAGACGAAGAAGAAAGGCTATATGGTTTATTCTCTCATTTCTATGTTTCTACAGATGAAGCATCAATTCAATGGCCCGGACGTGAGTACATGCATGTATATATTCACTCCGATCCACTGGTTAATAATATGCCCTCCATTAATTTTGCTTTATGTTAAGTTTGGATGGAGAAAAGAGTGAGAGGAAAATGGGGAAGGAGGAATACTAGGAAGAAAAACTTTCCAAAATGGTAATTTTTTTTTTTTTATTTACTATTTTGGGAGTTTTCCCTCCTAATACTTTTTCTCCCCTAATTTTCTCTTCATCTAAATATAGGGTTGAGGTGAAATATTGTGCCATATATGTGTTGCAGGCAGTGGCTAAACACTTCCATAAGACGATAAGAAACTCAAGTTTATTTATATCAAACATGGTCGGACCCTTGGATCAGCTAGCTATGGCTGATTTGCCGATAAAAAGCTTATACTTTACCTTGTCCGGCGTACCTCAGGTATATACCATATATATATAATGTTAATAATACCGTGTGTGTGTGTGTCTGATCTTGATACTTGCTAATGTTGCAGAGTGTTGTTATTACCATAATAAGCTATATGGGAATGTTAAGAGTGCCAACAAGAGCTGAAGAAGGATTTATAGATGAGAAGAAATTAGCGTCGTTCATGAATGATGCCTTTGAGGTGATACACAAAGCAGCAATGGAGATTCCCGACAAAACCAAATCTTGGAAGAAGCTATACTAATCCTTCATGAACTGAGAAGAATATTAAGAGGGCAGTAATGTTTCTTTAGCGGATAAAATGACCGGTTGATCTGTCTGTACGTGTGTCTGTTCTATATATATGTATGCATGTCTTGTGTTTAGAATAACATGTATGTAATGTTGCATACTCTTGCTATTAATTACTATAATAAACTACCCACTTTGATTTTATTTATAAGTCTTTTTTGATCAAATCACACATATCAAAGAAAGGTAGTTGGTTCAATGATTATAGGGTAAATTTTCAACTTTACCTTTATTTATGAATCTTCCTTTCAACTCTTTCTTCTCTCTCTATTTTTATTGATACAATTATATTGACAAAATTGTCACAATCTCATTTATTTGGATAAAAAAGACCAAATTTATTAGTAAAAAAGGACCTCATCAATAGGACCATAGTGATATATGGGAATGTTGAGAGTGACAAGTAGAAGTCTAGAACAGAAGAAGGATTCATAGACGAGAAGAAATTGACGTCGTACTTGAATGATGCCTTTGAAATAATACACAAAGCGGCACTGGATATTCCTGCAGACAAAGCTAAATGCTGAAAATGTGCCCAAAATCCTCATGAGCTGCTTTGAAGAATTATATTTCCTCTGGTTTTTTGTATAAGATCTCATTCATAGTGTAAATGAAGATCATATACTAAAGACCGGAGGGAGTATATCATCGATATGTACCAAAATAAGTTTGTTGGTGTTATTATATTAATTTGGTATTTAATTTTTGGGAAAATGACAAATAAATACCATATGAATTTGCAAAACCCTCAGAAACCCATCGAATTTGTAAAAAGACTGAGAAGTGACAAAGACTTTTGAGAGATATGCAAATTCAGGCAAAATGACCACACTGCCCTTGCCCTTAAGTATGTTAGCGCGCTTATGAAGATAGGTTATGCAAATTCATTCCCTTTAAAATTTTCATTCGCTCTGCTTGCCGTAGCTTGCGTTCGTCGTCTTCAATTAAATGGAGTCTAGGATTATTTCTCCCCTTTGCACTTCATAAAACTAAATTAATTTCCTCTCAAATAGTATTCCATGGAATATATGTGTTAGTCTAAGGTTCAAAAGCACTAGACAAAGCTCTTTCAAGTTAAAATCAAGTTTTCTTTTCGTCAAAATGCATAATCTCTTGCTACAATGAATGAAAATCAATTTTAAGAAACAACTTTAATGTAACAATGCAAGGTTAGTAAATAAATGTGACTTGAGCTTGGACCTAGAGAGCCCGACGAAGAAAACAGAGAAAGGCGTCATTATATAGAGCACCAGAGACCTATACTCTCCATCTTGCCGGTGAAGTGTTGTGATTTCCGGTGAGTTCATTTAGTTTTTCGGTGAAGATTTGTAGATTTCGTGAGTCTCTATATTTTCCAATGAGCTTGTTTCCGTGGCTAATTCGATTTTGTAGATTATGTTAGATGCTTTAGTGGCTATGTGTAGCTAATTAATTATCTTGCTTCTTGGTGATGAGGATAGGTGCTTGAGCTCAATGGACTCATAGGGGAGTTTTTCTATCATTCTATTAATCTAGAAATATATATTTGGATTTCCTAGTTTTAGGAATTATCATATATGATTTTGGAATTGAGATTGACGTTAATTGTCTCTGTTGGTTTGATTTTCTGGTGTGAAATTTATATATGTTAGAAATTCTTTGTGGTTAATTATAATGAGATTATGTTAATTAGTGTGTTATTGTCTAGTTAATGTGATTGATTTGTGCCCTTGAGGGGCTATTTAACACTCAAATTCAAGAAGACTCATGTTACATTATTCCAATTTCAATTGCACATTAAGCGATTTTAAGCAATATATGAAGAGGTAGTAGTTAATTATATTTAATTTGCAGGAGCTACTATTAATTGGAATATTTGATTCAAGCGTTATCTTGAGATTTTTCTTGAAACTTAATGAATTTTTAACTATCATAACCTTTTCTAGCAAGGATATCAACTTTTTTCATTGTCTAGAGCATCTATCATTCATATTTTCATTCTCAATTTAATCATTTCTTTATTATTTTCAATAAATACCAAAAAGAGTAGAAATAACTTTATTTTCATGAATTATAATTTAGAGAAAACCAATTTCAAAATCTTCTTTCTCACCATATTTTTAGCATTTAATTCAACATAAGGAATTCAAAATAAAAGACTTATATGGATAAGAGAACTATCGTAAGTTGTTTGCACTATACTACATTTTAATTTGTTCTAAAATTTGTGATTCAACCCTAAGATGACTAAAATTTTGTTAAATCGTATTTTCTAAAATACCTTAGTTATATTTTTTTTTTAATTCACTCATTCAATCACTATCCTCCTTGATTGACTGTAGAGCCGGGAAATCGAGCCGGGCTCGTCGGGTCGACCCGTTTAAGCCCTGACCTTGTAGGGCTCAGGGTTGAAAAATAAGCCAGAAATTTGAAATTGGCTTTGTAGGGCCGGCCTTGTAAGGCCTTGGGCTTAATCGGGCCAGCCCTGCAGGGCCCCGGGCCGGCCCGTTAGGCTCGTTTAATTTTAGCTTCTTCTTTTTTTAAAAAAATTAATTACCTAGACTTCCACTTAATGAATGTGTTTATTTGTAATTACTTAGAATTTTTTAGTTTAAACTATAATCCTTTTTTTATGTTTATTATTATTCTGTATTAAAACACATAATTAGTTATTATAAATTTTAAAGAAGAGATGTTTTCATATTAAATAAACACATACTTTGGTATTACAATATTATATAAGTAATAAATTATAAATATATTTTGTGTAAAATAAGTATAATTATTTTTACCTGTCAGTAAAATCATGCATGAACCAAATGAATCTACAGACTGACACACACAAAATTACGAGAGGGAAAGACATTTTGTCGTGGGCATACATAAAGCAATTCCTTTGTTTAATATTTTTTGAAAAAAAAGGAAAAAACATATTCTTTGTGTTTATTTGTTTTTTATTACGAATTAATGAATGTGTTTATTTGTTGAATAATTTATATTGTTTAGATATTAATGTTGATAACATTTATTTGATAGATTAGAATTTTAATGGTTGCAATTTACTAATTATATTTCTTTGCAAAATATCGAAGGAAAAATAGTTAAAATTTGGAATAGTAATTTTCAGACCTTGTAGGGCCGGCCCTGGCCCTGGTATTATCGGACCGGGCTTTGAAAAACAGATGTTTTCCTTACCTCAGACCCTGTAGGGCCGGCCTTGTTAGGCCCTGACTCTGTAGGGTCAGGTCGGCCCTGATTCCCGGCTCTAATTGAGTGGCGCTATATTGATCACACAAGCAACTTCGGGAAAGGGTCATTTAATAAACTTGTTGAGTAGTAATGAGATAGTACCATAACTTGTTGGTGGCCGCTGGGTACCGAACTACCGATTGACGATAATGAGCGATGGAAAAAGACCGCAGCCACCGATGCCTGTTGATCACTATTTTATCAAAAACGCATGTTGATAATTATTTAAACGTGTTTTTGTTTTCTTTTGCCTTCAATTTAAACGGTTGAGCATATAGCCATCAATCGTTTGTGTACGTGTATGTGGTTTAGCCTTAGCTTGACTTTGTCCCCATTTGAAACAAAGTAATAACTGCGAAAACTGATTTTAATCAGTAGCCTTATGATATTAGTTGCCAAGCCTAGATAAGGGCCGGCAGGTAGCTTTGCACCATTCACTTTTTAGCAACTTCAATCTTTTTTTAGTTTTTACTAATAGAGGGAAGTGTTAGTATTTTATATAACATGTACGACGATTTAAAGTTTGAATTCCCATTCAAATAAGATTGTACTCCGTATCTAATAATAATAGGGGATACATATGTCCAGGAAAAAAAAACTTGAAATCTTTTTTTTTTGTCCTCCTTGTTTTCGATCAATAATTCAATTTCGATATTCATAAAAATCAATATTACCAATATAAATATAAAATATAAACTTTCTACATGGAGCTATATACTACTTATAAGCTATGAGGAGTATAATTTTGTTTAGATTTCAAGTTTTTTATTTTTCACATATTTTATTAGATTCCTCACAACTTTTTTTATTCTTTTAATTCTTTTTACTAATTTTAGTATCAGAAAAAAAAAATCATCTTTAAGGTACCTATAATTTCCTTCAATTTTTAATTTGGTACATATGTATTTTTGTTCTCCTTATTAAATCATTTAATTTTACTAACAATTAACTTCTTTATTAGCGCTAACAATGCTAGAGAACAAAGCTATAAAGGATAACGATGCTAAAAAGTAAAATTAAAAGATTTATCATAGATCGAGGAAAAAACACAATTACCAAATGTTATCATTAGTAGGTCAACATATATAAGTACAATTTTTTTTAAAAATGTTTTCTATCCCTGATTGCATAAAAATATATTTAGCTGCATTTTATTCTTTATTACTTTCTCATGAAGGAGCATTTTAATTCTAAAAGTCGATACAATTCAACGTAGCTATATTATTGTTGTTTTAGTCTTTTCATAACAGGGTTAAGATGTAAAAATACATATGTAGTTTTTTTTTAAAAGTATGTCCAACAACAAATGTTTTTTTAGATGTAAAAGTAACTATGTGGTTACAAAAATAGAGCAAAAGTCACATATTCCGTTACTTTATATTGGTGGACCCACAGTCACTTTAACGAAACATGTGACTTTTGCTCCACTTTTATAACCGTATAGTCACTTTTTTACATAAAAAAAGTATTTGGCGTTAGACGCACTTTTAGAAAAACCACATCATATTTTTATACCTTAACCCTTTATAAAATTTAGTTTCAGACACTTCATAAAAAAAAAAAAATCCATGATGTAAGATTCTTCTAATTAATTTCAATTACCATTGTGGAGTTTTCAATTTATTAAAGAAACTATTGGCGAAAGTTTATTTTTTAAGAGAATGGGAATGAACATCGTCCATTATTGCTAAACAAAATCTTCCATTAACAATTGAGTCCGTTTGAGTTAGCGGTGGAAGAAGTGACTTATTTTCTATTTGACTTTTATAGAAATAAGATAAGAAAAAAGTTAGATTATATAATTGTGATTTGGATTTGGATTGGCGGTGACAGAAGTGACTTTTTTCCAAACATGTTTGGATTATTATTTAAAAAGTCAATTGAAATGAAAAATAACTGAAAAATGTATGAATTTTATTGAATACTACACACATATATATATATTAGTTTTTCATATTGTGATAATTGAAGATAAGGATATAAATAATTAATGAAGTTTGATGGTTATAAATAAGGCTATTATTTCAAGAGGACATATTGTAATCATATAAATATGATAAAAAAAAGTTTAAAAAAAGAGAATAAAAAAGAAAAATGTTTTTTTTAAAGAAAAAAATATTTCATTAAATTGTGCGGCATGTGCCGACCTCATCTTTTAAATTGGGTAGACGCTCACCTCCCTCAATTAAAAAAAACCCACTCCTTTCAAATAGTTGTGTTACGCACTTACGCTGGCCGCCAAACGCTCTAGAATTGAACTTTTGAAATAGTGAGTTTTTCTGCAAAAGTCTATTTAGAAAAAAGTTAACCCAAACATTTCTAATTGGATTATTTTTTTTTACTAATATTTCTAATGTGACATTTTTCCGCGGCCCCCGGGCCCCGGCCCCGGAAACGCTTAGCCAGACAGACTGGAGAGGTAGGTGGGAGAGTGCTGTCCCCTCTGATTTTTCTTAATTTTCTTAGGACCAAAAATAATTTTTGTGTCACATCAATGATATCTGATAGGTTATGGAAGGTCTATAAATACACATCGTACTCACGTAGTTCAAATGCATCGATCTTCATAATCCAATCTCCCCAGAAAATCCTCCTTCTAAAAGCTATTTGAAAATTAATTGTCCACTTTCAATGGATCACTTAGCTGAGCCATTGAGTCCCATGGCACAATGCTTGGACAGCTCTTACTTCTGGTTGTACGTCCTTGGTGTTTTGGAGTTTGAAGTTCCTGTCCCTCGTTTGCAACTTAAGTCTTTCCTTAACTCCCTTCTCTCCATCCCACGCTTCACCTCTATATTGGTTCTCTTTCTCTCTCTCTGCCTCGCTCACTTAATTTCACATGTACACTTGCATGCAATTACTTAATCAGTTACCTAGCTAGTTGACACACACACACATATATATATATCATCTGATATGCATGACTAAATGTTGAAATTATGAATTAATTAGGTGTGTGTGTATATATATTATAGGTGTGTGTGTGTGTGTGTATATACTTAAAGGCCACTTGTTTTTTTATTTAGGCTTGTACTTCTTTGAGTTTTAGAGGCTCTTTATTTTTCAAATGTGCTTGTACTTCTTTTTCTTTTTAGGTATCAAACCCTTCATATATATTGTCTGGGCTTATACTTGTTTTTGTATCTTAAAGGCCCCTTTTTTATTAGGTTTGTCTTTTTATCAAGATAGCTTAAGTCAATTTGATAGGACTTCTATTAACATTAGATACATTAAATTCACCAAAGGCCTTGTAGCCTAGTGGTATGGGGTACTACTCAAGTAGTGGGAGGTCATGGGTTCGATCCCGCTCCGTGTAATTCAGGCCAGTAGTGCCTGCCGCCTTGTAATTCAAAAAAAAAGATACATTAAATTCATCTTCAATTGGGACTTAATCATTCATTCTAATACTAAGGATGTTTGACGACAGGTTAGAGACAAGAGTGGAGTCAGAAAATGGCAACGGGTTGAAGTGAAGTTGGAAGACCATATCATTGAACCCACAATTTCCTGGGATTCCATGTCCAAGGACAAATGCTTCAGTGATTATTTATCTAACATAGCAACCCCGCAGCTACCTCATTCGAAACCATTATGGGAAGTTCATGTGATCAATCACTCCACTAATAATACTACTTTAGTTTTTAAGGTTCATCACTCCATTGGAGATGGCTACACTCTCATGGGCGTCCTTCTCTCTTGTCTCAAAAGAGCTGATGATCCCTCTCTCCCCGTCACTTTCCCTTCACTCAAATCATCAAAAACCACACTTTCTGACCATCATCAAGCCTCTCTTAGGAGAATTCCCAGTTTCCTGTCCACCATCTTCACTTCTATAAAAGATTTTGGGTGGAGCTTACTCAAAAGCACTCTCCATGAAGATGACCAAACTCCAATAAGATCTGCACATGAAGGAGTCAAGTTTCAACCCGCTACCTTGTCCAGTATCACATTCCCAGTTGATCATATAAGAGATATCAAGTCCAAGCTTGGAGTGGTAATTATTCCTTGCTCACTCTCTAAATACAAGCTTTAAATTTGTGAATAGATTTGTTCCAAAATATAAATTTCATTTTAGTTTTGTCATAGCATTTATTGTGGTTTTTTTTAAATATATCTTACCCCCTGATTTTATTTGTTGCATTTATTGTTTCTTTCACTTATCTTTTTTATAAATAAAAGCATAGTTGAAAAAATACATATTTATTACTTTTAACTAATTTTAACATTTTTCTTAATAAATGCAAATATATTATTTGAGGTTTATATTCAAGGATGGAGGGAGTACCTTTTAATTTTTCTAGTTAAGTTATTGCTAATAATACAAATGTTTACATGTAACACTTTAATCATATTTATAAATCCAAATTAACTAACTTTTACATACCAAAAAGAGTTAGTTAACTCATTAATTATTAACTACATTTCTAATTTTGTCTTTATTTATAATTAGTTCTAAAAGTCAACATGAATAATTTTTGTTTGTTTATTATAATTAATAGGGGTAAAATTTTAAAAACACGTTTATTACTGTGAAAAAAGACTTATAATAAAGACTAAATTTTTTAGTCAAAATAAACTTATAAATAGAATAGAGAGAGGTATATGGATGGAGCCATGAACTTGTTTTGTACTACATTATATTTATTTGCTTAACCCAGAAAATTTTATAATATAGTATAAATCGGGGTATAACTTTTGTTTTGCTTAATACAGACAGTAAATGATGTGATCACCGGAATAATTTTCTACGGGATTCGGTTATACATGCAAGATCTTGATTATACTTCGAGAACAAAAAAGTGCACCCTACTGCCAATATTGAATACAAGAAATGTTCAAAGTTACGAGACGGCCGAAAAGAATACGAAAATGACTGAGAAGAAGGGGACTTGGGGGAACAAATTCACATACACGCATGTATCAGTTCCGACATTGACAGACACCCGAGTATCCGATCCACTTCAATTTGTTTGGGAAGCTCATCATACAATGAAGACGAAGAAGAAAGGCTATATGGTTTATTCTCTCATTTCTATGTTTCTACAGATGAAGCATCAATTGAATGGCCCGGAGGTGAGTACATGCATGTATATATTCACTCCGATCCACTGGTTAATAATATGCCCTCCATTAATTTTGCTTTATGTTATGTTTGGATGGAGAAAAAAGTGAGGGGGAAATGGGGAAGGGGGAATACTATAAAAAAAAGCTTCCTAAAATAGTAATTTTTTTTTTTTTTTAGTATTTTAGGGAGTTTTCCCTCCTAATATTTTTTTCTCCCCTAATTTTCTCTTCAACTAAATATAGGGTTAAGGTGAAATATTGTGCCATATATGTGTTGCAGGCAGTGGCTAAACACTTCCATAAGACGATGAGAAACTCAAGTTTACTTATATCAAACATGGTCGGACCCTTGGATCAGCTAGCTATGGCTGATTTGCCGATAAAAAGCTTATACTTTACCTTGTCCGGCGTACCTCAGGTATATACCATATATATAATGTTAAGAATACCGTGTGTATGTGTGTGTGTGTGTGTGTGATCTTGATACTTGCTAATGTTGCAGAGTGTTGTTATTACCATAATAAGCTATATGGGAATGTTAAGAGTGGCAACAAGAGCTGAAGAAGGATTTATAGATGAGAAGAAATTAGCGTCGTTCATGAATGATGCCTTTGAGGTGATACACAAAGCAGCAATGGAGATTCCCGACAAAACCAAATCTTGGAAGAAGCTATACTAATCCTTCATGAACTGAGAAGAATATTAAGAGGGCAGTAATGTTTCTTTAGCGAATAAAATGACCGGTGGCTCTGTCTGTGTGTCTATTCTATATATGTATGCATGTCTTGTGATAGAGTGTAATAAAGAAAATGGCTAGTTAATATTTGAATAATTGTTTATGTTAAGTATTTGTTATAACTAATTTCTGTTGTAACCATTACTTTCAGATGTAACTAGTTAGTCCCACTTGTACAGGTGTGTGATGTATATATGTTGAGATTAGATGTACGATTGAGGCCACTGAATAATATTTTCTTTTCTTAGTTTCACTTCCTTCCTCAGTCCAACTTTCCCTTTCCCGACTTCTCTCTTCCTTCTCCTCTCTTCAGTTGTAGAGAGAGAGGTTGGCTCACCGTCAATCTCTTGTCTCATGGTATCAGAGCAATTCCGCTGGCATGGATAACTCCTCGTCGGCCGCCGATGGTGCGAGGGCTCGATCGTCGTCTTCTGATTCATCTCCAAATGTCTCCAGTCCTCATTACTTGCATCCTAACAAGAATTTGGCGTTGGTGTTGGTTAGTTCAGTTTTAACTGGACCAAACTACCATTCCTGGTCCTGAGCCATGAAGATGGCACTTCAATCAAAGAATAAGGTTTGTTTGTGGATGGCACGATTCCAGCATCGGCGACCTCTGCTTCAACTTATTTTGCTTGGTTACAATGTAACACGATGGTGTGTTCGTGGCTCACCAAATCGATCTCACCGACGATTGCACATAGCAATTTATGGCTGGACAAGGCATGTGACATCTGGATCGATCTGAAAGATAGATTTGCTCTCAGCGATGTATTTCGTGTGGCTGAACTACAGGATGAAATCTTCTCTTTCCTGCAAGGTGATCTGTCGGTAAGCGAGTATTATACGAAGTTGAAAATATTTTGGGATGAATATATGATCTAAAGCCTATTACTCGTTGTTCTTGTAATTTCACATGCTCTTGTGTCAAATATCGCGAAAATGATTATACCTTGAGGTTCTTGAAGGGGTTGAACGGTCGTTTTGTCTCTGTAAAGTCTCAGATTATGCTGATTGAGCCGTTGCCTATTGTCAATAAGGTCTTTTCTCTGCTCTCACAACAAGAACGTGAGATGCCTAATTCACCTGTAACAGATTCAGTTATCTTGTTTAATAAAGGACCATCACGTCCTTCGAATCCCTCTGCTCCTGGTTCTGGTTATAAACCTCCTTCTCACAACTCTGGTTCTGCAAATCAAAAGTTCTGTACGTATTGCAATCGACCTCGCCATACAGTTGACACTTGCTATCGCAAGCATGGCTTCCCTCCTGGCTTTAAGTTCAGAAATTAGGCTTCATCATCAGTCAATCAACTTCATACACAGGATCCAGGTTCCAATTTTGTGCAGGATTCGAAACATGTTTCCAATGATCTTTTACCAACGCCATCTCCACAACACCAGAACAATACCAAAAATTACTTGACCTTGTCAAAACCGGTTCCACCAATTCATCTAACCCTGTCTCTGTTCCAGATGTTCATGCTATTTATTCAGTTTCCTCATCTCATCAAGATCCAGGTAAATCACTTCTTGTTCGTTCATTTTCTCATAAAAATTCCTGGATTATTGACAATGGTGCTACTGACCATGTATGTCACTCTCTTGAGCGTTTTTCTGATTTTTATTCAATTGATCTTATTCCTATTAAACTTCCTGATCATAGTTCTGTTACTGCTATGATTTCTGGCACTGTTTGTATTTCAGCTTCTTTAACCCTCCATAATGTCTTTTATATACCTGATTTTGCCTTTAACATCCTGTCTGTTTCCAAACTAACAAGTGCTATTCCTTGTTGTTTTATATTTTTATCATCCATTTGTTATATTCAGGATCTTTCTCTTTGGAAGACGATTGGTTCAGCTAAAGTCTTTGAAGGTCTTTACTTACTCAATCCTGCAAAATCTCCCCCTACCATTGTTGTGACTACTTCATTAGCTATTCCACTCCAGGCTGTGACTACCGTATCAGATATACCCTCACAGGCTGTGACAACTTCATCGGCTATACCTTCACAACATTCAATCGACACTTCTTTTGATTTGTGGCATCATAGACTAGGTCATATTTCCCTTTCCACATTACGTACTTTGCATAAGCAATTTCCTTTTATTCCTTATCATTCTAGATCATTTCCCTGTGATGTATGTCATATGGCTAAACAAAAGAGGTTGCAATTTCCTATAAGCACATCTTTGAGCAATAAAATTTTCTCTTTGATACATACAGATATTTGGGGACCTTTTGCTGTTACTTCTCTTCGTGGTTTTAAGTATTTTTTGACAATTGTTGATGATTTCAGTCGCTATACTTGGGTTTTTCCTATGAAGTTTAAATCTGAGGTTCGAGTTCATCTTCAAAACTTTATGATCTTATGATTGAAACTCAACACAATACAAAGGTCCAGATTCTTAGGTCTGATAATGGCCTAGAATTTTTTATGGATTCATTTTATAAATCTAAAGGTTTTATTCACCAAACTTTTTGTATTGAAACTCCTCAGCAAAATGGTCTTGTGGAACGTAAGCATCAACATATTTTAAATGTAGCTCGTGCTCTTTTATTCCAAGCCAAACTTCCCAAGTTATATTGGTGTTTTGCTATTACTCATGATGTTATTCTTATCAACCGTTTACCTTCTCCTATTATTCATAATTCCCACTCCATTTACTTTATTGTTTAATAAGTCTCTCCTTATTATTCTGATGTAAAAGTGTTTGGTTGTTTATGCTATGCTTCCACTATTACTACACATCGATCTAAATTTGACCCAAGGGCTTCCAAATGTGTATTTCTTGGTTTTCCTAATCACACTAAAGGCTATTTTCTCTTAAATCTTCACACTAATGCTACCTTTATTTCTTGAGATGTTAATTTTTTATGAATCTTCTTTTCCTTATCATATGCATACATCACATGTTGATAATAATGCTTCTTTACCTCTTCCTGCTACTATTTCCCCCCTCTCTTGTCCTTGTTCAGATTCCTCTACCTCCCACCAGATTTTGCTCATTCTCATTCACCCACTGTCACTTCTTTACCTTCGGCTTCTCTTCCACCTATTTCTGCCCAACCTGATTTTGGTTCTCCCATACCTGAATCTGCACCTCTTCGTGTTTCTACTAGGCCACACCTCCTACTTATTTGTAGGATTATTATTGCTCGGCCTTTACTACTTCAATTGCCTCTTTTTCTTCCGGAGATAAGTATCTATTCTCTTCCTCTCTTTCTTCTTATTTTTCTCCATCATACAAAATTTTTTGTCTTGCTCTTTCTTGTGATGATATCCCTACCACTTATCGTCAAGCTTCCAAATTTAAACGTTGGCGTGATGCTATGGATGCTGAGATTTCAGCTCTTGAACAGAATAAAACTTGGATCTTCACTCATTTGCCCTCAACAACCCATTGGTTGCAAATGGGTTTTTACTAAAAAGTATAAGTTCGATGGTACTCTTGATCGTTACAAAGTAAGGTTAGTTGCTAAAGGCTCTACTCAAATTGAGGGCATTGATTTTTTTGATACATTCTCCCTTGTTGTTAAAATGACTACGGTACGGTTATTACTTGCTCTTGCTTCCGCTAATAAATGACATATTCAGCAACTGGATGTGAATAATGCTTTTTTCATGGGGATCTCAATGAAGAGGTTTACATGGTTTTGCCTCCAAGGTTTCATTCTTCTGATTCATTTCTTGTTTGTAAGTCAAAAATTCCTTTATGGTTGTTCGCCTCGCAAGTGCACGAGTTTCGCAAGTAATAAAGTGATAAGTAAAGTATCGTTCTCACGAGGATTTGTTTAACAAATTGGTCAATCAAGAGGCTTAGTGAATTTCATCAAGTTGAGCTAGAACAAAGTTTTGATTTGGAATGAGAATTCTTAAAGACTATTTCTAAAACTTAAAATTGATAAAGGGAAATGACTCTTTGACTTCAAGGATAATAGAGCCTAGGGTTCTTTTTCCCCTTTTACATTTCATAAAACTTGGTTAATTTCCTCTCTAGTAGCATTTCAATACATATATGTGTTAGTCTAAGGTTTAAAAACACTTGACACGCTCTCTCAAGTCAAAATCAAGTTTCTCTTCTCATTAAAATGCACAATCTCTTGCTACAATTAATGAGAATCAATATTTAAGCAACAACCCCTAATGTGACAATGCAATGTTAGTAAATATATCTCTATTTTACCAACAAACCATCCATTTATCAAGTAAACTTCAAGACAAGCATGATTTCAATCAAGTTTTACACCTAGATTAGCTCTCTCAAGTCAAAACCTAAGTGAATAAATCATCTAAATGGAGGTCAATTACTTAGAAGCATTAAGCCAAGGTTGAAATCAACACACATATATATATTTATCTACCAAAAGAGAGGAATATTCAAGTATTAATCCATACAAAGGGTTAAAAGAACCCTAGAATGAAAGATTTAGCTACTCATGTTCAAATGCAAAGAGATTCTAAGAAAAGATACTGAATACATGAAGAAGCTAAGAGGAGAAAAGAGGAAGAACCAAGGTGAAATCCTTAAAATCTCTCTTAGGTTGAGCACCCAAGCCTCCAAGGTTGCCAAGATCTCTCTCCAAAGCTCCTCCCTTTCGTGCCCACTTGTTTCCTTGTGTCAAGAGTGTGTTTTTCGGCCCTTCCCTTTAGGTTAAATAGGGTTTTTCTGTTTCTGATGTAAAAAACGCGTAGCTGTACTTTCTGTACTTTTTCACGACTGGCTACGGCTAGTTGTCAACTTGCCACGACCAGTTACATAGAGAGCTACTTGCTACAGCCAGTTTGTCAACTTGCAGCGGCCAGTTGCACAGGTTCCTTCTAACTTTGCACTACTGCACCTCCTTTATTTCTTTCCTTGTTTCTTGGTTCTTATAGAGCTTCAAAACTTGTCTCCATCCTCCTACAAAAGAGGGAAGATTTATCAATTCTCATTTGAATCACAAACTCTATAGGATATAACAAGAATTTTGATTTTTGCCTGATACTTTGATATGCACATTTTCTTCTATACACTTCACTTCCTATGCATATTTTGAACCAAAAATAGGTAAAAGAGAGGGAAAATGTGCTGGAATATTGTCAATTTCTAAGAGTTAACAATGGCCTTAAACAAGCTAGTAGACAATGGTTTCAGAAATTGTCTTTTGCTCTTATTTCCTATGGTTATGTTGCATCCAAGGCTGATCACTCTTTGTTTGTTAAATTTTCTGGCTCTGGTTTTACTGCCCTCTTGGTATATGTAGATGATATACTTTTAATTGGGAATGATATGTCTGAAATTAACACTGTGAAGCGCAACCTAGATCGCCTTTTCAAAATTAAAGATCTTGGTTTGGTGTGTTATTTTCTTGGACTTGAGATAGCTCGTAATAGTACTGGGATTTTTGTTTGCCAAAGGAAGTTTGTGCTGGATTTGCTTACTGAAACAGGTTATCTTGATTGCAAACCTGCTTCTACTCCCATGGACAATAAGGCCAAGTTGAGTCTTAATTCAGGAACTCCTTTGTCTGATTTGAATTCATATCGCAAGCTTGTTGGTTGACTTCTATATTTGACTACAACAAGGTCGGATATTGCCTTTACTACACAACAATTAAGTCAGTTTTTGGCAGCCCCTACTGATCTTCATCTCAAAGCAGCTCACCAAGTGCTACGTTATCTGAAATCTACTCCTTCCAAGGGTTTGTTTTTCCCATCTACTTCTGATTTTTCCTTGAAGGGGTTTAGTGATAGTGATTGGGCTGCTTGCCTTGACTCTAGACGATCTATTACTGGCTATTGCATTTTTCTATGTCTTCTTGTGAAGCTGAGTACCGTGCACTTGCTATGACCTCTTGTGATATTCAATGGCTCTTGTATTTGTTGGATGATCTTCATGTTTCTCGGTCTAAGCCTGCTTTGTTGTATTGTGACAACCAATCGACTATTCAACTTGCCTTTAATCCAACTTTTCATGCTCGCACCAAGCATATTGAGTTGGATTGTCATCTTATTCGTGATAAAGTTCAGCAGGGCATCCTTCGGTTATTACCTGTTCGTTCTCAAAACCAGCTTGCTGATCCTTTCACCAAGCCACTTGACTCCAGTCCTTTTCATTCTCTTATTTCCAAGCTGGGCATGACTGATATCCCTGCTCCAGCTTGTGGGGGGCTGACAGAGTGTAATAAAGAAAATGGCTAGTTAATATTTGAATAATTGTTTATGTTAAGTATTTGTTGTAACTAATTTCTGTTGTAACCATTACTTCCGGATGTAACTAGTTAGTCCCACTTGTACAGGTGTGTGATGTATATATGTTGAGCTTAGATGTACGATTGAGACCACTGAATAATATTTTCTTTTCTCAGTTTCACTTCCTTCCTCAGTCCAACTTTCCCTTTCCCGACTTCTCTCTTCCTTCTCCTCTCTTCAGTTGCAAAGAGAGAGAGATTGGCTCACCGTCAATCTCTTGTCTCATCTTGTGTACTTTAGAATAACATGAATGTAATGTTGCATAGTCTTGCTATTAATTACTGTAATAAGCTATATGGGAATTTTAAGAGTGACAACTAGAACAGAAGAAGGATTCATAGACGAGAAGAAATTGACGTCGTACTTGAATGATGCCTTTGAAATAATTTACAAAGCGGCACTGGATATTCCTGCAGACAAAGCTAAATGCTGAAAATGTGCCCAAAATCCTCATGAGCTGCTTTGAAGAATTATACTTCCTCCGATCTTTTGTATAACATCTCATTCATAGTATAGATGAAGATCTTATACTAAAGACCGGAGGGAGTATATCATCTGTACCAAAATAAGTTTGTTGGTGTTATTATATTAATTTGGTCTTTAATTTTTCAACTACATAATTTCCCGTTGCTTATGGTTGCTGAATAAATTGTCATCAATTCGTGCTTTGTACGTTACTACGTTATTTAAAATGTCTCAATCTCCTGTGTCTGAACTAACCTATACCTATAAACCAACGTATGAAAAACCATAATGACCATTAAATCCGTTGAAATATTGATTTCACGATTTAATGGAAAATGATCAAATAGTGGTGACTAGATTAATGTATTTCAAATTTTCAACTTTACTAACTATTGAAAAAGACAACAAAATCAAAAATAAAAATTCCAATTGGTGAAAAAATTAAGGTTCTTTTATAAAAGTTTTTTCTAACCCAATTAATGTGGTAAAAGGGGTCTTTCTATTTCTCCTACCGTCAATTTCTTTATTTACATCGTTAGGTTAACTTTGAAGGTTGAAATTCAATATCTTATAAAAATATTATTATAATATTAAATAACAAAAAAATATAATAAAATAAATTTAAATCATTAAAATTTAATCTGTTAGTTCAAATATGTATACTTTTATTGAAGCATTTTATATACTGTTTTTCAACTTTTATAACTGTCAGAGTTATTTAACAGTGTAAATAAATAAGTGGAGGGAAGTGAACGGTAAAAAACTGGAGAGGTTCATTTCTTAATGCAGAGGAGTAGTAGGGGTTGATTGGCTGTCGTCTTCTACTCTCATGGTTCTCTTCCTCTCCACTACCCATATCAGTCTTTAGATTGAAATTTGAGCGGTTTATCAGATTTAATAAAAATATTCTTTTTAAATATTTTTTTATTGTAGTTTTAAATTATCATCATAATTAAAATTAAATTTTTTTTTTATTTAATTTTTTTTAATAATTTGGTATTTTATTAATATTCTTATAAAACATTAGATTTGAACCACTCAAATTTCAATATAAAGATTGAGATGATTAGTGAAGGGTAAGAGAAGAAGAAGGGAACAGTAAAAAATAGAGCGTAGTAGTGACACGGATGGAAGTTTGGAGAAAATGAATAACTCTGGTCAGTTTGAATTAACGGTTCCTATGTCGCCAATTATTTTGGGTGGAAAACGGCGTCGTTTTATTGTGATGCAGGGTATGCTTTTCTTTCTTTCTTTCTTTTTAGGTTAAAGTATACTTTTGGTCTTTTATATTTGCATCAAGTGTAATTTTAGCTCCTTAAGTTTGTAAAGTATACTTTTAGTCCTTCAATCCTAATACCGTTAGTCTCCTTTAACGGAAAATGTTGACTCATAAAAGACATATTATTTTCATCCTAACCGACTTCCACATCAACTCAATTTTTTTACAAATTCGTTTTTAATTAAAATATTAATAATAACAAAAATAATCTAGGTTTTTAATCAATTTAAAATTTCAGGCCTTTAATCAATTTTTTGCATCTCCTTCTCTTTTGCCATCGGAAACCCTTCTCCAGCTGTGAACTCCCTTCTTCCTCCATTAATCTTCCAACACTCTCTAACCTAATGCTTCTACTCTTTTTATGCCAACACTTCTCCCTAGCTGTGGAAAACCTGGGCAAGTTCACTTTCCCTTCATGTTCTTCACGCCTAAGAAGTTAAATTTATGTGGCCCTCCCTCATTATACCCAACTTTTTTGATAGGATTTTTTGGTTGTAATCTTTAGAACTGGTATTGCTTAAATTAAGGTTGGAATCGGAAAATTCGTTGAGTGCGGGAGAGAATTTTTTGTTATTATATACAAACTGTTGCGTAAAACATTGAAACCAAAAAAATATTTGATCAAGTCAATTCCAAAGCACTTGATCTAGTCGGGAAAGTCAAGGCTACTCTATTTCTCCGAGGTTTCCATAGTCAAAGGAAGAATGGGTTAGAAACAAAAGCATTCATGGAGGAAGAAGGCACTTGGCAGCAGGAGGAGGGTTTCTATGCGGAAGGGGAGGATAAAAAAAATAGATTAAAAAACTGGAAATTTTTTGCGATTATTATTCTAATTAAAATATGAATTTGTTAGAAAAATATTGAGTTGATGTGGCAGCCATTTAGAATTAAAATAATGTAATTTTGATGAGTCAGCATTTTCTGTTAAAAGAGACTAATGGTGTTAGTATTGAAGGACTAAAAGTATACTTTACAAACTTAAGAGACTAAAATTACACTTGATGCAAACATAAATGACTAAAAGTATACTTTAGCCTTCTTTTTATTTTGCCAACGCTAGGCAAGCTTTTCTAAACTAAGGACAAAACAAACTAACAGAAGACCAATCTACCGTTGATCTCTTCTGATATTTTCAGTGATTGAGGAAAAACAAGTGATCTTGATTCATTATTTCTTCAATCGCCCGCTATGGTCTTTTTCAGATATTGAATAGAAAATAGTGAACTTGTTTGGGATGAACATACCCCTTTCACCAATATGAATTCCCGTTCCTCTTTACCCACCTACTGCTTTAATTTGGTTAATTATCATCTTCTAATGATGGGTTTTGCGATAAAGTAGTTTCCTTGTCCAACACATGAAACTTTAAAATCAACTTTCCAGATTTTAAGGTAAAGTTGGCATAGATGGTAAGGGATTTGGTCAAGTCCTAAAGGGATGTGTGTTTGATCCCCGCTGCCGTCGCTGAGACTCTTTTGGTAGGCGATCTCGTAAGTCCCCATTAAGTGCTCAAAGAGCCCGGGACCGTGCCCTGGCCTTGGTGGGAGACTGATGTCGACAGGGACGGACCTTGAAAAAAATATTTGGGGGGGCCAAATGTATACTCACCAACTAATTTTTAAGGAAAAAATTTTGGGGGGAGCCAAATGTATAAATTTTTTAGCCAAATGTATAAATTTTTGGGTCAAATGCATTAAAAAAAATCCAATTTACATGAAGTATTTAGGATAAATAAATAAAAACTTTGGGGGGGCCCATTGTATCAACCAAGGTCCGTCCTTGGATATCGAACTCTTCCAAAACCTTTTCTTACCAAAAAAAAAAAAAAAAGGGTCATCGGGGAAACTTTATGGTGCCTGAAAAAAATAATTACAAGCGCAAAGGGCACTGTGCAGAGATTTCCGTGTGTACATATATGCATAATTTGTCGTATTCTTTGAAAAAGGGGTCTGATTGAGGTTAAAGTTATGCTATAATATTCATTAGATTCATTTGAAAGGACATTAGCGCAGAAATTCTTAATGAACGTAAGAGACAATCCGAATAATTAAAAGGGAGAAAAACAAACGATAATAAACAAACGAGACGAATAATGAAATATATTTTGTACAACGATTCATTTGTACCTCCGTAATAAACAAAATCACGAATCTTGTCTAAATCGTCTCGCCTAGCTAGCTGACATGGATGTCCTGTCCTATTGAGGCAATATATATCCAATCATACATAATAAAGCGAAATTTCATTTGTTATTCTGTGCTGGATAGCCGCTGAAAGAAGTTATATAGATATGTGTTTACATCAAATTCAAGGTCGTCAAGATTAAGCGTGAAAATTACATACATGATCAAAACACCAACGCATATTATGCCAAGACTAGAGCCGGGAAATCGGGCCGAGTTCATCGGGCCGGCCTGTTTAAGCCCTAGTCCATCAAAGGCCGGGCTTGAAAAATGGGTGAGATATTTAAAATTGGCCCTGTAGGGCAGGCCCTGGAGGGCCTCGGGCTTAAACGGGCCAGCCCCTGCCTTTTCACGGTAGCTTTCTCTTTTTTTCCTTTATTAATTTATATATATTTTGTATTTGTTATAGAGTTATTTATCCATTTAACTACAAATACATAATAACTATACTCTAATTTTATGATTTGGTTTATTATTTGTTGCAAATAAAAATTATAGATGTGTTCATGATGCGGGAGAAGAAATTTATGATATTCTTACTCATGAGCCAGAGGCTACTACTCAAAGTGAAGAACAATCAAATGTCGTTGAAATTGATGATAGTGACGAAGATGACGACAATAATAGTCATCGTACTAATGTCGCTTAATGGTATGCTTCTTATGTTTTATGTGAGTTATTTGTGAACATAGTTTGCTTTTGATTATGAATTAGTGACTGTGCTTATTTGTTGGATGATTCGTGTTGTAATTTACTAATTATATATCTTAAAAAAAACGGAGGAAAAATAGTTAAAATTTGGAATAGTAATTTCCGGGCCCTGGAGGGCCGGCCCTGGCCCTGGTGCTCTCAGGTCGGGCTTTGAAAAATAGACGTTTTCTTACCTCAAGCTCTGGAGGGCCGGCCTTGTTAGGCCCTGGCCATTGACGCCCGGCCCTGATTCCCAGCTTTAGCCAAGACTATGGAAGGAACATTACTACAAAAAAAGGTTACTACTTCCCTAAAAAACGTCATTATTTTTTAAAAGGAAGTTAAAAGTAAACGTAATGGCATTCTTGTAATTATATACTTGAATTCTAAGCATGTGGCGTCCTAAAGTAATGTTCATGACGCTTAAAAGAAAATAAGGCGTCCTAAGAAATTTTTAGAATGCCTAAAATTAAATTTTTAGCGCCAAAAATTATCGCCATGGCGCTATTTCGCGAACTTTTTTGGCACCAACTAATGTTTTAGGTTTTTTTTTTTTTTTTTTTGCGTCCTGAACTCTGATCAGGACGCCTTTATGTCTTTTATTAGCGTCCTGATTTTATATCAGGACGCCTAAATTAAATTATTAGCGTCCTGATATATTTTCAGGCGTCCTGATATATTATCAGGACGCCTTAATTAATTTTCAGGGTCCTGATATATTATCAGGATGCCTTAATTAGTTTTAAGGCGTCCTAATATAATTTCAGGACACCTTAATTGGTTTTGTGGTGTCTTGAATATTATTTCAGGATGCCTAAATTGCCATATAAGCCTAAAAACCGCGTCTTTTCGCTTACTCGGCCACACTCTTAATTTATCTCAGCTATTATTTCCTCTACACTTCATCAGTCTCCTTGGTCGAAATCGATTCACGCCGTAAGCCCTAATCGTGATCAGTCACTCTCCCCTAATCGCGATTCACGTCGTCCCTCCCTTGCGCGACAGTCCATCTCCTCTCCGTCTTCCCTCTTCGCGGCGGTGTCCGTCGGCTCTCGTTGTCTGTTTCCGCCGCTTCCCTCTCGCCGTCGGCTCTAACGGTACACAATTCCCCTAAATGCTTTTACTTGTTGCCATTCTTGGCTTGAATAGGCTTTTATTTCCTTGGCCCTCGCCATTCATGTATGATTTATGTCTGCTCTCATATATAATTGATACATATTGTTCGTGCAAATAGAGGGTGCTGTTACTTATATATAATTATTCAATTGCTGCTGGTTTTATCAAAACTTTTGAGCTGTTGTGATAAGGGCGAATTCATCATGTTCTTTCTGAAATGAGATTTTTTTTCTCCTTCTAAATTTCTATTATAGGATTAGGATCATTTGGGTAGGTATTAGGATATGTTCCTGTAATTTAACAAAATTTCACTTGTAATCCGCTATCAAGGGTTTGCTTTTTAGTTTCAAGAATTATTTTGGATCAAAAAATAGCTTTGATACATATCCTTTAGTTAGTTTTTCAAATAGATCATCAATAACTTTGATATTTTCTTCTCTTCTTTTTGCCTAAGGTTTACTTTCTAGGCAATAAGCTAAGCATCACACATGTTTAATTAATTAGGGGCATCCGGTGGGGCTATCGATCATTATGCAGTGGAAAAACTTCATGTCACAGAGTGCAACAATTACATGTGGATAATTCTTTAAATAAGATTTTCAAAATTTATTATATTGACATGTTTATTGAAAATTAGAAACTTTATTCAAAATTTGTATTTTAAGGTGATGACTATAGGTTGAAAAAGCATAAATTATATTGGGTAATAGTACATTCATTCATCATGTTGATTTGTTTATAAAAGATTCCAAGTTGACTTGTTCAATCAAAATAAGGGCATATGAGAAATCATTGTTGAACTTTTACAAGCCTAGAATTGGTTTTTCTACTTAGGTTCACATTAATGCATTTGATATAGTGAAATTGTATTTTCTTTGGAAAATACTCTTTGTAATCATGTTCCTTTTGTCATATAATTATTCCCTCTCCCGTATGTCAGTTTAAATAATTCTAAGGTTGTCTTTATTGTTGTTGTCTTTAGGTTGAATTGAGTAAATAAATTTCAGGCGTCGGAATTTAAAGTTGAGGTAAGTATAGTTAAATATTGTTGTTTTTTTGTTGATGTGCATTGAACTAGGTAAACTTTGTAGTATGAATCATGATGCTTAGAAGTCCATTATTTATAGTTTATGACTTAGACAACTTAGCTATATTTTTATATTTTGTATTGATGAAATTATTGGATTTAATAGCTGATAATTTCGAAATCGCCTTAGTTAGTAAGTTTTGTTGAATTAAGTTGAAATGGTTTGTTGTTGAAATTTTGGGATGTCCTCTTGTTGAGGGAAATGTCTGCCGAATTTTTTTACAAGATTGAGAATATGAATCATGTCATTCTTGAAGTTGTTATGAACTTGACTGTTGTTGGAAATGTCTTAGGTAATAATAAAATGGGTCATAGTTGGATGAATGCTTTGAGAACTAGTGAAGAATATGAGAATGAGGTGGAAGAGTTTATTGAATTTGCTAGAAAGAATGTGGCTACAAAAAATGAGATGTATTATTGTCCATGTTTTAATTGTTTAAATGGGATTCGAAGGGATATTGCTGATATAAGGGATCACCTAATTTGTGATGGAATAAACCTTTGATACATAACGTGGATATGGCATGGTGAGGAAGTAAGTACCAGTGCGTCCCACGAAAATGAACTAGAGGTAGATGATAATGGAATGAAGATAATGATTCATGATGTTGAGGTAGAATCTTTTGTACAATCGCATGAATATGATAGCGTCTGAAGTGATGCAGAGACACCTTTGTTCCCTAGGTGTACTAAGTATACACGGTTGACTGGGACCTCACATTTGGTCAACTTAAAGGCAACTTGTGGGTGGACCGATAGCAGTTTCACGTCGCTGCTTGAATTGTTGTGGGATATGTTGCCAGATGATAATGTACTTCAAAATCGTATGTACGAGGCCAAAAAAATCTTGTCTACGATGGGTATGGAGTATAAAAAAAATACATAGCTGCCCTAATGACTGCATATTGTACAGAAATGAGTATGAAGGCCTTAGTAATTGTCCGAAGTGTAAAACTTCACGATACAAAGTGAAGAAAGGTAGTGGTTCTGGAGATAAGACAACAAAAAGGCAACCTTTGAAGGCATTGTGGTATCTTCCAATAATACCGCGGTTTAAGCGTCTGTTTACTAGTGAGGCAACGAAAAAGAAGTTGAGATGGCATTCTGATGAGAGAGTATCCGATGGAAAATATCTTCGGCACCCAGCTGACTCTCTGCAATGGAAGAAAATAGACGAAATGTTCCCTCAATTTGGCAGTGAGCCAAGAAATCTTCGGCTGGGGCTTTGTATAGATGGCTTCAATCTGTATCAAACTCTTAGTAGCACCCATAGTGCATGGCCGGTTCTCCTTGTAATATACAACTTACCTCCCTGGCTATGTATGAAACGCAAGTACGTGATGCTTTCTATGATGATTTCTGGACCAAAACAGCCCGGGAACAATATCAATGTGTACTTGGCGCCTTTGGTTGAGGATTTGAAGAAGTTGTGGGAGGAAGGCGTAGATGTGTTTGATGCATATAAGAAGGAGTCCTTCAAGTTGCGTGCAATGATATTTACCACGATAAACGACTTTCCTACATACGGAAATTTGTCAGGGTACAGTGTGAAGGGCCATAAAGCATGTCCAATATATGTGAAGCTGACACAAACTTCCATCAACTAAAGCACGAAAAAAAACGATCTACCTTGGTCACAGGAGGTTTCTTCCTCAGTTCCACCCATATCGTAAGTTAAGAAAGTGTTTGAACGGCTTACCGGAGCATAGAACGGCTCCAAAGGCATTGACCGGAGAGGAAGTTTATAGTCGGGTGAAACATATCAATGTCATATTGGGTAAGCAGCAAAGGATTGCGGGTGAGAAGAATATATGGAAGAAGAGATCAATTTTCTTTGATCTTCCATATTGGTGTAGTCTTGATGTGAGACAGTCTCGATATGATGCATGTGGAGAAAAACGTTTGCGATAGCCTTGTCAGTACTCTTTTGCACATACCAGGGAAGACTAAGGATGAAATTAATGCGAGACTAGACCTGGTTGATATGGGAATAAGAGAACGGTTACATCCACAAGTAATGGAAGATGGTAAGAGGGCATACATGGAGCCAGGAGCTCATACACTATCAAAAGCGGAGAAAAAAGTTTGTGTGAGTGTCTATATGACATTAAGGTTCCACAAGGATATTCTTCTAATTTGAGAAGGTGTGTTTCAATGGACGATTTGAAGTTAGTAGGAATGAAGTCCCATGATTATCATGTGTTGATGCAACAACTATTACCAGTAGCTATTAGAGGCATTATGAAAGATGAAGTGCGAACCACTATAACAATATTGAGTATGTTTTTTAATGCTATCTGTAACAAATTCAATGACATTGAAAAGCTGGATGAATTGGAAAATGAGGGTTCTATTATTTTGTCCCAACTAGAGATGCATTTTCCTCCTGCATTTTTTGATATAATGGTGCATCTGATAGTGCACTTGGTAAGGAGGTAAGGCTCTGCGGTCCAGTTTACCTAAAGTGGATGTACCCTTTCGAGCGATACATGAAGATCTTAAAAGGGTATTCTAAAAATCCTTATCGACCGGAAGCCTCAATAGTTGAGAGATATGTAGTTGAAGAGGCTATGGAATTCTGCAAAGATTATCTATCAGGGGCGACGATACAATCTCAGCATGACGAGGGGATAAGCGCGGGAACTCATGGAATCAAACTGAAGAATATACCTCGTGAAGAGGTGTTGCAAGCACACTTGTACATCCTGAATAATATGGAAGTAGTTCAACCATACATTGAAGAACACAGAAAGAGTTTGAAGAATATGAATCCAAGGAAGAATGACATGCAGATAGCTAATGAGCAAAAGAAGACATTCATAAAGTGGTTTGAGGAGACGGTATTACACGAGACCGGTGTGTCGGATACAATCGAGTGGTTAGCCTGGGGCCTTCTTTTTAGGTCATCACATGGAGCGGTTATGATATAAACAGATATTCTTTCTACACAAAATACCAAGATGGCAGAAGTTTTGTGCAAAATAGTGGGTGATGGTTGAAGCTGATGAATCCATGCACTTTTCAAGTTCGAAAGACAAAAACCCGGTGTTAGCATCAATGGCCTATTATGGAGTTATTGAAGAAATATGGGAGATGAGCTACAACAAGTTCAAAGTTGCTTTATTGAAATGTAAGTGGGTTAGCAATAATGCTGTTGTCATAGATCCTAAATTTGGATTTGTCTCAGTTGATCTTCAACGACTTGGTCATAGAGATGAGCCATTCATTCTAGCAAGCCAGGCGAAACAAGTGTTTTATGTTACAGATCCTGCAAATAAAAAAAAAATGTCCATTGTACTTCAAAGTAAAAAACAGAAGTATGGTGAAGAATCCTTGAACCTTGACGATACACTCCCTTTCTCAACAAATCCACCTACAACACGTGAAGTAGAATTGGTAGATGATGAAGAATATGCTGCAAGAAAGGATCATTGTGAAGGAATATGGGAAACCATATGAAGTAAGATCTTCAGTTATGAAATAGTACTATGTTATTTTTTAAGTGGTTTAACATGTTAGTTCATTTTATTTTCTTGTTTAGTACTTAATAACCTATCTAACATTGATTTGTCCTTGATGAACAGGAATATGTCCAGCTCAGATGAGTCATCGGATTGCTTAATGTGTCCCACCCCTCTATATATATAGATATTAAGGGTGAGCATGTGTTGCAGGTGCAAAAATGGCGACGAGAATTGAAGATCCCATTAGAGAGAAAAAGGTACAAAGGGAATTTGACATTGTTGTTAGTAGTGCACTAGTTCAAATGTATAGTGCGAATTTGACATTGTGTTCATGCTCATGTATTTCATTTTGACATTGTTGTTGATGCTCATGTATTGCAAATGTATAGTGCACTAGTTTATGTCTCACTGTTTAATCAGCCTGATTAGTTAATTAAGGTTTTCCATTTTGAGCATTGTGTCCGCTACTGGCTTGTAAATATTGTATTCCTGTTTTGCAGACAATTTGATAATTATAAATATGTAGCAGTCATTTTTTTTTAAAAAAAGGGAGAATTACATTCAGGTCCCAAGGAAGGAAAAAAATTACAAAAAAATCCCTTGAAATCACAAAATTACCCAGAAGTCCCAAGGAAATTTTTGTTGTAAATACATACATGATCAAAACACCACCGCATATTATGCCAAGACTAAGGAAAGAAATTATATGGCAAGCGATGTGAAGTGCAGCCAATTAAACCAACGAAAATTGAACAAATTGACTGTGTAAACTCTGTGTGTGTGTGTGTGTAGAGTGAGCATCGGAGGGTGAGGTTTTATAGCTAAATAATTACTAATTAAATATAACGCTGATTAATAAATGGATACAAAACTGATGACAATGAGATTGCGTTCAAGGATTTCTGTAGGGTCTAGTCATTCCTCCAGTTTCTATGATTTGTCAGATCAAACTGGAGGGCAAAAAGATTGAAGAGTACACATGTTTATTAGCGTAATTATACCATTTTAATCGTTTATTTCTCAGGTAAAGATATTGAAACGAACCACAGAAAAAATATGCGCACAAAGTTTTCTTCTAGCTAGCTACATGATGGAAACAGAAGCATCTCCATTAAACTATAGTATCTTACACAATGGTTAACATTTTGACATTTGCCAGCCGGCTTAACTTGCAACATCTAGACAAGCCTTTAAGATGAAAATTAAGTATATAGCTTTATTTAGCCATAGAAAGAAAAATCTATCTGTTAGCATACCTGAAGGTACATGCCATCACACATGCACGCGTGTACACACACAAACACAAACATCCCTCGTTAATTTTTCAACAGCATTGCAGGTATTTCTTTCATGAAAGCATCTCTAGGTATATATGCATGGGCCATAAATTAATCACTTGCTAAATCATTGTATAGTGTCACAAAATGAGTAAGTTTTACATATCCCCAAATCATATCTGTTTTGACATTACAGCAAGGCTATGGATATTCGATCCCCTTGTAGATATTGGAAATACCTTATTTCTATCTATTAGAAATAAGAAATGATGGCATATAACATACTATATATATACAACCAAAGAATATGTCTTCTGATCTCCCAATAGATTAGTGGTTATGTCTCATAAGACCAAAAAGGCGCAAACATAGGAGATATATCACAATTGAACATGACTGTTTTTTGACATGCGCAAACAAAAACTACACATTTATTTGATAATTTTCAATTTTTCGATGAAGTTTATGATCAAACTATTGGACTGGGGAGATCTAAGATCCCAACCTATTATTATATAGTTAGTTCGCCAGTTTATTCCTCGGAGTCAAATAGCTTCTGCATCTATAAGTTATTGGGAGAACTAGACACCAAAAGTTAAATGTTGGAATTGTGAAACCCATACATTATAAGGTCTCTCATTCAAGGTAAGCCTCACCATGATGGAGCTCATGGCAGAGATGCAATTAAATTAGCATACAATATTATTAGTAATTCTTAGCAGTTGAAGCGGTGAAGCCCTGGCATTGATTGGAGATCTATTTCAAAATTAAACGTCCAATTGTCCAAGTTGGTTTTTGGTTCTGAATTGAAGTAAAAACGTCGATCTTATCAGAAGAAAATTAAAAAAGAGGAAGCATGTCAAACTTTCAAAAACTGGTGCCTAATTAATATATTAGAAGATGAAACTGATGAAGAAGAAGAAAGACGCAGTTGATGTCATTTTTGCTTTCAAGTTCGTGAGCTAATACAATAGTTTCCGCTTCGTTTTACACATGATTTATCATCTTATTATAGGGTATTATCACTTAAAAGAAGTCCCATGCATCCGTACCAATTGCGAAATAATGTTTTAACTCGGCTGGCTGTACTGTTTCTACATCACTGGTAGATCCATACACAAACCTTTTCAATCTCTCGATTACTTTGGTGGCTCCCAATTCATGCAAATTTGGCTGAATCTGCTTAACAAAGACAGAACTCAATGATTAAATTCAAATACATATATACTCCTCTACTTCTTAATATAAGACATATTTACTTAATTTGATTAGATTAACAAAGTTAGTTGAGTTAGTTAATTTCACATTTATTTTTTAAAATATTCTAATCATCTTCCTTAATTTCATCATTCCTTCTTTTCCTTGATTATCGTTGAGAGAGCATCATTAAGAGTAAATTAAGAAAAAATTAATAAATATGAAAATCAGGTATTATATTTAAAACTAAGATCAACTTCCTAAATATATCTTATATTAAGGATTGGAAGAGTATTAATTAAGAACACGTGAAGATTAGTACAAGGCACACATATTTTCATTACCTGTGCGTGTACAACATTTAGCATGGAATCTCCGACGAGTGAGGAATTGGCACTTACGACCTCCACGTTCTCTTGGTGCAGTATGCAAATAATCTCATGGAAAATGAACTGATTATCCAAACCATTAATCAGAACTACTTCTAGCGACGAACCCATTTCATGAATCTGAATTTGTGGCGAGTTCATCAGGCATCTCTTTCTCTCTGTCTCAAAAGAACTAGAGCTACAACAAGCATGTGACCTTTTCTTTCCCATCATTAACCTCTCCTTCTTCTCCTGAACCATCTTCACCTTTGCCTCTAAACTCTTTATATAGTTGATGGCCTCGTCTATCTGATCAGGCAGCGGAATCATTTGCTGCCCAATGATTATAATTAAATCAGATCAAGTTAATACACCGATTTTGAAAGGAAAAAAAAGGAAATTGATTACCTTAGGGTTGAAGTTCGGGAGAAGGGAATTGAGTTTGGAGTAGAGGATCTTCATCTGGTTTCTTCTGTTTTTCTCTATGAGCCTTCTTTCGATCTTGGTTTGTGAAGGATCTTGAACTCGTTGCTGATGAAGATGATCCATTTTCGTTAAAGTTTAGCGTGAAAATTAGAATTATGGGAAGGCGATGGATGAATTCTGTTTGGTTTTGCGGTTGAAATAGGACTTATATAGTCAGATAAAGAAACATGAGATAGGGACAGTGGACAGTGGGTCACCATGGCTGCGCTTGAAAGCAAGTAAGAAAAGAGAGAGACCGCGGTGGAAACGTCAATTTTGACGTCACTACTGTTCTTGTTCTTGATCTCACTAATAGTAATAACGCGGAGAGAGAGAGAGAAGGATGTATTCCGAAGTCTACATTATATGCATATAATTATGTGTTTTTTATGTGCTCATACTTCTAATTAGAGGTATAAGAATATTTTTTCTTATTTTGTTATGTTATATTTATTTATCTTTAAATTATATGCTGCTTTCTGAGATGTTTTTTGCACTCAGTATCTCAAATTAATTAATTTCCATAATACTGATATTACAGATAAATGCAAAACTGAATACTAATTAATTTGAGATGTTGGGTGCAAAAAACATCTCAGAAAGCAACATATAATTTAAATCTAAATCTAAATAAATACAATATATAAAAAATTTTAAAAAATATGTTCATACATAAGAAGCACATAATTATATGCACATAATGTGGACTCATGTATTCCGTCTAAGAAGAAGGGTTTTTCTTTTACTTTGCTCTTTTTGGTTGAAACGTTATTAGAAATTTTAATTAACGCGTGTTTTGCAAACATCGTTCCGTGTCCTTTGTGTGTCCATATTCATGCGATCCAATGTATGTGCCACACCTAGCCCACCATTCCTTTATTGGCAAATCACACTAACTTCAGAACTCAATATATTTTCAAAGATTTTGACGTTGTTTTATACACATGCCGTCCATAAAGGTAAAATTAACTAAGTCAATTTCCTTTGCTAATTCCATGCATTTAGACAATTACATATAACTCAAACGGTTGTAGGCTCTCATGCATCGTCTAGAATTTGAAGAAGGAGATGCGTGCTTTTCAAAATTTATAAAAATATAACTTATCATACATTTTAGATTATATATCAACAACTTGTATTGGATTGTATATATTTTTTCAGGCATGTGATGTTAATTTGTAAGAATTAATTGGAAAAATTAATTTTGGTAATTCACCGCAAAGATCAGGTAACGAGTGAGGGTTTAAGGTTTACATAAATTTGAATTAATATTTGGAAGTTCAACTAATGATATATATAAATTGGATAGCACGTGCGGCAGCAATGTACGAAGTCGTCTTTAATTTGGTCTGTCATTCTCTTCATTTGTCAAATTTTAGTCACTTCTCTATTCCTCATTTTTCCTGTTCTCGTTACTAAGAAACTCAAGATGTAATTGTTAGAATATAAGGGATTAAATGAGTTGATTAAGGTCCATTATATTAAAGGCTTAGTTGTTGTAGTTTAATTGATTAGTTAGTGATTAGTTAAAGAGTTAGTTAGAGGGTTAGTTAAGGGCCCTAGTCTATATAAAGGGATCCTTACCCTCACTATTACTCTTAATCACATTACACTTCTTGTATGAGCATTATTGCTCTATTATCAATATACACAATTTCTCATTATCTTTCTCCCAATTATCCTATCTAATTATAAAAGTTAACATGGTATCAGAGCATCAGGTTATTTTTTCAAGAACTGGGTCATTAGTCAAGAAACTGGTCCAAATACAAGGTCCAACGTCACCAAAGAGCTAGAAATTAGCAAGAGGAGGAGAAGGAAATAAGCCCAAGACCAATCGGAAATCCAAGAAGGCCCAAAATCTTGAAGGGATATTGAAGCAGGACATTCAAGATTACCCAATAGCCTAGCATCACGTTCTCACCTCACCAAGAACCCAGCCGAGACTTCACAAACCGGTACCCAACTAGCTTCATCGGATCTCCAAGAAAAGGAGGACTTCGAAGAAGAAGAAAGATTCTATGGTGAGCATCCCCACGTACGGTGCGACACCTCTGAAGGAGGCGAGAGATCGACGCCGGTGAAGATGGTGCGACACCCCTGAAGGAGGGGAGAGACGACGTCGGTGAAGAGGCAAAGGACCCACGTCGGAAAGAGGGAAAAAGACCCACGTCGGAAGATCGACGCCGGCGAAGAGGTAAAAGACTCACGCCGAATCCAAGAATGGCTGACTCGCAAACGGAAGAACAGCCGGAAGAGAGCCCAAAACGATGCATCGCGACCATGGTTCGACAATGATTTGAAGTTCGACGGTCTTCGTTATTGGTACGTCCCTCGCCGTCAAGCTTGGTTGGAGTTCGCAAGATTGGCACAGTCGGGTATTCAAGAACCACCACTGCCAGGTTAATCAAGATCCTCTCTTCCTTCTCTGAAACGCGCGAAAGGTGTATTGACCAGAGAAATCAAAAAAAAAATTGTTCTTGATTTGCTGGGACTGAGTCTTGAGGATCTGTTTGTGTATTGTGGAAGAAAGTTTTCATTGAAGACAGTCTTAATGCTGGCTGATCAAATGATCACTAGAATAGAATATGCGCACTCGAAGGGATATAAAGCCTGATAACTTTCTCATGGGGCTTGGTCGAAAGGCTAACCAGGTTTACATAATTGATTTTGGTCTTGCGAAAAGGTATCGGGACTCCTCCACCAATTGCCATATCCCTTATAGGTTGAAAAAAAAAATTAACAAGGTGCTCAAGATGGCGGCAACGGTGCTACTAAGGGTCAAGGATCCGGGTTCACCCTTATCAAGAGGAAGAACCTATCAAATATCCTATTGATGATTTATTGGTGCAGCCTAGTCCAAGGGATCCCGTTTTGGCTGATCGTCCTTCTCCATCGAGGGACTTCAATGTTCCAGTTCATTGTGTAGGGGATCTCTTAATGGTTTGGGATTTTTGTACTTCTTTTGGTAGGTTGTTGCACTTGTCATCCTACTCTGGAAGATTTTGAAAACTCTCTGTGCCACAAGGAAAGCAATGTAGTTCTTCTTGTGGAATCTCATGCAGCACTCTTGCGGGTGCTCATGAAAGAAAATGTGGAATTGCAGGAATCTAAACTGATTGTGCAGAAATGGAGGTTTGGGAACTGGCCTGATGGGATTCACTCTACGGTAAATGTATGTACCTGGTGGAAATGAATTTTGCAGGTTAGACTTGTTTTTGAGTTCTTGTTGTTTCCTGAAAAATCATAATTGGCAATCAAGGTGATTAGAGCTTTGAATCAATGTGGTGGTGATCCGTTCACATTGCCCTGCGGTGGCAAAGGATTTTGCTAAATCATCATGGTTTTGCTTCAATTTCTATTTCACTGAATTTGATCAATTTATTGTCCCTAATGGAAGCAAAGCAGTACCCATAATGGTTTCAACGATTACTTCTTTTTCTAAATTGATTTGGCGGAGTGATCGGACATCTCCAAAGAAGCAGAGTCCATCAAAGAGTCAAGTCACTCAACCATTTACCCAAGCTGCACCTTTGACCTGTTTGAAGGATCACCCTAGAAAGGATACTCAAGCACTTGTTGTGGTGCGCCTATGGAAGGGATATCGAGATCCCAGCTGCTTATTCATGGAGATGTTGGTTAATAAAGATTTTGCATCATCAAGCTCCGCACACCATGAACCAACAAAGAGTGTTGATGATTTTGCTCAAAAGTTCAAGGCATGTGAGGGGAATTGAAGAAAATGGTGGTAGCTGGTTTCATATTTTGTGTTCATTGTATCTGCAAGTGATGATGTTGGAGAGTAGAGTAGAGAGCAGAGAAATGACGCCTCCTCGTTCCTATCGATTTAAGGGAAAGAAGAGTAGAGAGCAATGAAGAATAGCCTCCTTGCTCCTGTCGATTTAAGGGAAAGTAGAGTAGAGAGCAGTGAAGAATCGCCTTCTCGCTCCTATCAATTGTGAAAATGAGAAGTTGTTCAAAAGTGAATCAGCAAAAGAAGAATGGAGGAAGCACTACAAAAAAAACGACAATTAGTAGCGGTTAAAATGACCTATTTGTAACGGTTTTTGACGTGACAAACGACATTTGTAGCGGTTAGAGGAACCGCGACAAAAACGCCTGTGGCAAGCCGATTTGTAACGGTTAAAAAAACCGATACTACATACGTATAAACCGCTACTATATCTGTTGCGGTTATGATAAACCGCTACAAAATATTGAAAAAAAATGGCGCCCAAATTTTGTAACGGTTGTAAAACCGCTACAAATATTTAATCCGAATTTAAATTGAAATTTGTAGCGGTTTTACAACCGCTACAAAATATTGAAAAATTGAAAAAAAAAATCGTAATTTGTGTCCATTGTTACAATATTATATTGAATATTTTTATTATTTAAGCGACAAATTAAATGATAATAGTTAATATTTAAAAAACTGATTAACTTAAGTTAGATAAGTATAAATATTATGTAGGTATAATATTGAGAATATGTAGATAATAAGGATTTATTGTGTTGTCCACCTCTCGAGCAAAAAAATTATGTTGTGCATTAGATGATATTTGATTATATAAAGAAAGTTGATGATGATAGAAGGAATATTGAGGAAATATACTTAAAGTTCGGATAAGGAAAAAAATAGTATCAATATTATAAGAAGTAAAAATAAAACATTGAAATCAAAGATTTTAGAAGGAGTGGGAAGAAATGAGAGAAAACGAGAGAGTGAGTGGGAAGAAATGAATGAGTGTGTGAGATGAGGTGTGGTGGGGATATTTATAGGGATATACGTAACATTTGTAGCGGTTGATGTGACGGTTTTTGTAACGGTTTAATGTTTTGTAGCGGTTAAAAACCGCTACAAAAATTCATTAGTATTTAAAAAATATATATAATTTTCAAATTTTGTAACGGTTACACTAACAACCGCTACAAATGAATGAACGTTGGCGGGATTCAAAATATTCAAATTTCAATATTACACACTTTGTAGCGGTTGATGTAACAGTTTTTGTAGCGGTTCACATTTGTAGCGGTTTTTTTGCGTTTTGTAGCGGTTTCAAAACCTCTACAAAAATTCATTGGCATTAAAAAAAAAATCAAAATATCAAATTTTGTAACGGTTATACTAACAACCGCTACAAATATGAACATATTTTTAAAAAAATAAACTTGGCGGAATTCGAAATATTCAAATTTCAAAATAACACACTTTGTAGCGGTTGATGTAACAGTTTTGTAACGGTTCACATTTGTAACGGTTTTTTTCGTTTTGTAGCGGTTTCAAAACCTCTACAAAAATTGATTGGTATTTTTAAAAAAAAATTCAATATATCACATTTTGTAGCGGTTATCCTAATAAGCGCTACAAATATGAACATATTTTTTAAAAAATAAACTTGGCGGGATTCGAAATATTCAAATTTCAATATTACACACTTTGTAACGGTTGATGTAATTTTTGTAGCGGTTCACATTTGTAGAGGCTTTTTACATTTTGTAACGGTTTATATAAATAAACCGCTACAAAATAACCGCTAAAATTTGGCGCCAACGCTACAAATTTGTAGCGGTTTCGGTATAAACCGCTACAAATTCGCATATTTGTAGCGGTTTATTTTGACCGCTACAAATTAACCGCCACAAAGTGACATTTTTTTTGTAGTGAAGATTGTTGTGAATTGAAGAAATCTTTGTATTGTATTTTTTGTTGATTGTAAAACTAATTCAATTTGATTCACCTTATCCCCTTATTTTGTTGTTCAAGTTGAGCACATTTAAGATAAATAGTGTTCAACTTGAAGGGGCGTGTTAGAATATAAGGGATTAAATGAGTTGGTTAAGGCCCATTATTTTAAGGGCTTAGTTGTTGTAGTTCAATTGATTAGTTAGTGATTAGTTAAAGATCAGTTAGTTAGAGGGTTAGTTAAGGGCCCTAGTCTATATAAAGGGGTCCTTACTCTCACTATTACTCTTAATCACATTACACTTCTTGTATGAGCATTATTGCTCTATTATCAATATACATAATTTCTCATTATCTTTCTCCCAATTATCCTATCTAATTATAAAAGTTAACAGTAATCACTTTCTTTTGGCCACAAAATATAACCAAACTTACATGATCACATCATACAAAGAAAATTCTAATGAGTTTGACTTATTAATTAGAGAGGCAAGCATCTTAACTTAATATTTGTATTGAAATTTTAGAGTTTCTTAATTACATCGATATTGATAAGCCTTATTTGCATTTAAATTTGTCCATATAAAATTACAAGAAGGAATATGATCAATATACAAATTAAACAACTAATAATAGTTTATCGGTCCTTAATATAATACTTACTTGATTTTTTTGAGATTTTAAAGAAATTAAAGAATTACTTTAAAGTATTTATATTTATTGTTTGTCTCCAAACTAATTTACATACCTTATAAATTGATATATAATCTAATGACGCATTACATATACTATGGTTAAGTAATTTATTTATTTATTTTATCTTTTTAAAAAAAATTCAACTAGCCTTTATTAAGGATTGGGGGGAGTAAGAGACATATGGAGTCCAGTGCCCATGGTAGAATCTAGCCACTGAGGAATTTGTTCTGTTTAAGCATCTTCGTGAAAATTTGAGAAACCCATGAATACAGGAAAAACAATTTGCTTCATAGTAGTGATCAGCGTTACAAGCTCACTACTACAAAATGGCATATTAACAACTGTTTTAATGACTATTAAACGACTATTTATGAAAAGTCGTAAAAACAGGGTGTCGTAGAAAGTTAAAACATAAACGATGGTCGTGGTAATATTAATTTGGCGACAGTTTTGATCAAACAGGTCGTCTTTATTAACGACGTGCAGTGCAAACTGACCAGTCGTGGTATTAGAAACTTCCACGACAGCCTAATAAACACTGTCGTAGAATGGAAAAAATATATAGTTAACATTGGTGTGGTTCAAACCTAGGACCTTGGTGTGAAGGCCGAAAATTTTTCCACGACCTTTAAAATTATCACAGTCGTGGTATTTCAAATTAGGACGACGGTTTTGATCGAACAGGTCGTCTTTATTAACGACGTGCAAACTGACCAGTCGTAGTATTAGAAACTTCCACGACAGCCTAATAAACATTGTCGTAGAATGAAAAAAATATATAGTTAACATTGGTGTGGTTCGAACCCGGGACCTTGGTGTGAAGGCCGAAAATTTTTCTATGACCTTTAAAATTATGACAGTCTTGGTATTTTAAATTAGGACGACGCACTTGTTTAAAAAGGTCATCTTTATTAATGACGTGCAAATTTAACCAGTCATGGTATTTGAAATTTCCACGACTATTTTTTGCATTTGTCGTGGTATTTCAAAAGGACAGTTTTATATTTAGCAGTCGTTATATATGCTTGTCTTGTTCGACTCTTTGTATAAAACAGTCCGTGAATATCGGCACGAAATTGCAAAATTGTCACCGCCCCTTTTTCTATGTCTGTTTTTTTTTTCTAAATTGTCGTTAGGTGGGAGTCGTTAAGTCTAGTTTTTGTAGTAGTGATGCATAGGGAACAAATTCATGGGTTGATCGAATGTAGTGTGTTGAAGATAGGAATCGAATTTGAATTATTATTTGGATCATTTGAATTTGAATTATTGTTGCTATTTGAATTATTGTTAGGATTTGAATTTGAATTATTGTTATTAGATGAGAATTAGTTATCTAGAAAAATTTAATATTTGAAAGGTTGTTACCTACTATTGTATTCAGGTTGTTAACATTTGTTTGTATAAATTTACCTCATTTAAGAGGAAAAAGAAGAATGAATGAATGAATGAAAAAGAGGAAATACTCATCTGGATTGAATTTTAACATGGTATCAGAGCGTTTCAATTCAAGGAACCTAAAGTCCTATATTCTTTTTCTTGTTGCCCGACCAAATCCCTAATTTGCAAATTTCCTATGGAAAACCCTGACTCTGCCATCACTTCTACCTTCCCATCGTCCTCCATGAAAGCCACCGAATCCCTTCTACTTGTGAAATGACTGAAAGCCACCGAATCTCGAATCCCTTCTTTCTCTGATTCTTATTATTCCACTCCGTATACAATGAATGTACTCAAATATGTATCATCCATTGATGAATGTACTCGAATGCTTTGGATCTCATTACTCAAAACCTTTGCAGAAGAATAACTCTGGTTGTCTGTCTCTATGCCTCCTGTTCCAGCATCTTCTCAGGAAAAGTGTTTGAAGAAGTGATTGGCAAGTTGGGCATGACTGACATTCATGCACCAACTTGAGGGGAGTGTTGAAGATAGGAATCAAATTTGAATTATTATTTGGATTATTTGAATTTGAATTGTTGTTGCTATTTGAATTATTGTTAGGATTTGAATTTGAATTTGAATTTGAATATGAATTTGAATTATTGTTATTAGATGAGAATTAGTTATCTAGAAAAATTCAATATTTGAAAGGTTGTTACCTACTATTGTGCTCAGGTTGTTAACCTTTGCTTGTATAAATTTACCTCATTTAAGAGGAAAAAGAAGAATGAACGGATGAATGAACGAATGAATGAAAAAGAGGAAATACTCCTCTGGATTGAATTTTAACATAGTGCATTACTGAACAAGAATATAAGGAATGGGTTTCAAATATTTAATCATTCCTAGTCTTGTTCAATGTACTACAGAAGGGAAGCCATTAAATATTCTGATTGGAGTGCCGGGCAGAATCCAAGAAAGAGGCAGAAATGGTTGAAAACAGAAAAATGCACGCTTGATCGATTTGATTAAAGCAGTTCAGAAATTAATTATTTAAACCCAACAGTGGAACCAAGTTCATCAATTTTGACTCGTGAAGATTTGATTTCAATTTCAACCAACTTATGTTGATAAGTTCTATATACTTTTAGTTCGGACTTCAGATTGAATGATTTTAGATGAATTTTAAATTTCTTTAGTAAGTATGTCTCACATTAAGTTTATTTAGATGTGAGTTGTGTTAGCTAGATTTCTAATATGGGAAAGGCTATCCTAACTAGCTAATATTGTTTTATTTATTTACAATATTTAAATTTGAAATTTCTTAGAATACACCGATTGCTTCGAGTCCCAATATAACTTCCCTTTTTGTTCAATATGAAATTCTAAGAGCACAATTCCTAGTAAGGGAACTATATATATATATATATATATATATATATATAGACACATTGCAAACATTACGATTTACATTAACTGATTATTCCTTGATTATATAAGAAAAATGTGTGTGTGTGTGTGTGTGTTGCCGTTATTTGAACTGCATAAAGTATATTTTGAATGATTTTGACATTATTTAATGATATATATACATAAGCCGCCCTAAAAGGTTAAATTAATTAAGTCACGGAACAATTAAACAAAAATGCATTTAGTTAATATATTACCCAATTTGTACGCCTTAATTTGTATGGGTATTATTCCGAGACGTACAGAATATATGTTTCACTTTCACTTATCGATGTGAAAAATGGTTGAATATTCGATTTTTTTTTTTTGTCATAGTTGAAATTAAATGTTTCAAAATACTAAAACCAATTATTTTCAGTCTAACGGTTCTATTTTTCTTAATTAACACAATTCAAATACTACTATAAAATCAAAAGTAAGAAGAAGAACATGTATTTTGTCTAAAGATAAAAAAAGCAACGTCTATTTTGATTTATGACCAGCCGCGCATGCAGACAACGAATGATCTTAACAAAAGTGTCAAAACGTGTCGCACACGACCACCCTCATATATATATATATAGTCCCAATTAACCTAAAATACGTATGAGAGTATTGATTGACCCATATAATATAAAATCGTAAACTAAATTTGTATTTTATACGTATCAATAGTATTTAACTCTTTTTTGTTAACATGAGAACAAATCACCAACTGTTATTGGTTAGATGCAATAATAATCACAAGGTTGGAGGATGAGGAGGATGGGAAGGTACGTAGAAAGGCACAAGGGACATAGACGCGAGGACGGTTCCACACTCATCCTCTTTCTAACCATAAGATCAAGGGTCCAGATTTATTCGTTTTATACAAGATTTTTTTTTTTTCCTGTTTTCTTTATTGTACTATTGATGTCAAAAATTAGCAATTTATGTTTAATTAATTATTTTTTTTATAATTTAACATTTTGACAATAATTTGAAAAAGATCAAATCTCAACCATTCAAATAATGTTGATCTAGTTGCTGAATAAAAGAGAGAAAAGGATGAGAAGTAACTAAGAGTTAAGAGGGTTCCGAACCTGACGCGGGGAGGGGAGAAAGAGGATTCTCTTATGAGCATTTTTCTCATTATCTCTCACAGTCTTATCCTAGCCGTCGAAATCTTGATCCAAGGATCCATAACAATTTTTAAAAAAACCGCATGCGGTTTTTAAAAAAATTGTTCTGGGCTCTTCGATCAAGATTTCGACGGCCAGGATTTGCTGATAATGAGGGATAGGTAGAGAACCGATAATGAGAGGATCCAGACTCGAGAGGTGTTTGGTTTGGTGGTGATACGCACGTACATGATTATGAGAGGTCAAAATTAATTAATTAATTACTTAATTAATTAATTAAGATGTTGCAATGCATTCGATTCCTATACTGTTTGATTTGCGGCTTCAATTCCCGTTTTGCTTTCCCACTACCTACACAATCACTTCCAATTCCTCCTCGCTTTTTCCTCGAATTTACTTCCCCTTTTCCCCCTCCTTATTCTCAGTCACTTCTTCTTTCTTATCCTCCCCACTCTTCACTTACCCTCTCACTTGTTTCGCACTATAATATTATATACTCATAAATTTGCCATGTAAATAACACAACTCGGCTTCTACCTGTTAACATTACATTATTTCTCTTATAACCTATTAATATTAAATGATATTTCAGAGTTATATGTAGATAATTTGTTTTGTTACTCTGGACCTAATATGAATAATTTCTCAAGAAAGAGAATTTTGGGAGTTGACTCCAAAATGACATACTCGCCAATTGGTTACTCAAGGTATTTGTAATTTTCTAATACTTTTCATCAGATTCGATCAATACGGGGATATGAGACAAAATGTTGTTCGAAATCCTCCCCTGCCTGCTTATATATTGTGGAGTACTGTTGACTAGGAAATTAAATTACGAGTCCTTTTTCTTTGCACTTTATGAGTTCATAATTACGTAATTGAACAGATCCTCCTACTCCACCAAGTCTAATTGACTCTTGACTTGAAGCATAAGTGCGCACTCTGCTACTATTTTTCCACTATTATTATTATTATTATCCATCGCATCCTTAATTCCTCTGCACCACTCGGCTTTGTTCTCTCTCTCATGAGAACGAATTAGTGAAAACGTAATTAAGGGGCAAATTACGATTTAGTCGTCGTAACATAAATCATATAGACCATATAGACGTTCAAATCCTTCATCCTTTTGCTATACTTTTATTCAACGAAAGAATAATCTGATCTGACTTGAAGACACAGAAAGTGAGATAAAAGAAAATCTTCTCTCATGCATTACTTTCTCAAGATTTTGGAAACTCCACACTTACTATATCTTTCTAATGGTAAGAGAGACAACGACATAACAAATTTGAATGTCTGATATTTTTTATTAAATTGATGGCAGATAGTAAGATTTAAATTTATAGTGAATTATGTTGTCAGAATTCTTTTGACGCAATTAAATGTCCACTGATAATAATAATTAACTTCATCGTCAATCTGTCACACCCTACCTACCTAATTAATTTACAATAAGAAGATCATTTAATTTACCACCGACCAGCAAATCATCAACCGCGTGGGCAAGTTAGAGAAGATCATTCGTATAATATCATGGTGGAAACATACCGAAACAACATTTTTTGATACCATCTTTCGCTTACAATCTTGTCTTTTTTATTGGGATATATCTCGCTTTCCAATACTATAGACTTGCAGTTAAGATATTCTCAACGTGATCAGTCTTAGTCAAACATATTATATATCCATGTATATCTTCTTAATGTTAGTTTAATCCAATTCTTTCAAGACTATGTGCAGTAATATATATTTGCAAGTCGATGAAAACAGTCAGCCCTAGCATTCATTAATTTCGTTTTAAGGCAGTTCCATAGAGTAGGACAAGCACTTCGGTTGTTATAATATTTTTTATAACACATAATTATATTGAATTCAACAATATGCATCATTTAATTATGGAAAGATATCAAGTACATACAAGACCGTAGAAGGATCACCACTAAATTAAGGTCATGCGATATGATTGTGAAGAATTATATCTCTCATTCTCATTTCGCGTCCCACTGCAAGATTACAAGTGTGAAGGTTTCGATTTGAGAATAGAAATGAGAAGCAATTAAAAATTAAGACGAAACGGGTGCGAAGAAGACTAGATATAGTTGGTTAGTTTCATGAATGTCGGACATAATTAAGAAAGGGGATTTTCCTAGAAAGAGTGGCATGCAATGCTTTCATCATAACAAGGAATTCCAACACTTCCATGGCTCGTAATTAAAAGGAGTGAATAAAGATGAGTAGGTATACGTGGAACGGTGGAGTTAGGTGGCCAATGAGAGGGTTAAATTATCACTTATATTGACAAACCTTACAATTACGTTAATATATATTTTTGTATATTTCGTTTCGTATTTTTTTAATCATGCAACAATTTTAAAGCCTTCAAAATATACTGGAGTTTTTTTAACTACTGGATAACAAAAATAGAGTTAATCAACCAATAGTTTTCATTCTTCAGCTCAAATTTCAAAGCATGTATATAAATACAATATATTATGTGCGTGATTATACTATGAAATAATATAAAATGGTGATAATTGAATAATATGAAATAAACGAATTCGAATGCGCAGTAAATGTATCGAATGGTGATAATTGTTTTGGCCTAGAATTGATCTATATGTATTTAAAAGAAATGTTTATCAGGTTGATCTTATATTAGTGTTGTACTGTTTCTTAATGAATGAATATGCCATGTGTTTTATTTTAATTTTCCAACACACGTCTTTTGCTTTACTTGTTTTACATGTTTGACCGTTAAAACAGAGCCCAAAAGATAGTGTTAGTAAAGTTGAATGCAATTTAATTGCGGATGAGTTAGCAAAGAACGGAATGACTACTAATACTTCCTTATTTGACACGGCACCTCAAACACTTGAGGGCTTTGGTTCACTAGCTAAGAGACCATACATGGGATTGCAATCCCCCATGCTTTAGTTTTATTTTTTCTCTTTAAGGTTTTGCCTTACTCATTTCAATCTTTTTTTTTTTTAATTTAAAGGAACAACTACTAAAATCATGTAGTTTAAAATGTTAATTAAAAATAATAAATTTGTAACTTATGTACCCCTCTTTTTAATTATATTCTCATTTAAAAAAGTGTAAACAAGAGGTAATATGTGAAAATTTATTACAGAGATAATAAGTGACATGTATTTAATGAAAGTAAAAAATGTAAAGTCTAGTTTAAGAATTGAAATAAATAGAATTTGTTTCTTACATTACATTAAGTATCACCCCTAGAGAATGTTTCTTATATAAAAAACACACACACACACAAAAGTTGCAGCAAAAGAATTGGAGATCCCAAGTATCTATCCACACCTCTCTGGCAAAATAATTCCACTTTCCTTCTCAGCTGAGGCCTGGCCGGAGAATTTCTTGCCGGAGCTTGGTAAGGCGAGGGGCAGCATACACATATTAGGGTTTGTTTTATGTTTTTGTTTTGTTTTTTTGTTGAAATAGAGTAATACTAGAATGTGTCCATGTGGGTGATAAGTATGCGAATGAGAAAAGCCCAAATGTCGAAGGGGGAAAGCTTTAATCTAAAATTAACAGCCTAAGACTATATGGGCCTGAGAACAGGTAGATACTAAACCACGAGCCTTGTTGTAGCATTGATATTTGTCAATGATCTTCTAAGTTCGAAGTTCGAACATTGATTATTTGTCGTTGGCAAGAAAAAAAAAAAAACTTTTGTTGACTCAATATAATAATGTCACTATTCACGTGATACAACGTCCTGATATACGCTGCTCTACTCTACCGTCTATATAAACGCTGTACTGAACACATGATATTCTATTCTGAGAATTCAATTCTTCTCTGAAATACTTCTTCTTCTCTATAAGTTTGGCATGGTATCAGAGCCTCTCGTCACATCGGCGAAGCTCTTGATCTCCGGTCAAAGACAATAATTCAGAGGCATTGATTGTGAACTGTCTCCTTAATCTGGATTGATAGTTTACTGAACAATGTCCTGTCTGACATTCCGATGTCAAAGCGATCCAAATGGAAATGGTCATGGATTCTACAAATAAGAAGATCACCGTAAAATTAGATAATTCCAATTACACGATCTACAGGCCGGCGGCGGTATATTTTATGGCCAAACGGCCTGAATCTATTTTCATATCTAGATGGATCAATCAACTTTGTTCACCTTTCAAGAAAAGTTCGAGATCTTTCGATACAAACGAGAGGTAGATAATCCGGCCTTTGAAGTTTTACGAGCAACTTGATTCGGCTCTTGCGTCACGATTACTAGCTTAGTAACATCTTATATTCTTCACGATTTGGTTGGACTTGAAACACTCCTCACAAGGGTGGCAAAAGTTAAATCGCCTATATTCGGACAAGTCCGACTCAAAAATCCTTCACTACAAAAACCTGTTAACAAACCAAAGGAAAGGTGAACTTAGCATGCGTGACTATCTTGCAAACTTAAAATGATTTATGATCACTTTGCACTTCTCGGTGAACTGTGACCAGACATAAGCCAGGATCTCTCATATCCTAAATGGACTCAGCTATGGAGTTCGAATCGGTAATTACGATCATTAATTCTGCGAAAACGGACTTTTGATCTTGATCTTATCCACCGCCCCACCTCTTTTGGATTAGGGGCTGAAGATAGAAGACCTTATATAACAACTGCTGTACACGAGCTCATTACACTATGGTTGATTATCCTCAAGACACCTCAATGGCTTTCTTTGCTCAAGCACAGCGTATCCTATAGGACGTGGTCAATATAGTTTATGCTCGTCCTCAATTCAATAGTTTTATAGGAAGGCAGTAAAAGCAGCAACTACTGGATATCCTTTATCATATATGAACCTTCATATCAGATCATCTCACAAATTGGGACACCTAGCTGATGTGTGCTTTTCGGGTATGGGTCATCAAGCACATTATCGGACCTCAAGCAGAAGCTCACTACCTTTGATGCACCATTTGCCAGGCTACTTCCCTACCATCGAAGAACGCAAATACTATGATACTAATCAATATTATGATTGGCGACCACATCACATAGGCGGCTTCATATCGGATATAAAGTATGCCTCCCTGTCCAAACAACCGGTTCATTACTGCGAGAATCAATAACTCCAACTCATTTGCATCACAAGATCCAGTTTGGCCTATCTAACTGCTTAATTCAAATAATGTGATTGCATCCATTGACTCAAATCCACCCTGAGCTTTTCTTGCCTCACCGAAATCATAACAGATGAAGCTTGGTACCTTACTTCGGGTGCCGCTCACCATATATCAAATTCGATAAATCCACTTAAATCTGCGGTATCGTCAAAAGGTAAGAAAGGGGTTATAGTTGGTGGTGGCTCTAGACTTCTGTTGAATTCATTGGTAACACTAAGTCTGACTTCCCTAAATTCAACTCCTTTAGCCTTGAATAAAGTTTTTGTGTTCCTAATATGCAAAAGAACTTGATCTCTGCTGCTCAAGCTACTAATGATAATGGTGTTTCCATTAGTTCTTCCTCATCATTTATAAGTTAAGGTCTGCCGGACAAGAAAGTCCTCATGCGTGGGTTGAGATCTCTGGCATGTACAAATTGATTGACCTGTACATCTCCTCGGCATACTCAATCATCCACTTCAAGTCAACTCATGATATTTTCTAAATAAAGACAAAATCCAATTGCTACACAACCACTTTTGATTCTTTCACCTTGTGGCATGAACGTCTCGGGCACCCTCACAAGGACACTGTTAAGACTATTTTGCTGTCTATTAATGTACCTATTGGAAAATCCTACTCAAACTTGTCTTGTGTTGCGTGCAAAATGGGAAAAAGTCACACCTCTGAGCAAAACAGGTTAGTGAAAGGAGACATAGATCCATAGTGAAACGAGTTAACGCTTTCTTCAGCCATTGCCTCGCTACCATTGTTTTATTGGAGTGATGCCTTCTTAGTGCCACTTTTCTCATAAAATGAGGTTGCCTTTTGTTCTTCAAGGATCCACACCCTCAAAAGCTTTTGTAAGCCTCCTGATTACTCACATCCTCAAAGTATTTGGTTGTGAATGTTTTCAAGCCATTTGCGCCCTACAACCAACATAAACTCGAGTTTGAATCTGCTTCATGTCTTTTTCGGGATATTCCACTTCTCACGAGAGGTTACAAGTGCCTTAGCGGATCACGGCGTGTCTACATCACAAGACATGTTAGTTTCATGAATCACGTTTGAAGCTCACTCTCAATTCAACATGAGACATGCCACCTTTATCATCTCTTTGTCCCTAGCTTTAAACCACCGTATAATATTGCCGCTTAATTCTAAATTCTTCATTATCCACCCAATCACCTTCGTTATTTTCATCTCCCCAACATTTTTCCTCCTCCCCCTCCGGCTCTCTCATCTCATCTCTCCCCATCACCTCTGCTCTGCACATCGCAACGGTCCTCCTCGTCAAAGCACTCATTCCATGATCACTAGAGGAAAATCAGGAATATTCAAGCCCAAAATATTCACTGTTGCAGAAGACACAATTATCCCTAAGAACATTGAAGAAGCATTGGCCAATCCACACCGAAACAAGCGTCCGCCCAGGAGTTTGATGCTCTTTGAAGTTCAAAACATGGGATCTGGTTCCTTGGCCGAAAGCAAAGTAATTGGGCTGCAGTGGCTATGTAGATTGAAGACACATGCGATGGGATATTGCTTTCGATATAAAGGGCGTCTAGTTGCAAAGGCTATTCTCGGAGAAGAGGTGCATACTATAAACCTTTAGAAAGTTAAAGCTCCTACCATCAGAACACTTCTCACCCTTGTTGTCAATAAGCACTGGCGGCTTCATCAGATTGACTTCAATAATGCTTTTCTTAATGGAGATCTAACTGAAGAAGTCTTCATGGAACAACCCCCTGGCTTCATACAACACGATGATCATGGAAATGTTCTTGTGTGTAAGCTCAACAAAGCACTATACGGATTAAAACAGGCACCCAGGGCATGGTTCACAACACTCAGTGTACACTTGACTACTCTCGGGTTTGTTGCAGCAAAAGCTGATCCATGCCTCTTCATCAACAAAACTGATGCACATATCACCTATTTACTGGTCTATGTTGATGATTTAGTGATCACTGGATCAGATGAGAAAGTTGTTCAGCATTTCATTAGCACAATGAGCACTGTCTTCTCATTAAAGGACCTAGGTGAGTTGTCATTCTTCCTTGGCATTGAATTTCAGATACGTATGGAATTCATCTCACTCAAAAGAAGTATATACACTCTCTTCTCTCCAAGGGCTGCTTGATGGTCGAAGCACATGCTTATGCCTCACCTATGGTCGTAAACACTCATTTGTTTCTCATAGTACGCCATTTCGGAACCAAAGCTATACCGAAGCATTGTTGGTTCCCCTGCAATATGACGACTGGTGGCCGCGTCTGTTATTTTAGTTGCTGGGAATTGCTTTGCGTATCATCTCAAAAGCATGGTTCACATGTGACGCTAATTTTGGATGATCTATGAAGTCTGCTTCAGTTCTGGCGGTCAACATTAACTTCCCATTAATTATAACTCATTGTAGTAATTACAACACGCTGTACGACGCAGTGAGACTTTGCTTCAAAACAATGAGTTTGTTTTATTTAAGAAGAATGAAGTGGAAAAAACAAGATTTAAGAAATACGTGAGGTAGGCCACACACGCTGAAGTATAAGTTTTTTATGGGATAATTTTCAAAAGCCATTTGATATACTGGTCCAACTATATTGGACACCGACAAGCTTGTATTTTTGAATGTCTTAAAGAAGTGTTTGGCCACTTCCTACAAGAGAACGAGAGTTAAACTAATTAAACCGCCAGTGAAACATATCTCACGTAAACTAAAACCAGTAGAGTAGTTAAGTAAAACAAACCAAAAGGACTATCCAGAATCCCATTTTGAAGTGTACATATATACAAGGACTGACCTTGAAAGAAATTTTTTGGGGGGCCAAATGTATACTCATTAACTAATTTTTAAGAAAAAATATTTTGGGGGGGCCAAATGTATAAATTTTTAAGCTTAATATATAAATTTTTGGGTTAAATGTAAAGAAAAATCCAATTTGTATTAAAAATTTAGGATAATTTTTTTTTTTTGGGGCCATTGTATACACTAAGATCCGTCCTTGCATATATACTCCCTATGCTCTTTATTATAAAGCATCAACTAGCAATTATATTTAGTCCTTTTTATAAGGTACTTGCTTGTTTCCAAAGCGCATTAATTATTTTTTTCCATGTCTGCCCCTAATTAATAAGGTTAGTGGATGAGAATAATAATTAATATAATATTAGAGTTAGTGCAATTAATATGAGTAATATTGGAAGTTACTTAAATTATAGAACAACTTTATTGACTTTAACTACTTTTATTGGTTTATAAAAATTGTTAGTTGGTGCATTATACTCCCTCTGGTCCTTATTATAAGGCACCAACTACTCATTTATCGCGGGCCAAGGAATAGAGGTTAAGTCATTAATGAGGTCTAGAAGTAATAAATGTTTCCAACTTTACCCCTACTTTAATGATGTAGGTTTAAATGAGTTAGTTAAAAATGAAGGCATAATGAAAAAATAGTAATAAATGAGTTAGTTAAAGTAAGTTGGTGCCTTATAATAATGACCAAAAAATGTTGGTGATTGGTGCCTTATAATAAGGACCGGAGGGAATAGTATAATACGAATACTAACACCCCATTACTGACCTCAGGGGCTTTGAATCGATATTGAATCCGAAGAAGCTTCTCAATGAGAACAGAAGCAAAAGAACGTCTCTTCCTCATAATTTCAGGATGCGCTTTCCACACAAATTGAAGAGGGTTAGTAATTAGGGTGTCATTTAATTTGGGAATTGGTCCATGCAAGTAGGCTGCTTGGTTCCCAATTATTCTACCCTTTGCCTTATTCTCTTTCATATCCTTTATTGTTTTGTACCTTTCAGCGTCCCTCGCTCGTACCCAACATTGTTACTAGGGTGCAATTTTTTGTCTTCGATTCATTGTCAATGTCTCGCATGTATAATCGAATCCCGTAGAATATTATTCCTGTATGTAATCACATCGTTTACAGTCTACACAACATGCAGCGAGTTACAAACTAATTATACATACCTTCACACATAGAGGTACGGATACATTTTTCAGCAAGGGCTTGATGCTTATTACGAACTTACCACTCCCAGTTTGGACTTGATTTCCTTGATATGTTGGAGAGAAAATGTGACGTTGCGTATGACGGCTGGTCGGAACTCAACGCGTTCATTTTTAGACCTTATTGGAGATATGTCATCTTCAACCCAACTACTTTAATTTTGAGTAAACTCCAACCAAACTCTGCAACAGATCGAATAGAAGATAGCAGAGATGAAACTAGGGAATCTCCTCAAACATGTTTGGATGGGACCAAGATTGGCTTTTGAGGATTTGAGTGAAGGAAAAGTCAAAGGGAGAGGGACCTGGCTTTGGTTGTTTGCCCCCTCCCGTCCGCTGCCCTCCTTTCCGTTAAAATGGCTTCCGACCGGACCAGCCCTAGTCCATATGTTCATAACTGGGCCTTGAAGAACAAATGTTTTTCTTTGGAAGATAGAGATCAGTTGAATATGCATGCATACATATATACAAACATATTTTCAGTTTTGTTAATTACCTTGCTAGCTACCTCAATAATTATTTTATGTAACCTTTCATTAATTCAATGTATGATACACACACATCTGGAACTATATATATATATATCCATGCTCAATCTCCCTCCTTCTCACAGTCTATTCTATGGTGTTCAGTGATCCAACAAGCTAGCTCAATCTTGCCTGATCCAATCAGGTCGAGAAAAAAGACATTTTAGTTATGTCACATCACTATATGTTAGGTGGTTGGGATTTAGGGCTGGCCCAATTTAGTTTTATATGGATCTACTTCTCTATACTTTAGAGATAAAAAAGGAAGAAAAGAATCACTCTGAAATAGAAATGCTTAGATCACCAATAAAGGGGGTTGCTCTCTCATCTATATATTGGTCTCAATGCTCATTAATGATTTGGCCCTCGTCTGGATCGACCTAATTAATGAATGAGAAGGTCTGAAGGATTGGGACGGAGTAACAGAATGTATGGATATCAGAAATGGAAAATGAGGGATGGAGGATTTTTTTTTTTTTTTGGTATAAAAAGGTTTAGGTGGGTTCGGCACCGGTCCCCCACCAAGGCCAGGGCACGGCCCCAAGGCTCTTTAAGCACTTACAAGAGACTTAAGCTCGTTCCTTACCATCTGTCCCAACTTACATCGGTGATATGGTGCATATATACTTGATACTCCTCTTATAAGAAACTAAAAAGAAAGTCAACTTTGATTTTTTTTTTTTTTGGGATCGTGGGTTTCATCTTCTCATCTATATATTTGTCTCAATGCTCATTAATGAAGTGAGGGATGGGGCACACTGCTCTTATGAGTCACATCATCAAAATTTTTATATGAATTTTACTTTTAATTTTTTATTGTATAGATTTTGTGCTCATGGATTAAAATACAGATAAAATAATAAGGGTAAAGATAAAAAGTTATTAAATTTTATTATAAAGTTAATAAAATTTATTGTCCTTTTGATTCTGGTGAAATATTTTGAGAAAATTCTTTTTAGGTCCCAAAAGACTAAAAATATCAAAAAAGTTTTAAGGTAAATTCAGATATCAAAAAAGTTTTAAAGAGTTATTAGTCTCATAAATGAGAGTTATTAATCTTATAGAAGGAGTCTTTAACAGGACTTTTCTAATCTCTAAATTTTCTTTAGAATTTTTTTGTCCATTACGATACGAAAGAAATTTTCCTAAATATTTTAGTACTAATTTATAAATAATAGTACTAACATATACAAATATATATCCAACTAGTTAGCCACTTGAGGAGACACGTCAGTCCATCGCAATTGATGCTTTGCTATGATATGAATTGGAATGACGTTCAACTACTTTGCTGTTGGTTTCAATGAATATCTTTTTTCTATGGGTGAAGGAGCAATTTTGCCAACCGACTATTATGCTAGCAGCATTGGGCACAAATAACTTTTAAATAGACTAAAAAGGCCAACAAACAATTAAATGAGTGAAAAACGCACAATTCCGTCCATGAACATCTAACACCGTTTAAAGGCAATCGGGTGAAGGAGCAATTTTGCCAACCAACTATTAGGCCAGGAGCGCTGGGCACAAATAACTTTTAAAGGGACCAAAAGGCCAACAAACAATTAAATGGGTGAAAAACGCACAATTCCGTCCATGAACATCTAACACCGTTTAAAGGCAATCCCATGTGTCATTTGACTGTCCAGCTGGTCCCTTCTTTTTTGGTCAAAAGCCAGGTGGCTTTTTTATTTTTATTTTTTTTTGGTGGAGAATCCCCAATTTGCATCAGGCACAAATGTCGGCAACTTCACCGTCGCCTCCGCCTTCAAATCCTTCGCGTTCACAACTGAGCTCGACTTCCATGTCTCTCGTCGTGCACGAATGCCACAATGCAACCCTCATCTTCTTCTCCGTCTTTGCCTTTCGTCGTGCATGAATATTACATTGTTCGGCCAAAATCTATGAATTCATCCGTTCCCAAAGTACGAAAACAAAAAAACAATGTTAGACGTACATCATTGTCGGAGCCGGTAAGGGATTTCGACGTCGGCTTGAAGTAAATACTTTGGAAGCTTTGGTTTGGTTATTTCTTCGTTTGCTCGCAGATTGGGGATTCTCCACCCAAAAACAAAAAAACAAAAAAGCCACCTGGCTTTTGACCAAAAAAGAAGGGATCAGCTAGACAGTCAAATGCCACATGGGATTGCCTTTAAACGGTGTTAGATGTTCATGGATGGAATTGTGCGTTTTTCACCCATTTAATTGTTTGTTGGCCTTTTTGGTCCCTTTAAAAGTTATTTGTGCCCAGCGCTCCTGACCTAATAGTCGGTTGGCAAAATTGCTCCTTCACCCTTATTCTATTAACCAGTGTTCACCGACCACAAGCTTCTCAATCTCTAGAATTTTCCTAACCTCTAGAGGCTTAGTTTGGATCAAAGAAAATCGGGAGAGAGAAAAGAAAAAATTTTAATTTTCTGGTGACTACGGCGGTCGTTTGGTTCGCTTTTTTTTTAGAAAATATTTTCCCACTGCGCTTCATTTTCCCACGTTTAAATGAAAATGGCTTCCCACCAAAAATGGTGGGAAACTATTTTCCAGCGCCTCTGAAAATGGACTAAAGCCCAATTTGCCTTTGATCACATAGTTAGCTCTATAAGAGGGTCACCATGTGAGCCTGGAAAACAAAGACCTGTGGAGAATAGAGAGGCCAAGTGGAATTTCAACAACGACGACTAATGGAAACACATTAGTTATTTAATTCTATCGACGACGACTTTGCTCTATGATTATTTAATTCTGTCGTTAAGTGTTTCAGGGACACATTGCTCGAAACATCGAAGCGAAGCTTTAACTATAAAGAATATTACATGTTTACTCGAGTAAATTAAATAGGGTTAAGGTGCAAAAATGCATATGTGCTTTAGTCAGAGGAGCGCCCAGCAGCAAGTGTTTTTTTAGGTACAAAAGTAACTATGTGGTTACAAATCAGGTGCAAAAATGTTGTTTGACCGTTAAGTTTAACTTTGACCGCTAAATTTGACTTTTTGTTGCTGACTAAACAATGACGTGGCTTTCAAAAGTGTAAAAATACTCGTGTGGTTTGACCAAAAGAGCGCCCAATACCGAGGGATTTTTTATTAACAATATTTATTATTATTATAATTAATATAAATAGAATATAATTATATAATTAATTTTTTTATTTTTCATTTTTGGAATATTGAAAAGAGAATATAAATATTGATTTCTAATTTTTATATATATATATATATATATATATATTTCATTTTTATTTATAATTTATATATTTAATTAATTTCTCCTAAAGTTAACAATTTGCGGTTTAATTTCGCCTGAAACAGAAAAACGACGTATAGTAGTGGAGGCGAAGTCTTGTGGAGAACGTAGGCTTTCAGATGAGGTATTTTTCTTTTCCTCTTTAATATTCATATATAAGTCATCCATTTTCAAGCACTCGTCAATATTATTTAGCCACGAGCCTTTGTACCAACTTGGCATTTTCTGGTGTTTGTAAAGTTCGAAGACTAATATGGAAGCGATTTTGGTCCTTGATAAGGACCATCTGTTGCACAAAACGTGTCGTTTTGTGTAAAAATGAGCAGCCTCTTTTTATTTTTCTTTTCTTTTTTTGGATACTGATTGTCACTACAAAGATATTTTAGGATACTGACTGGTAATAAAAAAAATACATTGTGATCTTGAAAAGTTATTTGAGGATCTTAAAAAAATATTTTAAGATACGACTAATACAAAAAAGATATTTCAAGATACTGCTCTAGTACTGGAAAAAAAAAAAAAAAAAACTCATGATCTGAAAAAATCATTTTAAGATCTTGAAAAAATATTTTAAGGTACTAACTGATATTAAAAGTATACTTCAAGAAATTTTTTCAAAGATCCAAAAATAATTTTCCAATACGCACATGCAAGACGACTAAAAAAAGGGGAAAAAACTATATTAGTGAATTTTTGAATCGGATCAATACGCTTGGCCAAGTGAATAAATGCGTTCTATATTAAATAGGAAATACAGGGAGACCACAAAATCAAACTTACTTCTTAGAGGTTCTTGTTACCCCTCTAGCCTGTAATACCCCAAAAATACGTATCATAATTTGGTAAGATTATACCTATAAAAAGTAGGTGAATATGGGATATCAAATAATAAGATATAATTATCTTATTTTCTAAGGAAAAATCTCTTGGAAATTAGAGAAATTAAGGGCCAAAGTGCCAATGACCAAAATGCCCTAAGGGACATAAATATTTAGGAAAATGTGAAAAATCCTAAAAGTCAATGAAATAATTATTTGAATAATGAGAGTATGTTATCTCTAATTAGGGTAATTTGACAAATTACAAACTTGGAGAAATTGAATAAAGATATTCAAAAAGTATTGTAATGACTATAATGCCCTCACAAATTCTAAAATACTGCAGAACAGGGGAAACAGAAATGTCAGTGTTATAATTATGAGGTAATGGGACATTTTAATTAAGAAAATTATCAACTAATGATAATAAAGTGATTAAGTAATTTCTAGCTAATTACTTAAGTCTCAGGCAAAAGAAATTATGAAATAATTATGTAAAACTCAAAAATTAGTGGTAATTGGCTTAAAATTAGTAAAAATATATTTACTAATTAATTGGAAATTTTGGAGAAAAATAGTTGAGTTTAGGCATTTTTAAAGCCTAAATGCAAGAATGGACCAATAGGAAAATTTTGTAAAAATTATGTGAAATTAATTAAATAATTAATAAAATAAATAAAAAAAACGAAATAAAATAAAAAAGGGCAGAAAAAAAATAAATAAAAAAAATGAGAAGGAAAAAGAGAAAAAAATATATATATATATATATATATGTATAAAAGAATTTTGCAACTTGCTATTATAATATGATATAATTAATTAAAGTGGAAAAAGGGTGAATAGTAATATTATATTTAGGAAACGGATCCTATCTAGAGAACCAGGAATGGGAATTCCAAAGTCAAGGTAAAATATTAATCGCTTGATTTTATCTTCCGTTAAACTCTTGCGAAGTTAATTCTCGCCGCTTGTGCTTTTTCCTAATAAGACAAAATAGGGAAATTTCGAAAATGCCGATAGCCAAAAGGACGAAAAGGTTATGTTGTGACATTTGGAAAAGAATTGGGAATTTTCATGAACATATTTGGATTTAAATATAGGTTAACTTGGACATTTCTACTAAGTGAGAATATGTTTTCAAAGTTGTAAATCCAGAATTTTGAGATTTTTCCGAAATCACGCGATTCAGTACCGATCTGAGAAATCTGGCTGAAAGCTTCTGGAAGGTGACACATGGCCACCTCCCATTGGCCAAACCCCTTGAATTTCGGTCAAGTGTGAACACAAAAGGGGAAGAAAGGGTTTTTGAAAAGTTGCTTTGGACTCGCCTAACATCGCTTCTCACAAAGTTGATCCGACTACCGAAACCCTACCACCGCTTTCTATAAATACCCCCTCCTTTTCACTTTCTTCACACCATTTTCCTCTTTGGCCGAATCTAGAGAGAGGATTTTAGAGAGAGAAGCTCCTGGGAAATTCAAGACGAAGCTCGGGTAAGTTTTTCGATACCGAGCTTTAAGCTTTCTAGTTCTTTCAAGAGTATGGCAGTAATGCTAGATAGCCTTTAATTTTTCAAGTATGATTGGATATCATATGGGAGGGCTATTTTAGTCTTTATTTTTGAAAATCAAGATGGCGTCAAGTTCGCGAAATTTCTGGAAGAAAATTTGTAAGAGTAATCTAAGCTTGGCGAATTCGCCAATTAGGCATAGGCAAAATGGTAATTTTTACCTAAAATGCCGCTTATAATGCCAAATCACTAATGAAAGTGATATTACTCTTATAGGACGTCGAAATCCTAGTTTGCGTGAGTTACGCCGCCTAATGAGCCGTTTTCACGTTTTTCCGCAGAAAGAACGTTTTCCGAAGGAAGTACCGTGATACCGAATCAACGAAGGTACGTGCGCGCTACATCGTAACACTAATCTGATGATTATTGAATGATTATATGTGATAATATGTTGTGTGAATAGTTTGGTGCCGAAGGCAAGGCTAGTCTCCATGTGGTAAGCCATTTAGTCGCCGTATAAGCTCGGTGAGGCCCCTCATGATAGACACTTACCCGGCCATTCGCTACTTTTGGTTTGAAAAATATACAGAGGAATGAATATGGTCTAAAAAAAACAATGAATGTACTTTGTTTTAATATAATAGAAATACATTAAATATATAAATTATAAATAAAAATAAATTAGAAATCAATATTTATATTCTATTTTCAATATTCCAAAAATGAAAAATAAAAAAAAATAATTATATAAATATTAGTGAATTTTTGAATCGGATCAATACGCTTGGCCAAGTGAATAAATGCGTTCTATATTAAATAGGAAATACAGGGAGACCAGAAAATCAAACTTACTTCTTAGAGGTTCTTGTTACCCCTCTAGCCCTTGCTCTACTTTTTGGTTTGAAAAATATACAGAGGAATGAATATGGTCTAAAAAAAACAATGAATGTACTTTGTTTTAATATAATAGAAATACATTAAATATATAAATTATAAATAAAAATAAATTAGAAATCAATATTTATATTCTATTTTCAATATTCCAAAAATGAAAAATAAAAAAAAATAATTATATAATTATGTTCTATTTATATTAATTATATTATATTATAATAATAATAATAAATATTGTTCATAAAAATCCATTGGTGTTGGGCACTCTTTTGGTCAAACCATATTTGTATTTTTGCACTTTTGAAAGCCACGTCATCGTCCAATTAGCAATAAAAAGTCAAATTTAACGGTCAAACGATATTTTTGCACATAATTTGTAACCATGGGGTCACTTTTGCACCTCAAAAAAACACTTGTTGCTGGGCACTCCTCTGACCAAAGCACATGTGCATTTTTGCACCTTAACCCAAATTAAATATTACCCGAGTAATATCGTGAGCGAAACACTGTCTCAGAGTCCACAACGCAAATTACCCGAGTAATTGTCGAAGTTACGAGTAACCATGATTGAACCTAAGAAAAAGATGTCTTTAGACTCTGCAAGTTAATTCATAAGTATCAATTACAACTTCAAAGGATCCCAAGTGTTCACTCAACACACTTAAATTGAGGTATTTATGGTATTTTATGATTATATAAATTTTTCTAACTGGAGTTACCCGAGTAAAAATATTATTACTCGAGTAATATCTGCGTTCAGCGTTATTGGAAATATCTATTATACGACATTACTTGAGTAATTATATGGCTACTCGAGTAACATCTTCGGTGGTTGTTCAGAGAGCGTTGTCCTTCGTCCGTCCGTTTTGGATATTTTTTTAAAAAAAAAAAAAAATATTAAAATGATATATATATATATATATATATATATATTTTTTTTTTTTTTTCAGCGCTAACTCCATTTGCAGTTACCTAAGTAGAACCGTGCTCTACCCAAGTAACTTCAACTGATCAGTTATGTGTGAATTTAAAAATATATACTACCTCCGGTAATTAGGACCGGAGGGAGTATATATTATTAAAAAAAATGGTTACCCGGGTAACAAATTAGCTACCCAAGTAACTATAAGCCTTGGTTTGGTTTGGGGGTAGGGGAGGGGAGGGGAGAGAAAATGGAGGGAAAAAATTTAAAATGGAGGAAAATCTTGTGGACCCACTACAAATAACTTTTCTCCTCTTTTTCCTCCATTTTCCCTCCCCTCCCCTTCCCTACCCTACCCCCAAACCAAACACACCCTTAAAGCTTAGCGTGAGGTGTTGATAAGGCTATTGTAACGCTGATTTTATGGCACAGTTGTTGGAAGTTGAGAGGAGAGTAATGAAGCTAGTTATGTAGGTGGGGGCCACTTCTAGGTTAGGCATTAACTTACAAGCGGGTTCTCATTCCGTACACATAATTATGTGCTTCTTAGGTGCACATACTTCTAATTAGAGGTATAAGAATATTTTTTTTTTGATTTTTTTATATATTGTATTTATTTATATTTAAATTATACGTTGCTTTTTGAGATTTTTTTTTTTGCACCCAGTATCTCAAATTAATTAATTTCTATAATACTGGTGTTACAGACAAATGCAGAACTGAAAATTAATTAATTTGAGATATTGGGTGCAAAAAAAATCTCAGAAGCAGCATATAATTTAAATCTAAATAAATACAATATATAAAAAAATCAAAAAAAATATGCGCATACCTCTAATTAAAAGTATGAGCACCTAAGAAGCACATAATTATGTGCATGGAATGAGAACCCCTTACAAGCACGTGGGAACACTTCAAAATAATGAAGAAAATGAAGCCTGATATGGAGAGCTCGATATTACTCTACTCGAGTAATTGTAAAAATGTTTGTAAGATATGAAACTACTGAAATTACCTTATATATTTCAAATATGTTTGGTAAATACTTGAATCCCTTTGATGTGAGAATAGACCTTTAGCAGATTAATTTGAGGATCCAAAGTTAACAGCTTTTTTCCCATTTTAGGTGTTACTCGGGTAACTTTGATAGTTACTCTTGTGTCATGGTATAGTGATATTTTTAGGGGCAAAACGGTATTTTATATTATTTTCTTTTAACCAAACAAAAATTTTCCTATCAACCTATTTTCTTTTTCAGTGCCAACCAAACACATTGAGATAAAATATTTTCCATTCTTTTTATTTCCATTCCATTCTTTTCATTTCCTTTCCATTCCAAAATATTCTGCCGCTTATAAATACCCCCATTTTAGGCGTAATTCAAATGCATCCATAAATGCTCAACAATTTAATTTGATGGATGATCTAGGAGAGCCATTGAGTCCTATGGCACAATGCTTCGACAGCCCTTCGTTGCGGACTTACATCCTTGCTGTTTTAGAATTCGAAGTTGCTTTCCCTTATGACTCCCTGCTATCTTCCCTTGACACCCTTCTCTCCTTTCCACGCTTCAACTCAATACTGGTTTGTTTCTCTCTCTCTCTCTCTCTCTGTTTCTGTGAACACTTTTACGTTCACATGTGCACTTGCATTTAATTAACTACCTAGTTTCACTTATCTCATGTGCATATTATGAATCCATCAACTTATATATGCGAGTCTCGCTAATATATACAATACAACAGGTTAGAGACAAGATCAATGGAGTCAAGAGATGGGAACGAGTTGAAGTGAAGTTAGAGGATCATATCATTGAACCAACAATTTCCTTGGATTCCATGAAATGCTTTAGTGATTATTTATCAAAGATATCACTCGAGCACCTTCCTTATTCCAAGCCATTATGGCAAGTTCATGTGATCAATTATAACAACTCCACTACTACTATAGTTTTTAAAGTTCACCACTCAATCGGAGATGGCTTCACTTTTATGGGTGTCATTCTCTCTTGTCTCAAGAGAGCCCATGATCCCTCACTTCCTCTCACTTTTCCTTCACTCAAGTCATCAAATAACAACCGAAGCTCTCATATTGGCAGACTTCCCTGCAGCTTCATCTCCACTACCTTCACTGGCATAAAATATTTTGGGTGGAGCTTACTCAAAAGTACTTGGTTTAAAGATGACACAACACCAGTAAGGTCTGGAAATAAAAAAGTCCAGCTTCAACCAGCTGTGATATCTAGTATCATATTTCCTATGGACCGTATCAAAGATATCAAGTCCAAGCTTGAAGTGGTAATTATAGCACTTAATATTTCTGTATAACTGATCTTCTTGCTCAAAAATGAAATATTCTAATATATTTATCAACGATCAGTGGATAAACTAAACTTTTTGTTGTACTATTACAGACTGTAAATGATGTGATCACTGGAATAATTTTCTTGGGGATTCGGTTATATATGCAAGATGTTGACAATAGTTCAAGAACAAAGAAGTGCACCCTACTAACAGTCATGAATACAAGAAATGTTCAAAATTACGAGACAGCGAAGGATATGAGAAAGAGTAGCGAGGGTAAGGAGAAGGGAAGTACTGCTTGGGGGAACCAATGCTCCTTCATGCATGTCTCAGTTCCCAAATTAAAAGACACCAAAACTAGCGATCCACTTGGATTTGTTTGGAAAGTTCATCATAAAATGAAGAAGATGAAGAAACTTTCTTTGGTTTATGCCCTCCTTGGTATGCTTATGAAGATGAAGCATCAATTCAAGGGCCCTGAGGTGAGTACGTACATTTATAGATGTAGTCACTTCACTGGTTAGTTTATATATAATATATTTATCCTCCTTGTTTTAGCCAAGGACGGACCTAGTGGGGGGCTAGGGGTGGCCCCGCCCCCCTAATTTAAAAAAAAATATATATATAAATATGGTTTGCGTCTTACTAATTTGCTTTCATATATGTACACTTAGAGGTTCGTTTGGTTTCATATATATTCAAGCCTTCAAGGACACAAGTTGGCTTTCATATATATTTTAAGAAAAAGTAAAGAGGTGGGCCCACAACTTTAATATATATTCCAAACCTTACTTTGCAGTGTTAGCTTATAACAAATTTTGAGAATCAATAAGGTACTTAAAATCACTTCTTTTCATTAAATTTCCTTCAGAAAATTTATTATACATAATTTTATCTTTCTAGTGATACTACTTTTACACTGATTAGAGAATATATTAGGGTTAGTATTTTAAACAAGTTTTGAGTTTTGTTAACAGATGGTTATGAGAATATTGATGATGACTAATATTTAATTTTAATCGATTCAATTATAGATGAGTTTAATAATATGAAAACACGTAAAAGTTAAGTGAAATAAACTTAATTTATTTCTTTCAACTTTTTGTATGTTAGGTTTTTATCGTATTTTAAGTACTTTTATTTATGACGTAACATTTTTTATTTTCGCCCCCCGTAAGTAAAATTCCTGGGTCCGTCCCTGGTTTTAGCTAATTCTAGATGTATTGTGGTGCTAAATTACTGTTTTAATTTTAATACATAGTTTTAATTCAAACCGACTCTTCTAAATCACTACATGTACATATGTCGCATCATCTGTCATAATTGAGTTTATTTTACTTTACAATTTATCTTTACTCCTTTTTGTTTATTTTCAGTGGAGGCTGACCTTTCAAATTTGTTTTTCTCCAACCATTTGAATTTAGTGTGATAAGAATAATAAGATTGTTTCTAATTATAGTAGATTAAATATTATGCCATGTTGTAGGCGGTGGCTAAACACATGCATAAGACGATGAGTAATTCAAGTTTATTGATGTCAAATATGATCGGACCGTTGGATCAAATGGCGGCAGCTAATTGTCCGATAAAAAGCTTTTACTTTACCTTGTCTGGTGCACCTCAGGTACATATATTATTGTTCCCCCTCCTTAATTTCTCATCATCATCTTCTCTTAAAAAGTAAATAAATAAATAAACTAATAAAATTTAATGTCCTCTTGATTCCGGTGAAATATTTTAGTAGTGATTTATAAATAATAGTACTACCATAGACAAGTATATATCCATCTAGCACTACTACAACTAAGTATTTTAACATCTGCTTTTTAGCCTTTTTTACGTCCCTTTAGAAGGGGACGCCTTTGAGTGGGATGTAGTAAGAGAGAGAGTTATGATGTCCCTAAAAAAATAAGGATGTTTTAAGTAGTAGTTAAGGTGACCCAAATTTGTTTTTGGGACCCATAAGCATCAGTTAAGGCGTCCCAAAATTTGGGACGTCATAAGCAACAATTAAGGCGTTCCAAATATGGTTTTAGGATGCCATAAGTCTTTTTTTTTTAAGAAAAATAAAAATAAAAGACCCCAAAAGCTCGTGTGGCCAAAAGCTCGATTGAAATGTTACAACCAATTCAAAGCAGTAAGGGCAATTGCTCTCAGCTAGAGCTGTCATGAAAGTTTTGCAAAGAACAAAAAACCACCATCTTCACTTCACTCATTAGTAACATCATTATCGTCATTGTCATCGTAATGTTAGGACGCCTAAACATCTCACTTTAGGCGTCCTACTTAAAAATGGGATACTTAAAGTGAGATTTTAGGCATTCCAATTTTTTTTGGAATGCCTAATATGTTGAAACTTTTATTTATAATTATAAAAATACAGCCTTCATTTTTTACTTCTTTTTTTTAAAAAAATAGACGTTTACTATTTATAATAGTGTAGCTAGCCACTTGAGGAGACATGTCAGTCCATCGCAATTTTTTTTTTTTTTTTGATATAAAAATTTTAGGAAAGGGGTTGGGCTACCTACGCCTGATTGGGTAGGGTGCTTGGAGCCCATTCCACAGGGCATACTGGTCAGAGAGTACACATGCCTCCACCTCTGCCAACGTTTCCACTGCTTCTTAGGCCCCTAGGATGCCTCTCCCAGCGCCTTGACCAACGCAGGGATGGAACCCCCTCCCTTGAGGTGAGGAAATCCGACCCCTTCGCCAGTTGAACCCAAGGACGAGAGGTAGTCCATCGCAATTGATGCTTTGATGCTTTGCCATGGACTGATGCTTTCATATCATAGCAAAGCATCAGTCCATCGCAATTGATGCTTTGCTATGATATGAAATGGAATGACGTTCAACTACTTTGCTGTGGGTTTCAATGAATATCTTTTTTGTATTAACCAGTGTATACCGACCACAAGTTTCTCAATCTCTGGAATTTTCCCAACCTCTTGAGTTAATATCCATTCTCCTCCGTTGCTGATAGGATTATATTGGAGAAAGTATTCACCTTATCAGAGAAATATGGAAAACGCTGGTTTATATGCGCTTTCGCTCGTGCTTTGTCCCCATTTTCAATAATAGATGTTAAGACTGACGATATTTATCAAGAAAATAATTGAAATTATATGATAACAAACACGTATTATGGAAAACGGGAAAATCATGTGAAAATTACATTGGTTTTTGTTGTTGTTTTATAATCATCTAACTAGGTCACATGAATTCTCTTCCCCCCTCTTCTCTTTTTGTAGCTGTTAGATCAACATTAAAATGTATAAAACCAAGCGATATCATTTATAAAGAGATTATTAAGGATGTGAGCAACTTGGTCCCCCTTTTGGCGGCCCCATCCACATTTAATCTGACTCACCCCTTACATCCAAGTTAGCTTTAATCTCTAATGATGAATCATCATTTTATACTAATATTATAACTCCCTTCACTTGGATTAGAGTGTTTTTTTTTCATGTTTTTCTTTATCCCCTCTCTCCTATAAAATTCTTCCTATTTTTTATTTTTGTAATGTTGCAGAGTCTTGCTATTACTGTAATAAGCTATATGGGAATGTTAAGAGTGACAACTAGAACAGAAGAAGGATTCATAGATGAGAAGAAATTGACGTCGTACTTGAATGACGCCTTTGAGATAATACACAAAGCGGCACTGGATATTCCTGCAGACAAAGCTAAATTCTGAAAATGTGCCCAAAATCCTCATGAACTGATATGAGAAGAATTATACTACCTTCGGTCTTTTATATTAGATCTCGTTCGTAGTGGAAATAGAGATCTTACACTAGAGATCTTACACTAAAGCCGGAAGGGAGTATATCATCTGTACCAAAATAAGTTTGTTGGTGTTATTATATTAATTTGGTCTTTAATTTTTCAACTACATACTTTCCCGTTGCTTATGGTTGCTGAATAAATTGTCATCAATTCGTGCTTTGTACGTTACTACGTTATTTAAAATGTCTCAATCTCCTGTGTCTGAACTAACCTATACCTATAAACCAACGTATGAAAAACCATAATGACCATTAAATCCATTGAAATATTGATTCGTGCTGCTTTCCGGCTTAATTTTTCAACTACTTTCCGGCTGCTTATAGTTGCTGAATAATTTGTCATTAATTCGTGCTGTGTACGTTAATTAAAATGTCTCAAAATCTCTTGTGTCTGAACTAACCTATACCTATAAACCAACGTATTAATTTCACGAGATTTAATGGAAAATGATCAAATATTGGTGACTAGATTAATGTATTTCAAATTTTCAACTTTACCCAATAAATAAATTCCAGTTGGTGAAAAAATTAAAGTGCTTTTATGAAAGTTTTCTCAAACCCAATTAATGCAGAAAAAGGGCTTCATCCATTTCTTTATTTAATTTACGCCGTTAGATTAACTCTAACGGTTGAGATTCAATATTTTTAAATATATATTAAATAACAAAAAATTTAAATGATTAAAATTTAATATGTTAGTTCATATATTTATACTTTTATTAAAGGATTCTATATACTCTTTTTAGGGAGCGGCTTCCATCCTCTGCGCTTAAGAATCACTGCGGTCCACTTCTTCAATACTGTGCCGTTTTGGCACAGATTTGTGAAGGATGATTTTTTCTTTAAAAAATATATATTTTAAGGTACTGATAAATACTAAAAAAAGATACTTCAGGGATACCGAATGGTGCTAAAAATACTTCATAATTTTGAAAAATTATTTTAGGATTTTGAAAAAATCTTTCAGGGTATTGACTGTTACTAAAATGATACTTTAGGATACTGAATGGTACAGAAAAAAATACTTCATGATTTTGAAAAATTATTTTAGGATCTTAAAAAAAATCCTGAAGTATATTTTTAGTGCTAGTCAGTATCTTGAAATATTTTTTCATAATCTTATTATGATTTTTCAAGATCATGAAATATTTTTTTCAGTACCGTTCAGTATCCTGAAGTATCTTTTTAGTACCAGCAAGTACCCTGAAATATTTTTTCATGATCTCAATATGATTTTTTAAGATCATGAAGTATTTTTTTAGTACCATTCAGTATCCTAAAGTATCTTTTTAGTACCAGTCAGTACCCTGAAATATTTTTTAAGATCCTAAAATAATTTTTCAAGATCATGAAGTATTTTTCAGCACCATTCGGTATCCTGAAGTATCTTTTTTTAGTATCTGTCAGTACCTTAAAATATATTTTTTTTTAAAAAAAAAATCATCCTTCATAAATCTGTGCCAAAACGGCACAATATTGAAGAAGTGGACCGCAGTGATTCTTAAGCACAGAGGATGGAAGCCGCTCCCTCTTTTTATAGGATTTGAATCTCACTCGTAAGAGTTGATCAGACTGTGTAAATGAAAAAGTGGAGGGAAGTGGACGGTAAAAGAAACGGAGATGTCATTTTCCCCTTAATGCAGAGGATTTGGCTTTCATCCCCTTCCATTCTCATCATCTTCTTCATCTGAGCTATTGGATTGAAATTTGAACGGTTCATATTTTGTCTATTATAAAAATATTTAAAAATTATTTAAAAATATTATTTTTAAAAAAGATGAAATATTTTTATAAAAGATGAAATCCAAACCGTTTAGATTTTAATCCAACAGCTCAAATAAAAAAGATGATGGGAACTGGGAAGGGAAGAGGATGGGAGCCAATCCCTAATGTAGAGGTGTAGTAGCAGAAATTGGCTACCATCTTCAACTCTCACCGTTCTCTTCTCCTCCACTACTTATCTCAGACTTTAGATTGAAATTTGAGTGGTTCAAATTTAATGTTTTATAAAAATATTCTTTTTATATATTTTTTATTACAGTTTTAAATTATCATCATAACTAAAATTTAACAAATTTTGAATTTATTTGTTTTTTAATAATTTGGTATTTTACCACTCAAATTTCATTCTAAAAATTGAGATGAGCCGTGGAAAGGAAGAGGAGAAGAAGAAAACGGCAAAGGCAGAATAGATGGTAACCGATCCAAATAGCGATGCAGATGGAAATTAGGAGAAAATGAATGACTCAGGTCAGTTTGAATTAACGGTTCGTATATCGCCAATTATTTGGGGGCAAAACGGCGTCGTCTTATTTTGAAGTAGGGTATGCTTTTCTCTTTCTTTCCTTTTATTTTGCGAACGCAGGGCAAGATTTTCTAAACAAAGGACAAAATAAACATCTACCATTCTCTCCTCTGATATTTTCAGTGATTGGGGAAAAACAAGTGATCTTGATTCATTATTTCTTCAATCGCCTGCTATGGCCTTTTCAAGATACTATTGAATAGAAAATAGTGAACTTGTTTGGGATGAACATACCCCTTAATCGCCAATATGAATTCCCGTACCTCTTTACCCACCTACTGCTTTAATTTGGTTAATTATCATCTTCTAATGATGGGTTTTGCGATAAAGTAGGTTCCTTGTCCAACACATGAAACTTTAAATTCAACTCGTCAGATTTCAAGGTAAAGGTCTTCGGGGAAACTTTATGGTGCCTGAAAAAAATAATTACAAGCGCAAAGGGCACTGTGCAGAGATTTCCGTGTGTACACATATATGCATAATTTGTCGTATTCTTTGAAAAAGGGGTTTGATTGAGGTCAAAGTTATGCTATTCTATTCATTAGATTCATTTGAAAGGACATTAGCACGGAAAATTTTAATGAACATAAGAGACAATCCCCCATAAAGTCATTTTTGGATTGCTGTGTGGTGACTTCAAATAATTAAAATGAAGAAAAACAAGGGAAAAGCTTTTCTCCTTCTTGAAAAATTTAAAAAATCTGAATCATTTTTAGGTAATTTTGAAATAAATATTATTACCTCCACTCTTAAATATATGACCTAATTGATTTTTTTTTTTTGGAAATTAAGGAAGCTAACTGAAGGTAATAATATGGGAACAGCTTCTCTCCTATTCCCATTTCATCTGTCACCTTCCTTCCTCCAATTAAAGCCTTCCACATGTACTTGAAGAGAAGAGAAGCAAGAAAAAAGGGTTGAAAAAAATATTTTAGGATACTAACTGATACTAAAAAAATATTTCAGGTACTAACGGGTACTAAAAATAATTTTTCAATAATATTCAATATTTTTTTAGTATTAGTTAATACCTTGAAATATTTTTTCAAGATCTTAAAATAATTTTTCAGTAATATCCAGTATTTTTTTAATTAACAGTCAATACTCTAAGATATTTTTTCAAGATTCTAAAATAATTTTTCAGTATTATCGGCCAGTATTTTTTCAATACCAATTAGTAATATTTTTTGAAGATCCTGTAATACCCGGATAAATAAAAGGGGTATCTTTGATAAGCAAATATATATGGTCTTAATTCTGTATATATTTGGTCTATTTTTCTAAGTTAATTCTTTAGGAAATTAGGGAATTTAAGGGCCAAAGTGCCAAAATGCCCCTAAGGGACATAAATAACTTAGAAAAATTATGAAAAATCCTAAAAGGCAGTAAAATGACCAAGTGAATTATGAGAGTATATTATCTCTAATTATGGTAATTTAATAAATTATGAACTTGGAGAAATTGAATAAAAATGCTCAAAAAGTATTGAAAGGACCATAATACCCTTGTAATTTCTAAAATAATGCAAGAGGCATGAAAATTCTAATGTCAATGCAAGAGTATGAAGGTAATGAGGTATTCTAATTAAGAAAATTATCAACTATTGATAATTAGGTAATTGAGTAATTATTGGTTAATTACTTAAGCATAAGCAAAGGAAATTCACAAGTAATTATGTAAAACCCTAAAATTAGTGGTTTTTGTTTTAAAATTAGTAAAAACATGTTTACTAATTAATTGGAATTTTTGAGAAAAATGGGTGAGTTTAGGTATTTTTGAGCCTAAATGCAACAATGGACCAACAAGAGAATTTTGTGAAATTTTTGGAAAAATAGAATAAACAAATAATTAATTAATTAATTAATTAAAAAAAATAAATATTTATTATATTAAATTAAGGGCCAGCCGAATTGGAGGATAAGAAGAAGCAAGAAGAGATCATGATATTTTGTGACAATTTGCACATGTTGTATTATTATAATTAAATATGATGAATAGTAACCAAATAAATAGGAAACGGATCCTATCTAGAGATCTAGGAATGAGATTTCCAAAGTCAAGGTAAAATATTGATCAGTGGGTTTTTATCTTCCGTTAGGCTTTTCCGGAAGTTAATTTGCCGATTGTGCATTTTCCTAATAAAACGAAATAGGGAAAATGCGAGATAGGCACATTTTTGGATCTCGAAGGAAATAAATTCTAACTCAACATCTAGAAATGAGTTTGAAATTATCTGGACATATTTGGAATCGGTGAATTTTTGTCCGAAGTTGATGATTCCGTAAATGCGTTCAGAATCGGCACGCATTACGAGGAACTTCGATCGATCTGTTGGAGCCCTATATGGAATCAAAATTTAGGTTAACTTGGACATTTCTACTAAGTGAGAATATGTCTTCAAAGTTGTAAATCCAGAATTTTGAGATTTCTCCGAAATTACTCGAATCGAGTACCGATCGGGGAAATCTGCCAGACCGGGCTTAAAGTGAGCATGAGTCATCACCTTGGACCACTCACATGCTGCCACCTCAGCCCCTTGAAGTCGGCCAAGAAGGAAGAAGAAGAAAAAAAAACTTTTTGAAAAGTTGCTTTGGACGGTCCGATCGCTTCTCACAAAGTTGATCCGACACCAAATCCTACAAGCTTTAACTATAAATACCCCCTCCCTTGTGTTTTCTCACAATTTTGAGAGCTAAGGCCGATTTAGAGAGAGAAAGAAGAGAGAGGAGCTCTGGGGAAATCTGCAGCGAAGCTCTGGGTAAGTTTTCCCAGATCGAGCTTTTAGTTTCCGTAGTTCTTTCGGTAGTTTTAGTAGAACTGTTAGTTAGATCTAGGAGTAGGAGATGAGATTCCTATTCTTGTTTTTAAGCCTCATTGCATTGAAAGATGCCTGACGAGGTAAAAACATAGTAGGGATTGAGTCTCTGAAAGTTGAAAGTTAAAATAGTGAGCTTTAAGCTTTCGTAGTTCTTTCAACAGCTTAGAGTAGTCTTGCTAGTATAGCCTTTAATTTTTCAAGCATGATTGGGTATCATATGATAGGGCTATATTAGTTTAGAATTTCGAAAATTATCATTGGGTCGAAGTTCTGGCAAAATTTTGGAAAATCGGAGCCAAAGTAATGAAGTGCTGGCGAAATTCCGCCAATTAGGGGTATAGGGGCAAAATGGTAATTTTTACCTAAAATGCCAGTTATAAAGCCAAATCACTAATGAAAGTGATATTACTCTTATAGGACATCAGAAACTTTGATCTGCTGTCGTTACGCTGTCCGACGTGCCGCTGTTGGACGTTTTGCTGCTTTTTCGTAAAACGTGCCGTTTCCGCCAGAATTGCCAACGTTCGTTAATGGAGGTACGTTCGCGTACTGTAACACTAGCTCTGATGATTATTGAATGATTATATGTGATAATATGTTATGTGAATAGTTTGGTGCCGAAGGCAAGGCTAGTCTATGTGGGTGTGCCAATTAGTCGCCGTAAAGTCGGTGAGGCCCCATGATAGACACTTACCTGGCCATTCTATTCGGTGCTATATGCACCGTGTCTATGGAATCGTACATAGATACACCGTGTCTAAGGAATCGTACTTAGATACACTGCGTCTATGGAGCCGTACTTAGATGCACAGTGACTATGGAACCGTACTTAGATCACTGATTACAGCTTTATTCGGGTTATAGACATAATAATGCCGATATGTTTTCCTAGCGCTGAGGACACGACCGTACATCGTGGCACGGGTGAATGGTGCAGACGGACTTAACGTTACATGTTAGTGTAGTTGTTATTAAATGATCATGTACCGGCTTGATCAATGCTGTAAAATTTGAAATACCTGTTGTACATATACTGTTTATAAGCATGAGGTTAACTGTTACTCGAGATCCAATGTGGTGAATTGGATCTCGGCTATAGCTTCAGTGGTCCGAAGGACCGAGGGCCGAGGAGAGAAGCAAGCGAGCCACGTAGATCGAGGACAAAGGTAGGGAGCTAGCATGAAGACCAGATGGAGACGCTTTAGCTTTGTTGTACTCACGTTAGATGTAAACACTCGGAGGAATGTACGGCCTTCTGAACAGCCAGATACACTGTTATCAATGTTATCCAGTTACTCCTTATTATGAAAAAAAAATTATGTCGCTCAAAACTCTGATCAAAACGCTATAAAAACAGTTGTGAAAACCGGGGTGTTACAGATCCTAAAATAATTTTTCAGTATTGTCCATTAATTTCTTAGTACAAGTCAATATTCTTAAATATATTTTCAAAATCCTAAAATAATTTTCAATTTTATTCAGTATTTTTTCAATACTAGACAATATCTAAAACATTTTTTCAACCCTTTTTACTTGCTTCTCTTCTCTATACATGTGGAAGGCTTTGATTAGAGGAGGGAAGGCAGAGGATGAAATGGAAAAAGGAGAGAAGCCGTTCCCTAAAAAGGAAACGAGACGAATGGTGAAATATATTTTGTACGATGATTCATTTGTACCTACGTACGTAATAAAGAAAATCATGAATCTTGTCTACATCAAATTAAAGGTCGTCAAGATTAAGCGTGAAAATTACATACATGATCAAAACACCACCGCATATTATGCCAAGACTAAGGAAAGAAATTATATGGCAAGCGATGTGAAGTGCAGCCAATTAAACCAACGAAAATTGAACAAATTGACTGTGTAAACTGTGTGTGTGTGTAGAGTGAGCAGGTGAGGTTTTATAGCTAAATAATTACTAATTAAATATAACGCAGATTATTAATTAAATGGATGCAAGACTGACAATTAGATTGAGTTCAAGGATTTCTTTAGGGTCTAGTCATTCCTCCAGTTTCTATGATTTGTCAGATCAAACAGGAGGGGGCAAAAAGATTGAAGAGTACACATGTTTATTAGCGTAATTATACCAACATTTCGATTGTTTATTTCTCAAGTAAAGTTATTAAAACGAACCAAAAAAAAAAGATGCGCACAAAGTTTTCTTCTAGCTAGCTACATAATGGAACCAGAAGCATCTCCATTATAAACTAGTATCATACACAATGGTTAACATTTTGACATTTGCCGGCCGGCTTAACTTGCAACATCTAGACAAGCCTTTGAGATGAAAATTAAGTGTATAGCTTTCTAGCTGCTGTTAGCATACCTGAAGGTACATGCCATCACACATGCACGCGTGTACACACACAAACACAAACATCGTATCCCTCGTTAATTTTTCAACAGCATTGCAGGAATTTCTTTCATGAAAGCGTCTCTAAGTTTTTGTCCATGGGCCATAAATTAATCACTTGCTAAATCATTGTATATTGTCACAATATGAGTCAGTTTTACATATCCCAAAATCATATGTGTTTTGACATTACAGCAAGGCTATGGATCGATCCCCTTGTAGATATTGGAAATACCTGATTTCTATCTAATTAGAAATAAGAAATGATGGCATATAACAGACTATATATATACAACCAAAGAATATGTCTTCTGATCTCCCAATAGATTAGTGGTTATGTCTCATAAGGCCAAAAAGGCGCAACCATAGGAGATATATCACAAATTGAACATGGCAGTGTTTTTTGACATGCGCAAACAAAAACTACTTCACATTTGTTTCATAATTTTTAATTTTTAGATGAAGTTTGTGATCAACAAGCTATTGGACTGGGGAGATCAAAGATCCCAACTTATTATTATATAGTTAGTTCGCCAGTTTATTTCTTGGAGGCAAATAGCTTATGCATATATAAGTTCTTGGGAGAACCAGACACCAAAAATTAGTTGTTGGAATTGGGAAGCCCATACATTATAAGGTCTCTCGTTCAAGGTAACCCTCACCATGATGGAGCTCATGGAAGAGATGCATTTAAATTAACATACAATTATTATTAGTAATTCTTAGCAGTTGAAGCGATGAAGCCCTGGCATTGATTAGAGATCTATTTCAATATTAAACGTCCAATTGCCCAAGTAGGTTTTTCGTTCTGAATTGAAGTTAAAATGTCGATCTTGCTAGAAGAAAATTAAAAAAGAGGAAGCATGTCAAACTTTCAAAAATTGATGATATACGCATCCCCTAGAGGCTAGCCTAATTAATATATTAGAAGATGAAGGTGATGAAGAAGAAGAAAGACGCCGTTGATGTTTTTTTTGCAGGAAACTATGCCACCGCCTTACTTTTTCAAGTTCGTGAGCTAATGCAATAGTTTCCGCTTCGTTTTAAAAATGATTTATCATCTTATTATAGGGTATTATAACTTAAAAGAAGTCCCATGCATCCGTACCAATTAGGAAATAATCTGCGACTCGGCTGGCTGTACTGTTTCTACATCACTGGTAGATCCATACACAAACCTTTCAATCTCTCGATTACTTTGGTAGCTCCGAATTCATGCAAAGATGGCTGAATCTGCTTAACAAAGACAACTTGATGATTAAATTCAAATACGTAAGATATATTTACCAAGTTAGTTGAGTTAGTTAATATTACGTATATTTCCTAAAACATTCTAATCATCTTTCTTAATTTCATCATTACTTCTCTTCCTTGTTGAGGGAGCATCATAAAGGGTAAATTAAGAAAAGATTAATAAATATAAAAACTATATCTTATATTTAGGACTAAGTTGAACTCCTTAAATATATCTTATTATATTAAGGATTGGAGGAATATTAATTCAGGACACCTGAAGGGAGATTAGTACAAGGCACACATATTTTTATTACCTGTGCGTGTACAACATTTAGCATGGAATCTCCGACGAGTGAGGAATTGGCACTTACGACCTCCACGTTCTCTTGGTGCAGTATGCAAATAATCTCATGGAAAATGAACTGATTATCCAAACCATTAATCAGAACTACTTCTAGCGACGAACCCATTTCATGAATCTGAATTTGTGGTGAGTTCATCAGGCTTCTCTTTCTCTCTGTCTCAAAAGAACTAGAGCTACAACAAGCATGTGACCTTTTCTTTCCCATCATTAACCTCTCCTTCTTCTCCTGAACCATCTTCACCTTTGCCTCTAAACTCTTTATATAGTTTATGGCCTCGTCTATCTGATCAGGCAGCGGAATCATTTGCTGCCCAATGATTATAATTAAATCAGATCAAGTTAATACACCGATTTTGAAAGAAAAAAAAGGAAATTGATTACCTTAGGGTTGAAGTTTGGGAGAAGGGAATTGAGTTTGGAGTAGAGGATCTTCATCTGGTTTCTTCTGTTTTTCTCTATGAGCCTTCTTTCGATCTTGGTTTGTGAAGGATCTTGAACTCGTTGCTGATGAAGATGATCCATTTTCGTTCAAAGTTTAGCGTGAATTAGAATTATGGGAAGGCGATGGATGAATTCTGTTTGGTTTTGCGGTTGAAATAGGACTTATATAGTCAGATAAACAGACAAGAGATAGGGACAGTGGGTCACCATGGCTGCGCTTGAAAGCAAGTAAGAAAAAAAGAGACCGCGCTGGAAACGTCATTACTGTTCTTGTTCTTGATCTCACTAATAGTAATAACGCGCACCCCCCGGGGGGGTGTATTTCGTCGAAGAAGAAAGCTTCTTTGTTTTGCTTTGTTCTTTTTGTTGGTTGAAACGTTTTTAGAAATTTGAATTCACGCGTTTTGCAAACATCGTTCAGTGTCCTTTGTGTGTCCATATTCATGTGATCCATTCTATGTGCCACACCTGGTCCGCCATTCCCTTATTGGCAAATCACAGTAACTTCCGGAACTCAACAATATGTAATTTTCAAAGATTTTGACGTTGTTTTATACACATGCCGTCCATAAAGGTAAAATTAATTAAGTCAATTTCCTTTTCTAATTCCATGCGCTTAGACAATTACATATAATTAACCAAAACAATTGTAGGCTCTCATGCATCGTCTAGAATTTGAAGAAGGAGATGCGTGCTTTTTAAAATTTATAGAAATATAACTAAGCATACATTTTAGATTATATATCATTAACTAGCATTGGATTGTATATGTTTTCTTTTTCGGGTATGTGATATTAATTTGTAAAAATTAATTGGACAAATTAATTTTGGTAATTCACTGCAAAGATCAGATAACGAGTGAAGTTTTAAGGTTTATATAAATTTGAATTATATATTTGGAAGTTCAACTAATGATATATATAAATTGGATAGCACGGCAGCAATGTGCGAAGTCGTCTTTGGTCTGTCATTCTCTTCATTTGTCAAATTTTAGTCACTTCTCTATTCCTCATTTTTCCTGTTCCTGTTACTAAGAAACTCAAGATGTAATCACTTTCTTTTGGCCACAAAATATAACTAAACTTACATGATCACACCATTCAAAGAAAATTCTAATGAGTCTGACTTATTAATTAGAGAGGCAAGCATCTTAACTTAATATAATTAAGTATTGAAATTTTAGAATTTCTTAACTACGTCGATAAATATTGATAAGCCTTATTTGCATTTAAATTTGTTGATATAAAATTACAAGAAGGAATATGATCAATATACAAATTAAACAACTAATAATACTTCTTCAGTACTCAATATAAAATTTAGTTGAATTTTTTGAGATATTAAGGAAATTAAATAAATAATTTCAAAGTAATTATTTTTTTATTTTTTATTTTTTGTCTCCAAACTCAGCGTCACAAGTCAAGCCTACCGTGCATAGGGGAAAAAATCATGGGATGAACGAATGTAGTGCATTATTGAACATGAATATAAGGTGTGACAAAAAAAAAAACACGAATATAAGGAATGGGTTTCAAATATTTAATTATTCCTAGCAAGTCTTGTTCAATGTATGTACTAAAGAAGGGAAGAAATTAAATATTCTGATTGGACTGTCTGGCAGAACCCAAGAAAGAGGTAGAAATGGTTGGAAACAGAAAAATGCACGCTTAATGATCGATTTGATTAAAGCGGTTCAGAAATTAATTATTTAAACCCAACAGTGGAACCAAGTTTATCAATTTTGACTCTGAAAATTTGATTTCAATTTTCAACCAAATTATGTTGATATGTTCTATTTACTTTTAGTTCGGACTTCAGATTGAATGATTTTAGATCAATTTTAAATTTCTTTAGTAAGTATGCCTCACATTAAGTTTATTTAGATGTGAGTTGTGTTAGCTAGGTTTCTAATATGGGAAAGGCTCTCCTAGCTAGAGCCGGTAAATCGGGCCGAGCCCATCGGGCCGGTCCGTTTAGGCCCTGGCCCTGCAAGGGCCGAGCTTGAAAAATAGACAAGATATTTGAAATTGGCCCTGGAGGGCCTCGGGCTTAAACGGACCGACCCTGGAGGGCCTCGGGCCAGCCCTGCAGGCCCTTTTCACTGTAGTTTTTTCTTTTTTTTCTTTTTTAATTTATTAATTTATATATTTTTTGTCTTTGTTATAGAGTTATTTATCCATTTAACTACAAATACATAATAAATATACTCTAATTTTATGATTTGGTTTATTATTTGTTGTAAATAAAATTACTCTTATGTTTAAAGATTAAATTATTTGTTACAATAATAGTCATCGTACTAATGTCGCTTAGTGGTATGTTTCTTATGTTTTATGTGAGTTATTTGTGAATATAGTTTGCTTTTGATTATGAATTAGTGACTGTGCTTATTTGTTGGATGATTTGTGATGTAATTTACTAATTATATTTCTTTTAAAAAAACATAGGAAAATTAATTAAAATTTGGAATAGTAATTTCCTGCCCTGGGGCCGGCCCTGGCCCTGGTGCTCTCGGGCCGGGCTTTAGAAAACATGTATTTTTCTTACTTCGGGCCCTGGAGGGCCGGCCCTGTTAGGCCCTGGCCCTTCACGGGCCGGCCCTGGAGGGCCGGGCTGGCCCTGATTGCCAGCTCTACTCCTAGCTAGCTAATATTGTTTTCTTTGCCAGCACCCAGCACCTAGGGAGCGCACTGATATATATGTTGGTCTTTACTAGCCCCTCAATCAGGGTTCGACCCTATCTGGGACCATTCGGTCCCCAATCCAAAAAAAAATTTTGTTTTCTTTATTTACAAGATTTAGATTTGAAATTTCTTATTCTGGGCAATTTTTATTTAAAAAAAAAAAAAAATCTTGTAATACATCGACTGCTTCGAGTCCCAATTGCCCTTTTGTTCAATATGAAATTCTAAGTGCAATTTTTGGTAAGGGAACTATATATATATATAAACACATTGCAAACATTACGATTTACATTTATTGATTATTCCTTAATTATATAGGAAAAATGTGTGTGTGTGCGCGTTGCCGTTATTTTGAACTGCATAAAGTATATTTTGAATGATTGACATTATTTAATGCTATACATAAGCCGCCCTAAAAGGTTAAATTAAGTCAAGGAACAATCAGACAGATTAGCTTCTTCTTTTTTCTTTTCTTTTTTTGCCTTCCAGACAAATTTGCATTTAGTTAATATATTAAAAAAAATTACGCCTTAATTTGTGTGGCCATTACTCCGAGACAGAATATATCACTTTCGATCACCGATCGATGTGAAAAATGGTTGAATATTCGATTTTTTTTTTTTTTTGTCATAGTTGAACTTAAATGTTTCAGAATACTAAAACTGTTATAAATATTTCAATATTTAGTGTGAATCTCCATAATCTTTTAAGATAAGTCTTTTGGAATTCTACACTTAAAACCAGTGGCAGACCCAGGATTTAATGTTTGTGGGTGCACAATTAGTGGTGGGATTTGGGGGTTCGGGGCAGCGCCCCCGAAATTTTTTTTTAAGGAGGATAAAAGGCAACCCACTCCTTTGTAAAGTTTAGGACCAGAAATGAGGTTCAATTGAAAAGTATTTCTAAGGAAATCAACTTAAACAGGACAATATATTATAATCTCATGACATACAGATACTCAAATGTTACACAACCAAATTCCAAAGCAACATACAAGGAAAAATTATTATGGTTTGCCATATGTGATAGGATATTAAAAAGTCAAATATCAACGAATGAGCAAAGGAGTATAACAAATCAAGAAAGAGAATAGAAAAGGATTTAAATATAAACTGTTGATTTAAGAAGAGTATGACATACAGGAAACGTAGTTTTTGAAGCTTTCCAAATGTTTTGGGTATGCTACCAGATATGTGATTGGTGTACAGATCCAAGCTCAACAAATTTGTTAAATTTCCAAATTCATCTGGGATTTTTCCAGTTATCTTATTGCTATAAAGCTCCCTGGCATAGAAAAGAACAAAAATTCAGATTAGAGCAAAAAGAAAAAAAAAAAGAAAAAAAGCCCAACAAATGGCTAGATGATGACAGATATGAGCTCGAAATCGGTATGGAGCAGTTGAAACCTGTAAAGAATAATGGCAATAATAATATTAGGTCCAGTACAAAACACACATATAGTATTATGGGCTCAAATGGTTGAGGCCCAAGGTCATCCGTATAGAATGCCTTTATCATTCATCTGTGTAAATGTATATTGTAACCCTAGCATCATTGGTCTATAAATATACAAAGGAGGCTGCCTTGTACAGTGCGCCTATTACAGAAAACACTCTAAATATACAAAGTTTATCTTGGTATCAGAGCTACAAAGGCAAAACTGCCATGGCTGACACCTCAACAGCTGATTCCTCTGCTCTTTCCAAGTCCCTCGCATCTGCTGCCACTCTGCCCAAGGTAGCCTCCAACAACAACAGTGGAATCAACCAAGCTTGCTCCATCAAGTTGGATGGAACAAACTTCCTTATCTGGCAGACTCATGTTCTTCCAGTCATCAAAGGCCACAAGTTAGAAGGATTCATCAATGGGACTAACGTGTGTCCCACCCCTTTCATCAAAGAGAATGGTGTTATGAAGCCTAACCCAGATCTTGAAGATTGGGTTGCAGCAGATCAACTGCTCTTTGGCTGGCTCTTAAACACTATGAGCCTTGAAGTTTCATCACAAATGGTTGTTGTCTCTTCTTCTGCTGGACTTTGGGAAGCTGCAAAACAGATAGCTGGAGCTCAAACCAAGTCTAGAGTTCTTATGCTCAAATCTGATTTCCAAAGAACCAGAAAAGGTAGCATGAAAATGACTGAATACCTGTCAAAAATGAAGAATCTCGCTGAACAACTTGCTGTAGCCGGCAGCTCTGTCTCCCCACCTGATCTTATCATCCAAGTTCTTGCTGGTTTAGATGCTGATTACAATCCCATTGTAGTCCAGCTTAGCCGAGAATCAGATGACCTTACCAAAAATAATAATGCCTCTAGTTCTACATCTGATTTTGCAGCTTATTGGGCTACACCAGAAACTATTGATGATGATGCATGGTACATGGACAGCGGAGCAACTTGTCATGTGACTAATGATGCAAACAACATTGAAAATCCTACTCCGCCTACTGGTAAGATCAGAATCATAGTTGGTAATGGTGACAAAGTTAATGTTGACAAAGTAGGGTCATCTACAGTTTCTAATGTTCCTAACAAGACAGTAAAACTAAATGATGTTTTATACTCTCCTGAAATCACTAAGAATCTGCTTAGTGTTTATAAAGTTGCTGGTGATAATAACGCTGATGTTGTGTTTAATAAACGTGGATTCACTGTGAAGGAACAAGAAACAGGTCAGATAATCCTGAAGGGAGTTCCAACTCAAGAAGGGATGTTTAAAGTCTCAAAACAGAGAGTAGATGGAAGCATGGATCTGGTTTTTATTGCTAAGAAAGAAGCTGATCATTCAGTACAGTCAAATCATTCTATTTCTAATAGGAATTTATGGCACTGTAGACTTGGTCATCCTCATGACAAAGTATTAAGTCAAGTTATTAGTAATTGTAATTTGAATCTTAGTGCAAAGAATGAAAAGGTTACCTTCTGTGAACCCTGCAAATTTGGCAAATCTCATTCACTTCCTTTTAAACTCTCCCAATCTCATGCTTCCAAACCCCTTGAATTGATACACACTGATTTATGGGGTCCTGCACCAAAGGCATCTGTTAATGGTTTCAGATATTATGTTTTATTTCTTGATGATTATAGCCGTTATTCATGGATTTTTCCTCTTAAAACCAAAGATGAAGCACTACCAATGTTTGTCCAATTCAAAACATTTGCAGAAAAACAGTTTGACAGAAAGAAAACACAGGCATATAGTTGAAATTGGCTTAACTATACTTGCACAAGCTAAGATGCACTTATACTACTGGTGGGAAGCTTTTAGTACAGCTACTGTTTTGATTAATCAACTACTATACCCTATACTGTTTTGAAGGGTTTGTCACCATTTTACAAGTTGTTTCATGTACATCCAGATTATGCTCGACTAAGAATCTTTGGTTCAGCATGCTATCCATGTCTTAGACCATACAATGAACACAAGCTACAATTCAGAACTATCAAATGTGTCTTCCTAGGCTACAACAACAATCACAAGGGATATAAATGCCTAAGTCCAACAGGAAGGATCTATGTTTCAAGACATGTCATTTTTAATGAAAATGAATTTCCTTTTGAATCAGGTTTCATAAACAAAAGAAGTGTACCTGAGGAGCAAGTCTTTTCTGAAGCAGCATCTTTCAAGACCACATTCCCTTCATTAACAAGAGAGAGACCAACTGAATCTGCCGAACCGTAACCGAATCCAATTCGTAATGGTTCTAATCACCACTTCGAGTTCACTCATCGTAACAATCGCCACTGTTAACACAACCAGCTTCATCGCCAGCGTAATAATTCCACTCAACTTCAGCAAGCAATAATTCCCTATGCTGAACAGAATGAGTCTCATGGAAATCAACAACAGAATATCAACCAAAATCAACATCAGATGGTGACAAGAAGCAAGGCTGGTGTCTCTAAACCCAAAACACCCTATGTGGGCACTATAATTACTGAAAATAATACAGACTACATTCCACATAGTGTTCAAGATGCCTTGAGATGTAGTGACTGGAGGAAAGCAATGCAAGATGAGTTTAGTGCTCTAATTAGAAACAAAACGTGGAAACTTGTACCATACACTGGTCAAGGCAATGTAGTTGACTGCAAATGGGTACTTAAGAAGAAATTCAATGCTGATGGATCCCTTCAAAAACACAAAGCTAGGCTTGTTGCTAAGGGATTTCAACAAAGCCCCGGAATAGACTTTGGAGAGACATTCAGCCCTGTCTTAAAGGCCTCTACACTCAGGTTTGTTCTCACTGTTGCGGTTACCCTAAATTGGCAAGTAAGGCAATTGGACATAAACAATGCCTTCCTAAATGGAGATCTACAGGAGCTGGTCCTAATGAAGCAGCCAGAAGGATTCACTGATCCAAAGTTTCCTGATCATGTATGTCTCTTGAGAAAAGCATTATATGGCTTGAAGCAAGCTCCCAGAGCCTGGTTCGAAAAACTCAGAGAAACACTTATACAGTGGGGATTCATACATTCAAAGAGTGACACCTCTCTGTTCTTCCTAAGGCTAGAAAGATATGTTCTTTTTGTACTCATCTATGTAGACGATATTATTGTTACAGGAAATTGTCCAAAATTAATCAACCTATTCACTCTGAATCTCAACTCTCAGTTTGCTCTCAAGGATCTCGGTCACCTACATCACTTTCTGGGAATAGAGGCATACAGAGACGATACTGGACTCTATCTCAAACAAGAAAGATATATCTCAAGCATCCTCACTAAGAGTGGAATGCAACACTCCTCACCGTACCCACTCCTATGGTGGTAAATCGCCACTACTCTAAAACCGATGGCACACTACTTGAAAATCCTACTGCATGCATAGGTTAATAGGAGCTCTACAAGACCTAATCAACACCAGACCAGATATTATGTTTGCTGTTAACAAACTGAGTCAATTTCTCAGTGCTCCCACGAATGTTCACTGGCAAGCACTCAAGCGAGTGCTTCGATATCTCAAGGGTACATCAAATTTAGCATTACATATTAAACCAAGCAGTCATCTCACCTTGCAAGGCTTTTCCGATACTGATTGGGCCGTTTGCCCTGACGATCGACGCTCAATGGGTGGTCATTGTGTCTTCTTCGGTGACTCACTCATCTCCTGGTCAGCGAAGAAACAAGCTGTAGTCTCACGATCCAGCTGCGAATCCGAGTACCGCTCACTCTCCGATCTATCATCTGAACTCGCTTGGCTTCAATCCTTCATCGGAGAGCTTGGTTTGCATCTTCGATCGATTCCCATAGCCTCGTGTGACAACATCAGCGCCGCAGCCCTAGCTTCGAACCCCGTCTTCCACGCTCGAACAAAGCACATCGAGCTTGATGTTCACTTTGTGAGAGACCGTGTACTTGCAAATCAACTGGATGTGAAGTATGTAGCTTCCTCTGAGCAGATTGCAGATATTTTCACCAAGGCCTTCTCTCACTCCAAGTTCCAGGGCTTTCGCGACAAACTCGGTCTTCAGATTGTGAAGGACACTCGTTTGAGGGAGGCTGTAAAGAATAATGGCAATAATAATATTAGGTCCAGTACAAAACGCACATATAGTATTATGGGCTCAAATGGTTGAGGCCCAAGGTCATCCGTATAGAATGCCTTTATCATTCATCTGTGTGAATGTATATTGTAACCCTAACATCATTGGTCTATAAATATACAAAGGATGCTGCCTTGTACAGTGCGCCTATTACAAAAAACACTGTAAATATACAAAGTTTATCTAAACCTTATGCTGATAAGGTGAAAACTGAAGCAAGAACACAAAAAAAAACAACAACAACAAAACAAAATCAATGATGGATATGACATATGATATGTAATTTTTGCTTCAGCAATTTATATAAAGGCCAGTTGATGTCAACTGTCAAGCAAAAGCATGACTGCTCCACAAATTCAGTCTCTCATACAACAGAGGGGGAGCAAGATGCCTTAGAATATCAACATCATGAATTAGAAAGTTGTTCTAATTATAGTAACAACCAGCGATTAACCACAAGATTTCGAAATAATAGACAGCATAGTTCATGATAATAACTAAAGTAGATGAGATTTTGGGTTATAGCGTTGCATAGGAGGACTCAGGCTGAGATAATCTTAAATGGTTCATGACCTTAAGGTTTGAAATCACAACTTACAAGTACTGCAAATTTGGGAGTAGACCAAGTTGTGCAACTAGTTGACCCGAAAGGTTGGAATTTTTAACATATGCAGAATGGTCATAAATGATAGGTAAAAATCCCAGAAACCATGTGTAAGGATTGACAAGGGTAGCATCCCAGCTTTGAAGAATATTGTTTGGATTAGCTACGCTGGTCTTAAATGCATTCAGGCATCACCTGTCTTAGGAAAATGCAATTTTCAGATGCAGAAATCCTTTAAATTAAATTAGACCCAACAATTCTCAATGAGGTATAAGAACACAATAGTTTACTCTAAGCATATAATAAATTTTTTTCCTTTATTATGGACAATCAACCCAAGCCAGGACCAACAAATATAGCATAAGAACAAATTTTATGAAAACCCTTGATTCCTCTCTGTTCATGCTCGAACAAAAGAATTACAGACGGAGAAGCTTGAAGTTGGAATATTAAAATTGCGGCTCCATCAGGAAATCCTACTAACTTCTCTAGTTATGTATGACAATCAAGAAGTAATATAGCTAACAAAGCAAGCAGAGCAGGAGTAAAATCGAACTAATAAGACCACACAAACTACTCGAATTTTATGCAACAACCACACGATATTACAAAAAAGGAGTTGCAATGCTAACGAAGCTAGTTAAGGGATTGGGAATTAAACAGCAAGGACCCCCATAAGCAAGAGTACTAACCCTAATCTGCGAAATTGCAAGAAAAATTCAAGCTTGTGTGAGATTGTACAATAGGATCAGTGACGGCGGAGAGTGATGGCGGACGATTTGGAGACGAGATCAGAGATTGATGGAGTGGAGAGTGAGAGTTGGAGACGAGATCAGAGATCGATGAAAAGGGTAACAAAGAAGTTGGAGAACGATGGGAAAGAAAAAGAAAGGTAACAAAGAAGTTGAAGAACGATGGGGAACAAAGAAGTTAGAGAACGATGGGAAAGAAAAAAAAAGGGGAACAGGAAGAACTGAAGCTCGAACCAGCGACCGAAGGGAAGGGTATAGAGAATTAACCAATTGCACTAGGTGGACATGCTGTTACAAAATTCTTTCAAATTTTATATATTTTGTGTCTGCACTTGCCCACATGTACACTAACATAGGTCCGCCACTGCTTAAAACCATATAACCTATAACATGAAAGACTTAGTGGGAGTTTTCTATGATTAATGTAAATAACCTACAAAGACTTCATATTATACCATTATATAGATTTATTCTTTTGTTGTAACTCTTCTAATGGAACTTAAGGATTTATGGCCTATAAATAGTAGGCATGTATTAAAGGTTGTAAGCTTAAAATGAAAGAAAAATCACTCCCTCCTTACTCTCTATTTCTCTCTTCTATTTTTTCATCTCCCTCATCTAAATATCTCTTGTATTTTTCTTATTTTTATAACACGTTATCCGCACGAGTTTGCTCCGAAGGCTTATGGTCTGATCTAGTTTTCTATTTCTTCTAATCTCTATCTTTCTTATTTTGATACTGTATTTTATGTTGTTTATTCTCTTTGTTATTTTATCTTTCTAGTTTACATTATTGATCTGTTGTTCTATATTATTTTTATTGTACACCATCTATTTTTTTTCCTATGGTTATCTTTTACATGTATATCTGAGATAATCTAAGTCATTATATAGAATTAAAGAGATATTTTTACCGATTTCTTTATACATCGGGTTCCATTGCTAAGATTAGAGATCATTGTTGCTTTATTCTCCTTCGCAAGTTTTTCTTTTATTTATTATTTTTCAGGAATATCTTATTTATGCAACATTTATATTTTGGTATTCTTTACATTTTATGTTGTTATATTATATTATGTTATTTACATTTCATTTGCTTATTTCCTTATTTAACATTTATATTTCTTTATTTTATTTTATATTTTATTGTTTATTTTCTTTATTTCATGTTATTTATAATTTATTCATTTTTATTTTATTTTATTTAAATTTCATTTATTTATATTAATATATTATTGTTATATCATTATGTCAATATTTTTTTTGTTTATTATTACATTAATATATGATCTTGAAAAAATATTTCATGATACTGACTGGTATTAAAAAGATACTTGATGATACTGACTGGTACTGAAAAAATACTGCATAATCTTGAAAAATTATTTTATGACTTTGAAAAAATATTTCAATTACTCATTGATACTAAAAATATACTTCAGGATATTTTTTTAAGATCCTAAAATAATTTTTTCAAGATCATGAAGTATTTTTTTAGCTCCGTTCAGTAGTTTGAAGTATTTTTTTAGTATCAGTTAGTATCTTGAAATATTTTTTCAAGATTCTAAAATAATTTTTCAAGATCATGAAGTATTTTTTTAAGTACCGGTCAATATCATGAAGTATCTTTTAAGTACTAGTCAGTACTTGAAATATTTTTTCAAAAAAACGAAGAAGAGAGAACCAGCTTAGTTTTGAGCCAAAAACGGCACCGTTTTAAGCAAAGGACTGCAACGGATGGAAACCCGCAAAGGACCAAAGCCGTGTTCGTAGAGGATCCAGTTACGGTCCACTGCAGTGGACTATCTATGTAACAACCCGACTTTTCAAAAGCAGTATAAATTTTTTTTTTCAAACAAACATCATTTGAAAACATCAGAGTAGAGCATTTGAGCGGAAAAGTAACTGATATATATTTATAAAGTGCCGTAAGTCTGGCTGGATACAACAGCGGTACAGTGACCGTGTGGTTCAAAAGAAATGTACAACAAAAGGGAAGGCTTCCGCCGGAACATCGAAAGGAAGTCTTCGAACGGAGCTTCTACGCAGGCGGCTTGTCTCTCTCCTCGGTCCTCGGTCCTCCCGACCTTGACGCTATGTTAAGAGCTGAGATCCGCACCGGATCTCGGGTAATTAAACCTCATATTCATATATACAACATATGCATTACGTATAATCATACAAAGAAACAAGCATATCCCAACAAAGACATAACCCCTTTGGCAAATGTGTCACACCTAGCTATCGTGTCACACTTAGCAGCCGTTTCACACCTAGCAATCGTGTCACACCTAGCATTTCACACCTAGCAATCGTATCCCAATACCCCGCAAGCATAACAACAAGACATGAAGATATCACGAGCTAACAATTACCACAATAGGCATACGTTACACATAGTACATATACGCATACAATAAACATCGATTAGTGTTACAAGACGCGAACGTACATTCGTTGACGATTACGTATTTCTAGCACGTTTACTTTAAAATCGTACTTTTACTAAAATCGTGAAATCTCCAACAACGGCTCGTCTGGCAACAGAACGGCAAGAAATCAGGATTTCGATATCCTATAAGGGTAATATCACTTTCATTAGTGATTTGACATTATAATCGGCATTTTAGGTAAAAATTACCATTTTGCCCTTCTACCCCTAATCAGTGAATTTCGCCAAGATTTCGTTACTCGACAAATTTTCTTCCCGAAATTTTGCGTAACTTCGACGCCACTTTGATTTTCGAAAATAAAGACTAAAATAGCCCTCCCATATGATACCCAATCATACTTGAAAATTTAAAGGCTATTCTAGCATTACTACCCCTAATTTTGAAAGAGCTATAAAAGCTTCAACTTTTCAGGTACTCGATCCCTACCAAGTTTTTACCTCGTCGGGCATTTTTCAATGCAATGAGGCCTAAAAAATAGTAGGAATCTCATTCCCTACTTACTAAAACTATCTAACAATTCTACTATCTTTCGAACTAAAAACTAAAGCCCGAAAGACTTACCCGTTGAAGACTTCTGCAGAACTTCTCCAGAGCTTCTCTCTCTTCTTTCTCACTCAATAATTTCGGCCAAGAGAGCAAGAGGAAGGTGTGAAGAATTCTCAAGGGGTATGCCTCCTATTTATAGACTTTTCAAGGGACAAGTTTGGCATTTTCCAACTTGTTTCAACCATGGAAATTCAAACTCAAAATGGTGGTTAATCCATGTCCATGGAACATTGTTGGACGAAATTGAGGTGATGTGGCAGCCCTTGGATGGTCCAAAAATGGTGACTCAAGCTCACTTTATGCCCGGTCTGGCCGATTTCCCCGATCGGTACCCGATTCGCGTGATTTCGGAGAAATCTCAAACTTCTGGATTTACAACTTTGAAACCATTTCCTCACTTATTAGAAATGTCCAAGTTAACCTAAATTTTGATCCCATATAGGGCTCCAACAAATCCAGTTGAAGTTTCCTCGAAAACGTGTCCGATCGCGTCCGGCTTCGAACGCATTTAAATTACCAACTTCTTCAGAAAAATTCACTGATTCCAAATATGTCAAGATAAATTCAAACTCATGCCTAGATGTTGAGTTAGAATTTATTTTCTCTATATCCAAAAATATACCTATATGCATTTTTCCCTATTTCGTTTTATTAGGAAATGCACAAACGACTTCAGAATTTACTTCCGTAAGAGTCTAACGGAAGAAAAAATTACACTGATCATTATTTTTCCCTGACTTTGGAAATCCCATTCCTAGATCTCTAGATAGGATCCGTTCCCTAATTTTTAAATCACTATTCACATTTTTTTTTTTTGCTTTAATTAATTATAATACTAAAATATTCCAACTTGCATATTACATTGATTAAAATTCTTATCTTCTTCCACTTGCAATTTCGGTCAAAATCTTATCCCTTTTTTTTCGTTTTTATTTAATTAATAATTAATTAATATTATATAAAATAATTATTTTTATATACTTTTTACAAAATTTCCCTATTGGTCCATACTTGTTTTTAGGCTCAAAAATACCTAAACTCAACTATTTTTCTCAAAAATCTCCAATCCATTAGTAAATATATTCTTACTAATTTTCAACTATTTTCCACTAATTTTTGAGCTTTACATAATTATTCATGAATTTCCTTTACTTATGCTTAAGTGATTAGTCAGAAATTACTTAATTATCATTTGTTGATAATTTTCTTACTCAAAATATCTCATTACCTTCACACTCTTGTATTAACATTGGTATTTTCATGCCTCTTGCATTTTTTTAGAAATTACAAGGGTATTATGGTCATTTCACTTCTTTTTTGAGTATTTTCCAACAATTTCTCCAATTTCATAATTTATAAAATTACAAAAATTAGAGATAATATACTCTCCTAATTCACTTGGTCATTTTATCGCTTTTAGGATTTTTCATAATTTTTCTAAGTTATTCTCCCTTTCCAGGGGCATTTTGGCACTTAAATTCCCTGATTTCCTACAGAATTTAACTTAGAATAATAGACTATATTTCCACAAGTCTTACGATCATGATTTCACTTATGAGAAATAACCCATTTATTTATCAAAATATAATATTTCAGATAAATAAATATGCAGGTATTACAATCTACTTCCCTATTCTACCTAATAATTAACTCAAAACCGTGTGCGGTAAATTTAAAAAAAAAAAAAATCTACACCGTTCAACTTTTCATCCAACGGCTTAAATGAGGAAGAGGATTGGAGAGGAAGAGGACCGTAGCCCAATCCAAAAAAGAGGGTTTCGAACCCAACGCAGGGAGGGGAGAGGTGTTTGGCTTGGTGGTGAGACGCACGTAGGCATGATTGTGAGAGGCCAAAATTAATTAATTAATTAAGATGTTGCAATGCATTCAATTCCTATACTGTTCGAATTTCGGCTTCCATTCCCATTTTGCTTTCCCACTACCAACACAATCACTTGCACCACTACATTACATTACGTCACACCAAACCTCCAATACCCTCTCACTTGTTTCGCACTATAATATTATAATATACTCATAAATTTGCCATGTAAATAACACAACTCGGCTTCTACCTGTTAACATTACATTATTTCTCTTATAACCTATTAATATTAAATGATATTTCAGAGTTATATGTAGATAATTTATTTTGTTACTCTGGACCTAATATGAATAATTTCTCAAGAAAGAGAATTATGGGAGTTGACTCCAAAATGACATACTCGCCAATTGGTTACTCAAGGTATTTGTAATTTTCTAATACTTTTCATCAGATTCGATCAATACGGGGATATGAGACAAAATATTGTTCGAAATCCTCCCCTGCCTGCTTATATATTGTGGAGTACTGTTGACTAGGAAATTAAATTACGAGTCCTTTTTCTTTGCCCTTTATGAATTACTCCCTCCGGTCCTAATTATAGGAGCAATTTAACCGATTTTGGGAGAATTAAGGTGAGGAGTTAAATTAGTTAATTTTACTCATTTTCCTAAAATGTCCTTATATAAATTTAAGATGACACAAGTTGCCCTAATTATAAGTGTTTCTAGTTTGCCTTACGTTAGACATCCATAACATATTAGTTTAGTATATATGTATATTAGTTGCTTTTTATATAGCCATATATATACATATAGATTTAATTTCCTTTCCACACGCTTTCTAATTGAAATAATGGTCTTGCTATATAAACATATATGTGTGTGTATATGTGTATACATATAGATCTATTTACATACATAGAGACACACACCCATATATCTACACACACATACATGCATACACACACACACACATATATACAGGGACGGACCCAGAAATTTTGATGACGGGGGGCGAAAATTAAAAATACTGTATAATAAATAAGAGTAGTTGAAATACAATATAGACATAATATACAAAAAAATTAAAAGAAATCTATTACATAAATTAAGACCACTTCACTTGGGTCTTACTCTACTTGTTTTTATATTGTTAAACTCATCTATAATTGAATCTGTGTTAAAACTCAAAAAATTAAGGAAATATTAATGAAACTGCTTATTTTTCATATTGTTAAATTCATCTATAATTGACTTTTACTCTACTTGTTTTCATATATATACATGACGTGCTAAACATAATAACCAGTCTTAAATATAAGACTCAATTATCTTTTTTGGAAAGATTAAGGAAACTAATTAAAATACTTTAAAGTATTTATGTTTATCAGTTTTTCTCCAAACTAATTTTTCTGAATAATTTAATCATACACAACATATTATTAATTACGTAACTTATTTAACTTCCCTTAATCTCTCTAAAAAAATTAATTAGGTCTTATATTTAGAACGATATATATAGAGAGAGGCATAATAGAGAGTACATAGAGATTTTCAAACTTGCATCCCCAACATGGCTGGACCCTCATGTACAACTAAACACACACACATATAAAAAACACACATACATACATATATATAATATATATATATACATATATATATATATATACATACATACATACATACATATATATATATATATATATATATATATATATATATATTAAAAAAAACTAAGGGGGGGCGGGGGCCACCCCTAGCCCCCCCTTGGGTCCGTCCTTGCATATATATATATCTACACATATTTATATTGACACACATAAACACATATATACATATATGTACACATATATATAAATGCTCCTAATAATAACTATAAATAGGGGTATTATAGGAGAAAATTGACAAAAGTTAAAACTTGCTCCTATAATTAGGACCAAAACCAATTCTAAAATTTGCTCCTATAATTAGGACCGGAGGGAGTAATAATTATGTAATTGAACAGACTCCTACTCCACCAAGTTTAATTGACTCTTGACTTGAAGCATAAGTGCGCACTCTGCTACTATTTTTCCACTAATATTATTATTATTATCCATCGCATCCTTCCTCTGCAACACTCGGCTTTGTTCTCTCTCTCTCTCTCTCTCTCTCAATGAGAACGAATTAGTGAAAACTTAAGGAGAAAATTAAGATTTAGTCGTCGTAACATAAATCATATAGACCATATAGACGTTCAAATCCTTCATCCTTTTGCTATATATACTTTTATTCAACGAAAGAATAATCTGATCTGACTTGAAGACACAGAAAGTGAGATAAAAGAAAATCTTCTCTCATGCAATACTTTCTCAAGATCTTACTATATCTTTCTAATGGTAAGAGAGACAACGACATAAAAAATTTGAATGTCTGATATTTTTTATTAAATTGATGGCAGATAGTAAGATTTAAATTTATAGTGAATTTTCTTGTCAGAATTCTTTTGAAAAAATTAAATGTCCACTAATAATAATAATAATAATTAACTTCATTGTCAATTTGTCACACCCTACCTACCTATTTTACAATAAGAAGATCATTTAATTTACCACACCGAACCAGCAAATCATCAACTGCGTGGGCAAGTTAGAGATAATCATTCGTATAATATATCATGGTGGAAACATACCGAAACAACAATTTTTGATACCATCTTTTGCTTACAATCTTGTCTTTTTTATTGGGATATATCTCGCTTTCCAATACTATAGACTTGCAGTTAAGATATTCTCAACGTTTAATCCCATTCTTTCAAGACTATGTGCAGCAATATTTGCAAGTCTGTGAAAAAGAGTCAGCCCTAGCATTAATTAATTTCGTTTTTTAAGGCTTCTTTCCATAGAGTAGGACAAGCACTTCGGTTGCTATAATATTTTTTATAACACATAATTATATTGAATTCCACAATAAGCATCATTTAATTATGGAAAGATATCAAGTACATACAAGATCGTAGGAGGATCATCACTAAGTTAAGGTCATGCGATATGATTGTGAAGAATTATATCTCTCATTCTCATTTCGCGTCCCACTGCAAGATTACAAGTGTGAAGGTTTCGATTTGAGAAGAGAATTGAGAAGCAATTAAAAATTAAGACGACACGTGTGCGAAGAAGACTAGATATAGTTGGTTAGTTTCATGAAGGACATAATTAAGAGGGGGGATTTTCCTAGAAAGAGAGGCATGCAATGCTTTCATCATAACAAGGAATTCCAACACTTCCATGGGACGTAATTAAAAAGAGTGAAGAAAGATGAGTGGGTATACGTGGAACGGTGGAATTAGGTGGCCAATGAGAGGGTTAAATTATCACTTACCACTCTGGTCCTATTTATAAGTCCAGTTTGACCAAATCTCGCATACCAAGGAAAGTTAGGTATCTCAATGATTATAGAGAAAATTTTCAACTTTACCCTCATTTATGAATAGGTACCTTTTAAAATTTATTGTCAAATCTCTCCCATCTTTTTCTCTTCCCAACATACCTAGCCAATCTCTCTCATCATCATTAATATGGGAAAAATTGTTGCAATCTCATTTATTTGGTCAAAATGGACTTATAAATAAGACCACATTTTTTTATCAAACTGGACTTATAAATAGGATCAGAGTGGTACATTTTTTTTGATACAAGGCGAGGGGAGGGGGGATCGAACTAAGGACCTAAGGGGGGAAACAATTCTCAACACCACTGCACTACTAGTAGTGCTGGTACCAGAGTGGTACATTGATAAGCCTTACAATTGCTTTAATACTCCCTCTGGTCCTTATTATAATGCACCAACTAGCAAGTTTATTTGGTCCTTTTTATAAGACACTTGCTTGTTCCCAATGAGCATTAATTATTTTTTTCCATGTCTACCCATAATTAATAAGGGTAGTAGGTGAGAGCAATAATTAATTTGATATTAGAGTTTAGTGCAATTAGTAGGAGTAATATTGGAAATTACTTAGATTCTAAGACAACTTTATTGACTTTAACTACTTTTATTGATTTGTGAGAAAAGTTAGTTGGTGCCTTATAGTAATAAGGAACAGAGAGTGTATCTATTTTTGTATATTTCGCTTCGTATTTTTTTAATCATGCAACAATTTTAAAACCTTCAAAATATACTGGAGTTTTTTTAACTGGGTAACAAAAATAGAGTTAATAAACCAATAGTTTTCAAAGCATGTATATGAATACATTATATTATATATGTCTGTGATTATACTATGAAATAATATGAAATGGTGATAATTGAATAATATGAAATAAACGAATTCGAATGTGCAGTATATGAATCGAATAGTGATAATTGTTTTGGCCTAGAATTGATCTATATGTCTATAAGAAATGTTTATCAAGTTGATATATTAGTGTTGTACTGTTTCTTAATGAATGAATATGCCATGTGTTTTATTTTTAATTTCCAATTCATCTTTTGCTTTTTTTTAAAAAAAAATGCTTTAGTTTTATTTTTTGATCTCTTTCATGTTTTTCCCTTACTCATTTCAATCTTTTTATTTTATTTTAAGTAACAACTACTAAAATCACGTAATTTAAAATGTAAGTTAAAAATAATAAATTTTAACTTATTTACCTCTCTTTTTAATTATACTCTCATTTAAAAAGAGTGCACATGAGAGATAATGTGTGGAAATTTATTGTAGAGATAATAAGTGACATGTATTCAATAAAGGTAAAATGGAAAGACTAGTTTAAAAATTCAAATAAATAGAATTTTTTTCTTAGATTAAATATCACTTCTATGAGAGAGGATATTCTTTATAAAAAGTACTGGATGAAGTATTTTAATTTATACAAAAAAATATAAAAAGACAAAAAAATAGCAGCAAAAGAATTGGAGATCCCAAGTATCTTTTCCATACCTCTCCGGCAAAATAACTCCACTTTCCTTCTCATCTGAGGCCTGGCCGGAGAATTTCTTGCCGGAGCTTGGTAAGGCGAGTGGCAGAACACACATATTATGGTTTGTTTTATGTTTTATGTTTTTTTTTTTTTTGATATATGTTTTTGTTGTTGAAAATGTATGCGAGTGAGAAAAGCCCAAATGTCCAAGGGGGCTGGCTTTTGTCTAAAATTAACAGCCTAAGACTATATGGGCTTGAGAACAGGTAGGTACCCACGAGCCTTTGTTGTTGCATTGATATTTGTCAATGATCTTCTAAGTTCGAAGTTCGAACATTGATTATTTGTCGTATGCAAGAAAAAAAACTGATTATTTGTCGTCTTCTAACAGTAAGATCTTATAACAGAAACACAGTATACGTTCTGGTATATACGGAACAGAAGAAAGGAGGAGAATTATAAGCTCGATCGAACTTTTGTTGACTCAATATAGTAATGTCACTATCAATATCGATAAACATAAAATGTAAAATCCTATAAGAACGCTATTACTTACTCCTAAATAATGCATCATCACTCAATCTTTTGA